>CM025647.2:3078443-3092896 GCA_014621495.2 Entosphenus tridentatus
GGTTCGAACCGACAACCTCCTGTATACCAGGCGAGGTAGTTAACATCTGGGCACCTTGGCACCCTACAGGCTGATGGTCTCAATCCGGACTGTCGTTGATGACTGCCCCTCCAGAAGCGTGGCCATCTCGACCAGACCCAGAACACGAACTACGTCTGTGGCGACGAACAGACGAGGCCTCACTCTTCAGATCCAGTGTCGTCTGGTAGCTGAGCACAGCTGACGGTCTGAGAACTCAGCTGCTGACCCTGCCAGGGGCTTGTGCCCTCACATCGTTGCCATTTGGTCTGGTTACGTTGGTACAATTGACACAAGATGATGACCAATGACTGCACAAAGAAATCAATTGAGACTTACTGATCACCGTTGAATCGCCCGTTCCTGTCCATCATTGTTTCTTTAGCAAATGGTAATTTAATTGGGTTGTCATGTGTAGTGAAAATCGATGGTTTTCAGCCCAGTCACCGAAATTTTTTGGTTGTATTCTAAACTCAATTTGGCTCCATTCCAGATCTAAGAATCGCAATGTCAGTTTGACTGTCGTGCAGTGAAACGTTACTCTCATACTCTTTGGTTATTTCGGTAAAGTCACGTAGTTAGAAATAAAATAAAACAAATCACGACGTTTCGATCGCAACACAGCAGTTGTTTCTTTCTGTAGTCGTCCCACCTGATGACGATTGCTTGCGTTGCGATCGAAACGTCGTGATTCGTTTAATTTTATTTCATTTCGAACTACGTGACTTTACCGAAAGAACCAACGAGTATGGATTCCTGCAGTCACGAAAGCTTCAAATCAAGATTGTTACTCTCATATGCAAGGCCGGTGGGAATGTGCTGCCATTTACTGTGTGGACCAGAGATCACTTGAATGGATCTCGGAGGTAGCTCCATGATATCCATTTCCGTGGAACATCCTCTCACACGAAGGGTCACGCTGCTCCGCGATATTTCCGCCAGTGGCTCAATTCGGCTAAAAACTTTGGAATAGCAATAAAAAAAAATTAAACTGCTTTATGTTGTCTTAGATTGTATGGCTGGGCTTGTTGTAATGATGCTTGCGTACCGCGTGTCTCAACAGCTCTCAAAAGCGAAGCAGATTTGAGCTTGGATTGCGCTTGAGCAATTGTTGGTAGTTCCCGGCTCACCGCCGCGGCTGCCTTGTCTCTCGTCTGTGGCTCCTTGCGAGGTGCATTTTGTGTGCACGTTGACGCTGTCGGAATAATTGTTATTATAGGTTGTGGGTGCGGAAAAAAGCATTGTTGTACCATACTTCTCTCACATCTATGCTCCCTACCTTCAACAACCAGCGTGGCGAAGTATGGTCAAATTACCTCCAACGACCTCGCACCGCGCAGGGAGGCGAAGGACTGTGCATGTGCTACAGTCGTGATATTGATTTCAATGAACCTTTATGAGTTACAGATGACCCACGTTGTGAGAAAAAGAGAAAAAAATAATTCCCCCCTTTAGGAGTTTCGTAAGTGGGAAAGGAGTGCGGTGAGCACACTTGCGCCGTGAACCCCGCCACGTGAGTGATGCCCGACCGCGGCTCACATCGCGAGCGAGCGATTTCTCAGCTGGTCCGGACCGCGTGGCGACAGCTGACCGCACCGGCGAGCGTGGTGGAGCATGGTCTGGACACAGGGCATCTGTGAATGAAAAGAGCTTCATAGCTCATCGGATTTCTCTAGGAGAAATAAAAATTCTCATTCTGATGGCTAAACAACCTCCGTTACCAACATTGCAAGGGGAGAGGCATTTATCCAGCAGTGTATTGGCAAAAGGATGTATTATTTTCTTACGAATGTCATATAATTATTCATTATTTATCAACCTGCCACATCACGTGTTGCTGCGGTTATTGACTTAGTACTTGTGTTTTTACTGTATTCTCTTTGGATTAGTTTTAATTCACAAAAATGTTGAACTATCAAAAACTGTGAGACAGAAGCACAGTTGCAGGCGATCAGTGTCATTTACATTGGACGGAGATGCAATTTTTTTTCATTTCAAGGATGTAGTCCAAAAGCTCTCATGCTGTACACATATGTTCACACACACACACGTATATGCCCTGACGCATCTGCCAGTACATTTGTTCAGGCAGGAATGTACACACAGGGGAAATTTTAATGAAACTGTAAATTAGATAAGCACTTAACTCCCCTGTGTGTTAGGCCATGTCTATGCAGTTACTAATCATATCTGCTAATCGGCGTTCTTCATCGCAAGGCCCGCGAGCGACGGTCGGCCCCTGGTGGCCTTTAGTGCGGCCCCCTACAAGACACAAAGGGTGAAGACACCTCCCATCATCACCATCGTGCTGCTGTCAAACCCAACGCAGTGGTTTCAATTGTGTGGCGGCTCTCACACACTGATTATGTCTTATCGACGAAAGTTCCAACCCCCTCCCCCCCGCTGACCACCCCACCCCCACCGAAAAATAGTGAAGACCACACGCTATATATGATCAGAAAAGACATCATAATAGAAAAAATACATAAACCAGGGCAGGCCGCGAAATCGTGAACTTCAAACAGCACACAGCAACGTACACAAGAGTGAAACGTGATGCTTTTGGCATGATGCACAAATGCTGAATGCTCTTTGTACGAGGTAGCGCTGTTGGATCAAGTCAAGGTTGGGGGGAGGGGGATATTGGCTCTGTTTTGGAACGCTTTTCCTAAGGGGTGTGCCACGTGGATTGGCCCGTGACACCTACACTTACCTGGCACGGGTTGCGTCGATGTCTATTTCCTATTCGCCGAAGGTCACACTGCAAGCACCGTTATTGCCGGCCCAAGGTTATTCCACTGTGCACGCCCTGGCATGTCGAATCAAATCGTGTCCCGACTGCATTTGGCATTCCAAAAATTCCAATAGCGCAAGGATATTTGTTGGCTGGCCATCGAACAAAGGCGGCCACTGCATCGCGTGCTTTCAGATGCGTTTCTGCGGCCGTCTGGAATGCACTCCCTTCCGACATTAGGCAGCCACTGGAGCTATGCGATTTTACATCTAAATTGAAAGCTAATTTCTTCAGAACTGCTTTATGAATTCAGTGTGTTGTCCTTCGCCTGCACCTCCGATTAGCACGGTTGGCTACGTACGGTGTGAAAAAAGTTCAACGTACGTGCTATCATGGAGACGCTTTATTTCACAGACATAGCCTCCGGTGGCTTTGCAAAAGGGGTGATGTCACAACGTGTATTCCAGATTGATGTACATTTTCTAATGTGCTCTTCTGAATGATGTCACGGGTTCTCTAACGCGCACTATCAAGCACGGCAGTGTGCACCTTTGCGGTGTCGACACGCCGGCGGTGTTAACCAGGGCGGCCGATTTGATTCGAACCGGGAATCTCTGCGACGAGCGGTGTACGCGATGTCGCTTCTATTCCCCAAATTTTGGCTCTCAAAGTTTGCCTCGATTCCCGATTTGACGCACCTCCGATTAGCACGGTTGGCTACGTGAAGGTGCACGAACAATCAAACGTAGCGTACATCCGCGGCTCGCTTCGTTTTGACTCTCTCCTCTTGCCCCCGGGTCGCACCTTCCGCTTTGCCTTTTCTTTTGACCACCCTCAGCGTCACGTGACGAGACAAACGCAAAGGACACGTCTACAGTGAAGTGCTACAGAGGGGCACGCTGCCACGCTGCTGTAACGGTTAGGGGCCGTCCATAAATGACGTCCTGCACCTGGAGAGGGGGGGGGTCAGACATTTGTGACGATGTGTGACGAGGCGGTCGGGGTTGAGAAATGTGACGTCACATCAAAATGCGCAACTTTAAATAAAAATAGACAACACGTTCTACTTAATTAAATAAATAGACTTTTTAATTAATGTTTTCTCCTACAACATCAGAGTGCAGCGCCACATTAAATACGCACTACAATGACACTCGTTTAAAGCAATTTGAAGCATGTTTTATTTTGGGGGGGGGGGCAGAGCTTTGTGACGTCATTTTTTAGGGGGGGTCTGGCTTTTTGTGACGCCGTGTGACGAAAGGGTCGCAAACGGGTTTTGATTCCTTACCCGTACCCGTACCCGGCCGCACCAGGGTCGCAAATGGGTAACCGTATCTGTACCCGGCCGGGTACGGGTACCCGTTCCCTACCCGTACCCTATCCGAAGTGAGTGACAAACGGTTACTCACCAGTGACTCACGGCCTACCCGTACCCGTACCCGGTCGCACCAGGGTCGCAAATGGGTAACCGTACCTGTACCCGGCCGGGTACGGGTACCCGTTCCGTACCCTACCCGAAATGAGTGACAAACGGTTACTCACCAGTGACTCACGGCCTACCCGTACCCGTACCCGGCCGCACCAGGGTCGCAAACGGCTACCCGTACCCGTACCCGGCCGGGTACGGGTAGCCGGGTATCGGGTAGGGTACGGGTATTGGGTGCCCGGTTGCGATCTCTTGGTTGCAGGTCCGCTCTCAAAGGTGCGGCAGGTGCGACAAGGGTGGACGCTTAATTAGAACCCCTTCTACTCTCCGCCGCCTCCACTGCCTCTACCCACGCAGCTGTATCAATGGGGTCAGTAACGGTGAGTGGGTGGGCAGATCGCGTGCGGCGCTGGGCTAAAGTGTGGCCAATCGTCACGCTTCCAAGACGTCCGGGCAGCATGGAAGAGCAGATCAAAATTCCCTCCACGGCTCCCTCCACCGCATGTGTGTGAGTGTGTATGTTGAACTTCTTTCGCACCGTATGTAGCCAATCCGTGCTCATCAGAGGTTGTGGTATAAGCAAGACATTTGCGGGGCTGCTGCTTTACCTGTTGCCATTGCAACACATGCATTTTACCCATATAATAATTATAATGTACAACCATTTGTCAATCCACTGCTGGATGAAGGCACCTCCATGCTATGCCTATCAAGGGAGTTGTTTTTTGCCGTGCTTAGAAACATGCATTAAGAGTGGTTGGCTGCTATAAATGTCCACACGATCCACACGATCTTCTTGGTTCTTTCGGTAAAGTCACGTGGAATAGAAATAATAAAATAATACAAATAAAACATCATAAAATAATTCAAATAATGTTATTATATAATAGTAATAAAATAATAAAAATCAAAACATCATTAAATACATTTATTTTATTAAATAATTTTATTATGTTAAAAAAAATGTATTTTATTATTTCCATTCTACGTGACTTTACCGAAAGAACCAAGAAGATGAATCCCTGCAGTCACGAAAGCTTTAAATCGAAATTTGTCCACACGATGCTAAGCCGCTTCGTTGAGCTATCATTTGTGGCCAGGTCGCTTCTGAAAAAAAGAGCTGTACAGCTCTGTGGGCCTTAGCTGGTAAAATAAAAAAATAAAAAGTTTAGTTTTAGATTATACTTCCCCGCACAGGTCAGTGCGTGTTGGTAAAGGGAGGGAGGAGAGGGGCGGGGGGGGGCAGGACGGGCTTGAGACTGACCTCTATGAGCTGAGATGTTGAGGTTCGTTGTGCGGTGTGGCCCACACTCTCCCAAGCCCTCTTACTCGGAGCGGATGAACGCGCTCGTGCTTGCCCAGTGACGGCACCAGGTGCACAGACCGCTACGAAATAGCGAAAGACGAAGGGGGGTGGGTGGGGGGGGAGTGCCGTGCCATTCCCCCACAATCCCCGCGCGCCGCCACGTGTTTACGCTGCACAAGTCCCTTCACGACCCGCCGACCGCGCTCTACGTCTGCGTTAAGTCGAGTACCGCATCCGCAACAAAGCTCGGTGAAATACTTCTGCTCGTGTGCTTTTGGGGGGGGGGTAGGGGGTAGGGGGCATAAGTAATACTTAAAAAAAACATGAAGATAAATTAATATCCGAAGTGATTTACATTTCATAAACACGCGTCCTTGTTTGGGGGCCAACATTTTCCACGCTTTGCGCGTCCCTTAATTTCCAAGTTGTTTTTTCTCCGCAGCGGTTTGGGGTTGGCCATGTCGGAAGGCTGGGACAGATCCAGTTTCGCCGCATGTTGGTAAGAAGCCATGAAGACTTCCAAAAAACACTAAATCTGGCCGAGCGGCAGCATGTATTAAATTATCCCCAAGCCAAGAACGATCTACCATCTGACTTGATGTTGCCGCAGTATTGTGCCACGGTAATTGAATGGGAATTTAATTTTGCCAGACTATAAGGTCAGCAGAGGAAAGGTCTGGCAAATGCATTTGTGCAATGCTACAGAGCGTTCACAACACAATTTTGAGCGTCAGCCATACAACTGTATTTTCAAATACTCTCAGTTATTCTCAGGGAAACTGGAAGAAACAACCGATATAAAGTTACTCGACAGACACATGGATGAGAGGTTCTATGGCAATTTTTACTTATTTCGTACGCACTTGAGGTTTGGCCCATTACATCAAATTATTCCTGATGGCATGCAGGCTGCGAATGTGTCTCAGTGTTGTCGGCCTAAGGGTCTGTGAGTCTAAGGGTACGCTTTGAACTCCAATCATAACCTTTTGCGTGATAAACGCGGCGTCAGGTTACAAGCTGTCCTTTGCAGGGGGATCATAAGTCACGCGTTGTTCCATCTGATAGTTGGATGTTAAGCATCCCATGGTAGTTTGTGCTCGTGGAGGCTATTGTGTGTGGGTGGCCAAATTAATCACCATTTAAAAATAGGATTCCCATACTTTTTTGTCAACAAGCCGTTATGCAGTTCAGTGAAGCCACCCTTTTTCCAAAAAATATACATTTCCTACAGGACCAGCCTCACAATTGAATCCCTCGAATTAGATCCTACAAAGATTGTTTAAGTAAATAAATGAAATGTGCAAGTGAACCCCCTCCCACAAAAAAAAAAAACACGTGGAATTAATTTAACGCGCACTTGCTACATTTGTTCAAAACAATGATGCATACTCCGCTCGTCTCCTGAGTACAACGATTTCCCCGGATACAAACGATGACGTTTCTGACCCAAATGTAAAAGGTCTCAGACTTTATTGGCATAACAACCACGTGCCTGAGTATGCTCGTGCCACGTTCCCACAGCCACTGAACAGTAAGCTGCTCGTTAACAAGCCGCGTCTCATCGCCTTGTCAAGGGGGCTCCATGCAATGCAGCCGATTCACCCTCAAATACCAGTCGTGACGCAGTACGTACGTCTAATAATACGTAGATATTATACTATTATAGTATATATTATAGTATAATATAATTATTTTATGCTGAGTGTCTGCTGCTGCTGCTGTGCCCTGTACATCGCTTTGATATCCTTGATGAAAAGCGCGAAATAAATGTAATTGTTATTCATTATTGTTATTAGACGTATGTACGTACCGCGTTACGACTGCAGTCACGAAAGCTTCAAATCAAAATTATATTATAATCAACGTATGTGACGTTGAACTTCTTTCGCACCGTACATAGCCAACCGTGCTAATCGGTGGTGCGGCGGGAGGGGGGGGATGGAGATTCACGTGAAAGAGACGCACGCCATTAATGGTCTGTCTCGGAACAGGCAAGCTTCAAACAGCAGCATCAGCTCACCAGGATATAGATAATTCGTTGTAAGAAATATAAATTGAAAAATATGTTCATCTTCATTTTCTTGGTTCTTTCGGTAGAGTCACGTCGATGGAAAATAAATCTAATAAAATAAACATTTTAATAAAAATCTAAGCAAAAAAACCCACGACGTTTCTTCCTCTGGCTCCAGGTGGAGGAAGAGTGCTGTGGAACAGGAGGGGCTGAGTCGCTCTGAGGTTGTTCTTCGTAAGAAGGTTCCGGCACCGCCTGCGACTTCGTCTTCCAATTGTGCCGTTATAAAACGTGGCATTCGACTCGCTTGGAATAAACTGCCCCCCCCCCGCCTCAAATTGCCTTGGTGCCCTCGAATGCCCCACACCTGTTTGTGGCCCGCATGACATCTTAAAAAAAAAGCAAACGTTTCCACTCGGCTATCAGTGTGAAGGTCATCTCGTGTCGGCTGTGAGTTAAGAAGGGTGTACCTTTGGGTGCCACAGAAGTACCCTTGTGGTTTATCAATGTACAAACACTGATGGCAGTAGTAGATATGAACGGAGAGGGGGGGGGGCATTAAACCAATATATGGCACGCAGGGGACATACGCCTCGAGGATATATGGCACAAAGGCATGCACGAGTGCAGCTGTACGACAGTGGAAGGCAATCAGTTAGCACCGGAGTGAGCCTGAGATTTGCCAGTAAGGAAACAAGCCGGCATACTTTGCCGGCAGAGTAATTTGACAAATCTCAGTTGACCTCAATACATCTGCGATGCGAGTCCCCCCTTATTTAGAGCACTCTGCACGCAGCGCCCTTCAAAACAGTGTCCCGGGGCCCCATGTGTTACTCCTTAGTCAAATGCCCTCATCGACGAAGGAATATCAAGGGGAACCTTAAGCAGGCTGAATAACAAATCAACTTTTTCTTTTTTGACCCATGTAATATATGCCAAATACACAGAGGGATTCTAGCGAAGGGGCTATTACTTTCGTGTATACGTTACTGGCATTCCTCGGCACGTGGATTCTAATTTCACTTTTCTTTTCGTGCCTTTCTTTATTTCGGTCATTGTTACGATGATATTCTATCTTAAATGTCACACGGCTCTGCTTCCAAATTATACGGAACAATATATTTTCGTGATATTGCTTTGGCAGTGGTGCACAAGAACTCTTCCGTCAATGACACTTCTGCAAAAACGAACCAATTGTATTACAATAGATATACAGTATCAGATATGAGACATTTCCGGCAATGGACATGCTTGAAACAATTGTATTGAGTTGTTTTGTTATATGTGCTTAATATTATTGTCTAAGACCCGATCATCCTAAATGTATCAGATATTTGTTGGATCTCAGAAGCTAAGCAGAGTTGTGCTTGGATTGTACTCAACTATACTCAACTAAACCATTTTTATTTTACCAGGTAAGGCCCACTGAGTTATATAGTGCTTTTTCAGAAGCGACCTGGCCACAAATTATAGCTCAACGAAGTGGCTTATCATGTGGACATCTATAGCAGCCAAACACTCTAAAACCGGAGGACCCTGAAAAAAATCCACGTGACCACAGGCAGAACATGCAAACTCCAAATATACAGGCATCAGGGTTGAGATCGAACCCACGACCTCCTGCATATCGGGCGAGGGAGTTAACATCTCGCCACCACAAAGTACTTAGATGGGTGACCACCACCTTGGCTTGTCATAATATACACGGCTTTTTCTCCAGGTTCTCTGATTTCTTCCCACATTAATGGTATTGGCAAAAAAATCCGGAGACTCGCGGAATCTTTACTGGGTAAGAATTCGGCATTGTTATTACTTTCAAAATTACACTTCACAGCAGATACACACATACCCGTTAAAGGTTATCGTGGCATTCGACAGAATGAATGAAAGTTTAAAAAATAAAATCATTCTTTTTGTACCGTCACGCCGATGTCATTTTGCGCTCTGCGTTATGAATCCAGCGTCCTGGGTTTGATTCCAAGCCATGGCTAACATCACCCTTTCATGCTGGCCAGACTTATTTGTAGAAGTGAGAGTACCCACGCTTTGCCCCACCAGACACAGTAGGGCTTTCTCGATCACCCGCTCATGAAGGCCCTTCCTCCAACAGGGGCATAGGCGAACAATTGCTGGACTGCACCTTTTCATTTGTATATTTTTGGGTGATTCGCTTTGCCGCTCCTCTACTTTGCACCCCTATCGTGTGTTTTGTATTGTGTTTGTTGTCGTAACGTTCTTACACGCCCCTACTGGGCGTCTGTAAAAAAGAGCTTAATAGCTCATCGGATTCCTCCAGTATGAATACATATTCTGATTCTGTTGTTTTATACATTCACCTACGAATCATTGGCTGAGCAGGGCGACTGATCTGAATGATGTTTCTCACATTACTCAAGTGCTCCTTCCGGATCTGCCCACACGACTATCTCTAGGAGTTAACCCAGAATGTCCGATTGACATTCCCAATTGGGAGCTGACTGAATTCAGTGGGCTGTGAGCAATGGCTCATCATCACGTGGTGTTGAGGACGGCGGTGGGAGTTGTGGATGTGGGGTGAGTTAGTGGAAGCAGGGTGTTGCAGGGGCAAGTGGCATTCGTACAGGAAAGGTCAAGCCACCAGAGTCAACTTTGACCTGCCCAGAGCAGGTGCTGGCCTGCTTGCTGAAACAGGCTGAATTATTGCTGCCCGATGAATTGCTTGCAGGAAGGAAAGAGAAAAGAGCAAGTAGATGGGTTTTGTCATCATCAGCCGTGGGTGGAGGCGTCTCTAAGCTGCCTCCACCCACTCACGATGCCACAATGCAACTTTCCAGCGCCTGAACGTGAACAGATTCCGTCGCTCCGTCTCCTCGATTGGGCGCGTGCCACTCTGCTATTATCTTTTGAACCATGAGCCATCATCCCTTCCGGCAGCGTGTCCTGTCCTAAGCCCGCTGACTTTTCTCAACAGTTAGACATTTTCTCATTGGTGTCAGGTTCTGTCGATGGAAACACTTTGATTTTAAGCTTTCGTGACTGCAGGAATCCATGCTCTTTGGTTCTTTCAGATTTCCCACCTGATGACGGACGCTTGTGTTGCGCCCGAAACGTCGTGATTTATTTATTTTTATACCTACGTGACTTTACCGAAAGAACCAAAGAGGCAAAGAGTATGGAAAAACTTTGTGTTCACCTACTCACCCCTCCGCCCCCTACAATATATTTGAACGAGATTGAGGGATGCGAGATACGCTGGGGGCGAGACCATGGGGAGAGGACTGGTAAACTCGGGTGAGAAATTTGAAAAGGCAACAACAATTGATGGACGTGGACGGGAAGCCAGTGCGCTGTTGCATGAGGAGATGCGACGTGTGTGGTTTGGTAGGGGGAGATTGACCCGGGGCAGCGGCATTTTGCATTTGTTGTGGCGGTTTTTAAATGAAGAGGAGGGAAGACCGAGCACGAGGGAGTTGCAGTAATCGAGTGAAGATCAGGGGAGTGAATGACACTGTGTCACGCGGTTTTTGTCGCTGGGTAATAAGTGTTATTTTGTAATTGCGTATGCCTATTAAGTACAGAAAATGGCTATTATTCCCCATAAACGTTGCTTTTGTGACGAGAACTTCACGTGAAGGAATGATACAAATGCACACGTTTTCTCATTGAAATCAGCTCGTGTGCACGACTGATTATTACATCAAATGACAGCTTACGGAGGCATTTATCCAACAGTGGCTGACGACCATGATCAATGTTGATCATTGATCATGGCTAATGATGACTTTCACCGTTGCCAATGCTTTAATTGTATTTTAAAGAGTGTTTTGTACAGTCAAATCACAATGGCATGTGGCGTTAACATCCAATAAATTAAGCACTAATTAAATCCCCGCTTGCTCAGATGTGTAATTGTTATGCGCCGGTCCTTTTTAAAATCAGGTTAAACATTAATTTATTTTACTTATGTAGCCACAATGTCTCGAAAGGTAATGGCACCATCTGTGCTACAGTGTCGCTACACGTGTCGCTATGATCCTGAGTGAATGGGTAAATTAAACAAACCCATTCAACGCGGCTTTTCACCCTGTAATTGGAACGCTCAGATTTGCCTTAAAGCAAGCATGAAATCAATTTAAAACCTCAATCAATACTTAATTTAATGTAACATCAATGCCCATGAGCAATGTGTGTGTGTGTGTCAGTGAGTACGTGCGCGCGTGTGTGCAATGGACAAAAATATCCAGCAACATATTTTTGGAAACTTGGCACGCTGCAATTGTTAACTTATTCTAATTTATTTTTACAAGTGGCTGTTTAATAACAGCCCCCGAACAGCTTCTAACTCTCAGCAGGTTCGCGCGCATATAAATATATAATAATAAATACGGCATCCGAATTTCAACACTCATATTAGCAGCACGTTAGAAACGAACGTCTCTTGACGTAATTATGTTTACTTGGAAACTGCAGTGAGATGCAGAACCTATGTCTGCGAGTGGCCAAATACAACGGAGTGAGATCGAGCCGCAGCTGGTTTTGTGAGGCTAATGTGGGCCTGCGTGTCTGTTTAAGGGTGTAGAAAAAAAAATACAGCTGGTTTAGGGACTACCACGAAGCTTCCCATTTTTTTCCTCCCTCCCGCCTGACGGTTTACATCTTGTAATTGTGTTTGCGCAGTGAAGAGTGTTGGAATTTAGCCGATAAATCGGGCTTACGGGAAACGGCAAAAGTAACGGGTTTTTTTTTTACAAGCGCTACGCTGGTTAAATTGGTGCCCAAACACAACACGTGACTAACGCAACAAAAAATTATTTTTTTACAAAATTCTGCAATATATATTTTTTGAAACAAAACATTTTTGACGGATTTCATAGGAAACAATAGAACAAGAGAAATAAAATCAATAGAACAAGAGAAATAAAATCGAATGTAAACAATCATTGGCGCAGCTATCCCGATGCGTTTTCGGGCCGTTCAACACGAAGTCTGACGTTTCGCTCCTCATCCTGAGAGCTTCTTCAGGAACTGAAAAAAAACCCGCGAAGAATCCCATCAATGCCTGAGGCGAAACGTCGTTCACAGAGCCAAACAGCACGCGGTACACTTCCAAAATCATCCACGTCGTCGTCAACGGCGGTGGCAGTCCCTCGGGGCTCGAGGATGACGTCCGTCAGGTTTGGTGACGGCTCTTGAAGTGGCTGAGGAGTCCAATTCTGGATCCACAGATCTTTGGGCATTGGTGGGGGTGGGGGGGCCACGTGGTCCCAGGTGGTAGTGGGATCCGCAGTGCCGGGTTGGCTTCCTTTTCCTTTCTTTGCGTTGGCGGCGATCCGGTTCGAGACGTTGGGTCTCCCATAAATGTGTCGGGGACCTAAACGGCGCAACCGCGAATGTCGGGGCTACAGTAATCATCTGGATGACAATGTTTGACTCTTTATCGATTCGCTGCTAGATAAACTTTAAAACGTATTTTTTTGTTTCACCAGGTAAGGTCCACTGAGCTGTGTAGCTCTTTTTCACAAGCGACCTGGCTCTCACAAATGATCGTTCAACGAAATGGCTTATCGCGTGAAAATTTATAGCAGCCAAATACTCTGAACGCGTGAGGTATATTCTAAAATGTGGAGGGAAAAGCCGGAAGACCTGGAGAAGCATCCACGCGACCACAGGGAGGACACGCAAACTCCAAATATACAGCAGGTATCAGGGTCGGGATCCAACCCACGACATCCTGTAAACCAGGCGAGGTAGTTAACATCTCCTAGCCACCGCAGCGCCCCAATGAATGCACCCCCGTGCCATGTTGGCTGTGGGGGTTCTTGGACCATACGTGAAACACGTTGGTCAGTGCAAGTTGGTGAAGTGAGTGCGGTGGCAAGACCGGTTCAAATAACAATGTCGCTTCTGGTGTTAACCTTGGCTGGGCATTGAACTCAGGTCATGAAATGGAATAGGCCGATAGGACACCCACAACTGCGCCACCACTCTCTCCGTGAGGTCTCATATCAGGGGGGTATAATCAGAGGTCATCAACATCCATCACGTAATTGCTCAGACCAATTAGGACTCAATGGAACATTGACCTCACCGGACCTTATGATAACCTTGCATTTAATCATCTTGGAGTTCAAATAGCTTGACCTCAAGGTGCACAATGTTCACACGTTTTGCCAGATAATCTCACTAAACAATCACAAGTCGCACACCACTTGTGTTCTTTTTAATACAATCTATACACCATAAAATGTGTGTGCGTGTGTAAACGAGGGAGAGTGGTGTCTGTGTGATTAACGCACTGCGTTAATCAGCTGGACGACCTGATTTCGATTACTCACAGCCTCAAATGATTACCTGGTGCGGTGTGTAAACATCGCCACTGGGGAGACAAAGGCGGCCGGGCGTGGTGCTGGCCACCCACCCCCTCGTGTACCGTACCGGCTTTCATAGGTACTCGCTAACAGCACGTGCCCCAACAGTCTGCTGAGGCTATGCGGGGAAGTTTTGTCTTTGGTATTTGTCTGTGTATACATTTAGGAGATGGAACATGCGATGTATAATACTCTGTATAGATAACTTATCTCTGTGCACTGAAAATAGTATGTCCGTTTGTATGTTCGTGCACAGACGCTTCAAATGTTTTCATATTAAAACTACAAAGCGACTCAACCGATTGCTACGAAACTTACTGCATGGCTTACAAATGCCAATGCCCCCACGGAGGTGTAAAATTTTCGGGCGTTGAAATGGTAAAAAAGATACTCATGAAAATGTGGCGCTGTACACAAGCCCCCATTAAGCAGGCGAGCGTCAGAACGCTTGGACTTGAGCTCGTGCTTCCTCAGGGCTTTACATGCCGCTACTCCTGACGCACTACATAGGGCTCAACCACCTCGAAGTCAAACAACAGATCTTGCTCTCAACATCAGCCGTTCGAAGAAGAAGAAGAAGAAGAAGAAGAAGAAGAAGAAGAAGAAGAAGA
>CM025647.2:3105669-3129033 GCA_014621495.2 Entosphenus tridentatus
GCCAGCCTCTCCCTGAACGACGGACACAATAATCCCCCGTGGGCTGGTATAACCAGGAGGTTCCTACCAGCATTAAACTCAGGTCACTCTGTGCATAGCAGCAGCACGCTAACCACTGCGCCACTGCTCTCTAGGGGCCAGACGGAGGTGTCTAAACTGTTTCTTTTTTCCGTTTTTATTTTACCAGGTAAGGCCCACTGAACTGTATAGCCCTTTTCACAAGCGACCTGGCCACAAATGATAGCCCGACGAAGTGGCGTATCGTGTGGTAATTTATAGCAGCGAAATACTCTATCGCTTATGTTTCTAAATGTGGAGGGAAAAACCAGAGGACCCGGAGAAAAATCCACATGACCACGGGGGGAACGTGCAAACTCTACATATACAGGCATCGTCAGGGTCCAGATCGAACCCGTGACCTCCTGCATACCTGGCGAGGTAGTTAACATCTCGCCACCGCGGTATCCTTTGCCTCTAGGAGATCAGAGCAGAAGAGAGACTCCAACCTCCCTTTGCACAAACAATTATGATATCACTTAAATTGCAAGTCGTGTGAGGATAGGGGAGGGGTGGTGATGCAAGACTGCTAAGCCGTGTCAGGTTGGGGAAACATTGGAGCATGAATTATTAACAAGCTAATAAAACAGCGATTGATGATGGTCGTTTTATTTATGGTGCTCATTTTCAAACGATCAGTTCTTGTATTACTTATTCTCCTCTCGTATGGAGTGTCAGAAAAAAACCAACATTCCACGATTGCACGCTTAATGTTGTAAGCCATTCCACGTCACCTCTGGGTTGGCAGCTGAATGGCGTCCGCTTGTTCCATCAGAATTTCGCGCGTTGTATTGGAGCAGCCATCTGTGCTGAGCGTGTGATTTGTTCGCACCTCACCGCATTTTCTGAATTCAAGAAGTTTTACATTTTTGTGGGGCCCCCTCTGCAGTATTGGGCCACGGACAAATGTCGTGTTAGCCCCCCTCCGCCCCGTCCACACCCCCTTTATACCCAGCCCTGGCGCGCCCCCCCCCCCCCCCCCCCACACTGAACATACAAGCACACCTACGAGGGTTTAAACAAAAGTGTTGCCACGGCACGGTACTGATATCTCCCCGTATTTTTCTTGGGTCACCAGTGAACTAATTGTAAATGAAGCTATGGAGAACGCCTTATCTCTAGAGAAGCGGGGGGTCAGTCTTAAGTTGATCCTTTCAAGCTGCAGTGTATGGAATGGGACTTCGGGCCTGGAAGCCTGGCCATTTTCATGCTTGATCAGCTATGAAGCCGTAATGGAAATATCGTGCCCACGTGTTTACTTTACATTTTGCAGAGATGTGCGTAGGGAAATTGTGCGTGCGTGTGTATGTGTGTAGCAGTTAGCGTGCTGCGCTCACGGCCAACACCATTGACGAGTATCTGAGCTGGTCCTGGGCCTCCCCTAGGTCGACTCAGCCTCAAATTAGTACCTGGGTGGTGTGTAAACATCGCTATTGGGGAGACAAAGGTGGTCGGGCGTGGTTGCTGGGCACCCACCCCCTCTTGTACCGTGCCAGCCTTAATAGGTTATTGCTGACAGTACGAGCCCCAACAGTCTGTTTAAGACTATATCTGCAAAACATCAAAAAAACATATGGATATGCTTAGAGGTTGATTGTGTGTGCATTTGTATGCACTCTGCTCGGTGACCTGAATTCGATTTCAGCCCAGAGACAACATCAGTGACGCATATCCGAGATGGTTCTTGGCCTCTCCTAGGTCGACTCGGCTTTAAATTAGTACTTGTATGTACGTAGAACTTCTTTCGCACCGTACGTGGTGTGCAAACGTCAGCGTTGGGGAGACAAAGGTGGCAGGGTGTTGACCAGGCTACGGCCACTCCCGGAGTGCATCTCTCTGGCCTTCATATGTGCTCACTGATAGCACTTGCCCAAAGAACCAATGCGGCCTATGTGGGGGCTCTTTGTACTGTGCAATATACTAGAGATAGCATGAAACAAAAAAATAATATTTATAAAAAGCTGGAACAGAATACTTCAGTGCTGCTGCAATACGAAAGCAATGTTAAATATACACAGACAAAATGCCCCGCAATCTTTTTCTTAGGTATCAAAAGTATAAACTGTATTTTTTTTTAATATGAATTCCTCCTCGAGTGCTTTCACCTGACATGTATGGTATGTTAAACAAACGAAATAAATACCATGCCAAAGCCATTTTCGTGCATGTGGGTATCATAAATATTCAATATGCAGCCCATTTAAAATAAGTCAAAGCCCTTTGTCAACGCATTGCAGGATGAAGACCTCTCCGTGCTGTGCCAGGCCTTGCTTTGGTTTGGTTTATTTTGGCACAGGTGAAACTAATTGGGTAATAAATGCTCATTTTGGGAATGGGGACCTGGTTACAGCAAAGAAACAAAAATACATGGTAAAAAATAAAATAAATAAAACATGAAAACAACTAAATAAAAAAAACAAAGAGTATGGATCCTTGCAGTCACGAAAACTTCAAATGTAGAAAAAAATACAACAAAAAAGCAACCCAAAAACAATAGTACATGATCAAGCTTCCGCATGGCAAGGTTGCTTTACCCATACTTGACCATGCTAATCGTCAGTGTGGGTTGATGTGTGGGGGGGGTAGGCAGGAACGAGGACAGGGATGAGATACCACTCACCGCCGATGTTAATGTCAGCCGCGGTCGGGAGTCAAACTCATCACCCGGGGTCCGTTGCACAAGTGGGCGAAGCACGGTCGCTCCACCGTTGCAGTCGAGATGCGTATGTGCACATCCACGTGTCTATACACACAATTGGGAATGTCGCCGTGGCGTAATGGTGTAATAGTTACCACACTCGACTCGAAATTCAAAAGTCACGGGATTCAGGCACCCGTCGAGGCAGTCTGAAACGACTGGGCAAGTCTCTTTTAAAAAAAAACAACCACCTCTGTCCACTCAGCGCTACGGGTGGGTGCACCACGGTGCCTCAATAGGTGGGTCACGTGTCGTGGGTTAAAGCGTGGGTACTCTTACCTCTTCCGCGACGTCTGACCAGCGTGGAAGAGTAGGCCAAATTACCTTTATCGGGGCTTTCTGGAGCTCATTCCAGTGGGAGACCCTTCCGCCAGCAGTGATGTGATCAGGCAAACGTCAGGGCTACACGGTTTTGTTTTTATACTCCAAATAACTGCGTGTGTGTTTGCCACAATATCGCACTACTGCGCTGTGACATGGCCACTGGTCTTATAAATAAAAAAAACACATCAGGAGGGCGTCTTGTTCTCTTGGGCAGCGCGAAAGTCACACGTAAGTTATGCTGACAGCTATCAAGTGAATTCAGGATAACATCTCCAGACACCTACTTGCATGTGGCAACCCGTAAGCAGACCTTTGGTCCAAAATCTCACACATTCACCCTAACCTTGACCCGCGCAGCCTGTGCCCCACTAATCTGTTTCACCAGCCCGAGTTCTCCGATTGTTGGGCCTGCGAAAGCAGAGCTGTTGACATCCTCTGACTATGTCGGCTCCGACGCATATTTCACACGTCCGCTCGCTGCATTTTCACTCGACATATTTTCGACGAAGACAACAGACTAACAGAACCCTGATGCCTGGATACAAAGGGTCGCCGCACGGATCTAAATAAGAACCGAGGTGTGGTCTAAGGTGGGAAACGGAACCAGAGAAATGAGGGAGGACATAGAGAAGAGACAAAGAGGAGAGAAGAGTGAGTTTTATACTCAAACTTTAAAGCAGTTTCCCATTCTCATGAGTGTGGAGCCGTGTTCATCAATTGCTTACAGTCTTGGGTCAATGGTGGAAAGTCCACGTTCCCATGGCAGGGGTGAGTCGCACGATAAGCCAACAAGTGTCAGCTTCTCTTCTGCTGTCCACATAGTATGAACTCCCCCCAGCCGCCCGTGCTATCGACTCCCTGCCTGTTCGAGTACACGACTGACTGCCACTCGTTCTCCGTGCCACGAAAGCTTCCACCGTTTCTGCACAGCGTCCCGAGACGGGCACGTGTGTCCGTCATGTTTGTAAAGCCACGCTACGTGCATATTTTATAGACCTATAAGAGACCCCACAAACTAACACCGAGACAACGTAGCTTCACACGGATAACTATAGAATCACGTTGCGAGCCATATAATATACACAGAGACCCTATATGACTGCGCCTCTACGAAACAAACACGCTCAACGATTTTTTTTTCTTTTTCTGCCCGGCATATTGAGACGCGATCACGTTTAGCCGCCGTGTGAATCCAAGGGGCAACGATTTTTCATCCTCGCGCAAGCGGCAAGCCAAACGGTGCTAACGGTGGACGAAGGGGCGGATGGAGCGAGTTCACTGGCGACTGGGATCTTTAACTCGTGACCTCGCGATTGAAAGGTCGCGTCGTACAAGCAGACGTGTACTTTACCATATTAACAGGGGGCACAGTGTAGCGCGTCTGTAAGACATCTTTCTTGCACGCGCTGCGCGAGGAGCGTTGCCCTCCGTCGCGACAAAGGGGCATCGTGTGAAGTGGCGGTCGTAAAAGTTTATTTAAAGCAGGTTAGAGGCCATCAAGATACCAAAGTCTCTTTTGAGGCCGGACTGGGTCACGATGGCAAGAGGGATAATAAAAAAAAACGAAACGTCAGTGACGAGGAGGGTACGAAGTTTGACGTGCTCTGACCAGTGCGGATTGTCCGTAACACGTTGAGCAGTGGGAGATTGATATTCCAAATGAGACTATTCGTTTATACTGCAGGAATCCGATGAGCTAAAAAGCTACACAACAGTACATTAACAAGCAATATGAAAACACGGTCGGAGCGCAACATATAGGAACGGTTAACAAATCACTTAAAAAAAGTATACAAATAAAACTAGCTTTTTTTGTTTTTTATCGTACCAGTTAAAGCCCACTGCGCTCTATTGAAGAAACACGTGCCCTGAATACTCACGACAAAGGCAGTTTGCACTTCCGTAGGCGTTCTAATGTAACTTGCATCTCAGGAGTGATTGTGATGTAACAAAAAAATACTGAACGGGATAGAAAATGTTTAAAATTAACTTATATATATTAACAAAAATAACCGTGAAAATGTCCTTAAATTATATGCAACGTTTAGCAATGGAGAAGCTATTAACAGGTGTTAAGTTAAAAACTTCACTAATTAATAGGAGTACAAGGTGTGAATATAAATTGCTCTAGCCCCAGCACGTGTGTACAGCTGAATACGTAGATGGGTAATTATTTTTTTAACGAAGGCAACATTGAAACGTTCTTGGTGATACACTCACGATGGGCTAAGCAGCATGTCACAATGCAGAGGAGAGCTCAATGATGCACAGGGCGAGTATACAGGACCAGCATCTTTATTTAGACTGCAGGAGGAATACGATGAGCTATGAAGCTCTTTGTGTAGCAGACACCCAGTATGGAGGGGTGAGGAAGCACATCCATTCACTCAAAACGCGCATAGTCTCGTCAAATCGTTAATACACAGCCTTTCTGCACACAAATAATAATAGTTATACTATAACGCAATTTATAACCCGCACAATATTTTAAGAACATCAACGACAGCAACTGCGAGGCGCCGAAGCAAAGCTCAGTGGCATTTGAAAGCCATGGCGAAAGAGGTGGGCCTTTAATAAAGAGGTGATTCCTCTGAGAAAGAGTTGGGGCCTTTGATAAAGAGGTGGGGCCTTTGAGAAAGAGGTGGGACCTTTAATAAAGAGGTGAGGCCTTTAAGAAAATATGGAGCCTTTAATAAAGAGGTGGGGCCTCTGAGAAAGAGTTGGGGCCTTTGAGAAAGAGGTGGGGTCTCAAAGAGGTGAGGCCTTTAAGAAATAGGTGAGGCCTTTAAGAAAGAGGTGAGGCCTTTAAGAAAGTGGTAGGGCCTCAAAGAGGTGAGAGACCTTTAAGAAAGAGTTTAGGCCTGTAAGAAATAGGTGAGGCCTTTAAGAAAGAAGTGGGCCTTTAATAAAGAGGTGAGGCCTTTAAGAAAGTGGTGGGCTCTTTAAGAAAGTGGTGAGGCCTTTGGAAAAGAGATGGGCCTTTAAGAAAGAGGTGGGCCCTTTGAGAAAAAGGTAGTGCCTTTGAGAAAGAGGAGGGGCCTCAAAGAGGTGAGAGACCTTTAAAAAAGATTTTAGGCCTGTAAGAAATATGTGAGGCCTTTAAGAAAGAGGTGGGCCTTTAATAAAGAGGTGAGGCCTTTAAGAAAGTGGTGGGCCCTTTAAGAAAGTGGTGAGGCCTTTGAAAAAGAGATGGGCCTTTAAGAAAGAGGTGGGGCCTTTTAAGAAATGTGTGGTGCCTTTAAGAGAGAGAGAGAGGGGTGGGGCCCCCTTAAGTGACTCTTAAAAGTTAGTGTAGATTGAACGCTGCTGCGAATGTGCAACGGGACAGGATGATGGCTACGTTCCAGTCGGGGGGTTGCAACGGAGAAACGACGCCTGGTGACGAGTGTATTGGAAGAGAATGCACCGTGTGTCTGCTCATATAGCCCCCCCACCCCCAGTGCCGGATTAAGCTAGTACGGGGCCTGTAGCATATATATTATAAAGGGGCCCTATACTTAAAAAAACACGTAAATATGAAAACACAAAATTTTTACTTGCATAGTAAAGCAATTGTTTTTTTTTCATTTGCTATACAGCCAGATAATACGACAAATCGCTAACCTTAAACACCCATTCGTTCATAAAATTTGAAGGCGGTATAGTACTATAGTAATAGAGCAAGTGCAGAATCACTGAACCGGAATTGATAGCTTGAAAGCATTTAGCGTGGGACCCTTGAAAGTGCGGGGCTCGTAGCTACTACACATGTAGCTACTTTTGCTACTAGGATAATCCGGCACTGCCCCCACCCCCGACTCTTATCCCACCTTAAGAAGTCAAACTCCCTTCCATTCGCAACTCTGGTTTACTGCTACCACTCCCACTCACTGCCAGTTCCCTCCCCCACCCCTCACCAGCGTTTGACATGCAGAGGATGTGGCAGAGGTTATCGCTTGCCCATCAGAGGCCACTCCATAGGTGGGGAAGTGAAAAGCTTCGTGGGCTAACAAACTAATTCTGTTCAGTATTCCTCGCGCAAGGATTGCTGCCGTGGCGTAACGGAGAGCAAACAGGGGGCTTGAAAATCGAGAAGTCGCCGGTTCGATTCGACTCGATCTCTCGGCGTGGCAATTAAAACAGCGGTGCAAGTTTCTCAAATCTCCCTGCCTCTGTTCCACACACCCAGCAGTCAAAATGTGTCCACCGCAGTTAGTTGATTGGGCAGGTTACGGTGTGGGTACTCTCACCTCTCGCAAGATGCCTGGCTAGCGTGGAAGAGTAGACCAAATTCTGTCTGGAGGGAGCTCTTTTAGCGCTTCCTCGAGTGGACGGGGCCCTTCCGCCAGCAGTGGCGTGAGCTAGAAATTGCAGGGCTGCGCCTGTACCACCTTGTATTTCCTACGCACACGATTTTCCTCGCAAATTAAATCATTGCGCTTATTTTATGGAACATCTCATGACGAAACCCCGTGAGGAAGACCGGCACCATCTCACCAGCACGGCCGGGTGCTTCCTGTCGTATTGGTAAGCACGTGAATGTACAGTGTGTAAGTTTGTTGAACTTATTTCGCACCGCACGTAGCCGACCGCGCTAATCAGACGCGCGCACTGTAATAAAAATAAATGAAAAGTAATACTTGCACGCATGGCCCACTCTCTCTTTATTTATCCTCTCTCGAATTAACGTCCACGGGATTTCTTGTAACGTCCACTGCGAAGCAGACGGCGCGTATGCTACGGTCATGGCACCTGCAGCGTTAACCAGGGCAGCCGCTGGGCTCAACCGCGAACCGAACCCCTTGGAAGCGCCCAGACGAGCTTCCCGCCCGCCCGTTCGGCCACGTCAACCGCCCCGTTCATCCCGGCATCGCCCGTGCGGTGTGCCTCGATTAAACAACTGCGCCAGTGAAAACTAAATAACATCTCTGAGTGGCACAGAGCACAGGGTGAAAAGGCTGGGACCCCCACCCCCTTCTCCCCTCTACCCCCCCCCCCCCATCGTCCCCTCCCCCGCTTCCTCTACTCCCTTAACGTCTTCTTCCCTCACCTTCCCACACTCGATGGGGCAGCAGCGAGGACAAATCTCCCCCCACGCCACCCCCCTTCTCCTCTCAACTCAGGAGCAGAGCGCTCGGGACTTCTGCACGCGGAGTTTATGTCCCCCCCTTCCACCTCCCGTCTACGTTGCAGTTTCAGGTCTGTACCGAGCTCCTACTGAAATATAATTTATTAAAAATAAAAATTTAAGGCTGAGACCACCACGTGTCAACTAAAAACTGTCTCGCTTCGCCGCGGCCTCGGCGCGTATTAATCCCTGGATATGCCACTGTTTCGTGCGGGGAGGGGGGAATGTAGTTTGTTGAGGAACCCACACGCACGAAAAGCAGGCTTGACATGGTTTACATGGCACGGCGAGAAGGCAAAGGGGTCTGCAGTCGATCACTCTTCCCCGCGCCCCATGGCTTGCACAGCGAAGCCCCCTTGCCCCGATAAGATAGCACCGCGAGCAGCCACACTTAGACAAACGCGGAAACTATTTTAAGTGCCTTTTATTTGTGGCCTTTGACATGAAACATGTATGCTTTGGCCTTTGATAGACGCGCATTGATTTTTAATGGGGTGCTTCTCGTGCCTGCTATAACAATGCTCTCTTTTTTTCGCCCATTTCGTTGATGCAAAGCGTCAAACTTATAGAGCGTTTGCGTGGGGTTTGGACCACGCGTCTTCATGAAGCCTGCAAATTGCCCTTTCAATTAAACGCCAACGAGAGACGAAGCCGTCATGCCACCTACACACATCTGTATGCGCCCCATTTGCCAGCTGAAACAGCTCATTGGAATAACAATGAGATTGAGAACTTGCACATTGAAAGGTCGCTTGTGGTGGTGGGGCAAAGTGTGAGTACTCCCATCTCACCCATGGTGTCTGACCACATGAAAGAGTAGGCCAAGCTACTTTGTAGAGGGAATGTTTCTAGACCTTCCTCCAGTGGAGGCACTTCCGCCAGCGGTAACGTGAGCTACTAATTGCAGGGCTGCACCTTTACCTTTTACGTAGAACCTTTCTGACTATTGATCATCTCTTCTTCGTAAAAAACTAAATGAGGAATGTCTTTATATTTCGAATGGATTAATTGTAGCGACTGCATGCATACCATATACATAGGTAAAGTCCCAGACTTCTTGAAAGAGGTGGGAATACTCACACTTTACCCCACCACACTCAACCTGCTGATTGACGAACTGCAGAGCATCCTTTTATATTTCTGGCTGGATAGAGGCGATGGGTGGGGGGGGTTCATTGTGTCAATTGCCATGCCGGGAGATTGAACCGGCTACCTCTGGCTCGTAAGTCCAGCATGCCAACCGTTACACAAGGGAAGCCTTCACCAAATGCAATGTATAATTATTATACACTTGGGTATCGTGGTGTATTTTGTGTTTTACAGGGATGTTTTACACGCTGTGCTAAAAAGTGCATTGCAATTCATTGCTCTTTGCGTTATTCTTTTTTCCACGGTTTAATGTTTGCTTGCTACCGAAGGCAGGAATTGGGAGGAATTTGCGTGAAGATCTGAAAACGTTCACATAAAAGGGGGCTTGACCTCGCTCGCACAAATTCAATTGATAGCCCCTGCCAGTGTCGAATGGGTTTTAGCCTCAGTCATTGATTAAATTGGTAACAGACAAACAGATGCACTGACAGCCAGAGGCTGCACTAACTTCCTGTGTGGCTGGATTTCATTTAGCCTAGGTCAGAGGTCATGCAGGGATCGTTGTTTACCTATCGGGTCACTATTCATAATGACCTGACCCACACTTCACCTTTACCTAAGGCCAGACATGGCAACAAGTGTGCCTGAGCTCACATGAATGGACTAAAAAAAGCACAAAGAGCCGGACAAAGAGAGAGAGAAAAAAAACTGTAACTATTGGGATAAAGTCTAGGCGATTTTCTGCTCAAATGAACATTGAAGTTGTGCTTATGTCCTCTTTACAGTCCTGAGCCAGTGGTGGAAATTCCACATTCCTATGTTTATGGATGAATCTCTCTAATTGGACAACCACTCTTGACTTCCCCACAAATCGGTGCTTATTTTATAGATCCCAGAGGGATGATGTGCTGAGTCAACCCACAACTAGGATTTGAAGTCTTAATTTTTTGATTGCTCAGCCACCAAGCCAGATAATGCATTGAGATTAATTAAAATCTCCATTATGAAAGCAACATTGGAGTAATTATGTTATGACAATTACCATATTCCTCCAATTATACTTTTTCCTCCCCTGATTTAAATAAAAAGTTCGTGGTGTCTGGGACAAGATTTATTAACACCGGGCAAATGTTTGAGGTGCATCTCACTGTCCGGAGAATCTTATAATGCGATATACATGGAATCTTGCGACGGTTCATTTGGCCAATATGTTTTTGTTAATATTGTCATCGTGTGGCATTTCAAGACTCGAAAGGATGGCATCAGCATGGGAAAGGCCTTCACCCAGCAGTGGATAGCTCCTGATGTCATTACTTGTTTAAAAATGTCTTTTTTCATTCTGTTTCCAGTGATGAATGCCTCTGCATGCCATGCCAATCATCGAAATTGTTTGACCATCCTTCACCGCGAACGTAAGGTGAGGCCAGGAATCGAATGCTTCTCCAACATGGAACGTATCATCCTCGAACATAGCCATCTTAGTATTCAAGTTCATCAGCTTATACAATTATCGAAAATGGCAATGTTTCTCTTTGATGGCTACTACCAGAGTGATGTTCTGTGATGCCCGCTTTGTTTTTTGTTACAGAACTGTAGTATCCTGATTATAAATGTATACAATTGGATGGAATTCATCAGGCGCAACTTACTTCAACAAATTAAACATTAATACCACTCCAGTGTGCAACTGTGAAACAGTCCATACAACGTGTAACGACGCGATGCCCCGATCCACTGACACGGAGGAGACATCATCGCAGCGACGGCGGCACACTCCACTGCTCCTGACGCCGTTACCTGCCTTGACCACCTGGATGTGACATTGGAGTCGTTGTCTCGACATCGACATCAGCAGCCGTACGGAAGAGGAAGACTTAGAACTCATCATCATCATAAGCCATTATTAATCTACTGCTGGATGAAGGCCTCCGCACGGTCCTGTGATGTAAGAATCCACCAAGCATCTTCACATCGTTTTCAAGTGACGATTGCTTGTGTTGCGAGCGAAACGTCGTGATGTTTTTTTAAATAATTTTTTAATATCTGCGTGGCTTTACCGAAAGACCCATAGAATATGTATTACTGCAGTCACGAAAGCTTAAAAATATCATCCATCCCATCGATTTTCTTTTTCCTCCAAGAACGTTTTTTGCCTATGAAACGAGACCTATTGTCCTAAAAAAAATGTAATGGTGAACGCTGGCAATCACTGTGTGCATGCCTCTTGTGGCCGCGAAAAACTCGTAAATAACTCCCATTACAAGCTATTTATATGCCACATAAAAGAGCAAATTAACATCTGAGGGACAACAAAAGTTGTACCTTTAAACATAAACGCGGCCACATTAAAATGCGCTTTTCATCTGAATCACTAGACTGTGTCTTGCGGGTTTCTCTGTTGTTAATAGGGGTTCTTTGTTGTTCGTTTTTTTTTGTTCGTGTGTCCAGCCTTCACAATGGCTGTTTAGGGGTTCTCTCCTGATGGAAATCCAAGTAGCGTTTTAATAGGCAGTTTGTACGTACGTATGTTGAACTTCTTTCGCACCGTCCATAGCCAACCGTGCTAATCGTAGGTGGCTTTATCCACGGCAGCCTTGACTCGTTGCTGGAGGTGGAATGCAGGGACACTGTGGCCGTTGGGGGTGTCTTACAGGATTACAGATGCACAGTGACCCACGATGTGCTAACAGATCTCCACGAGAGTGAGTGGAGGTCGTTTTAGCTAACACATTTTTTTTAATGGTGAATGGATGTCACTTTGCTTACAGATATCTATGAGCGTGAATGGACGTTGTTGCTTTGCTGACATATCTCTGTGATGGTGAATAGATATCCTGCACCTCTGTCCACCCGGCAATAAGCACGTGTACACCACAGTAAGCACGTGTACACCACAGTAAGCACGTGTACACCACAGTAAGCACGTGTACACCACAGTAAGCACGTGTACACCACAGTAAGCATGTGTACACCACAGTAAGCACGTGTACACTACAGTAGCACGTGTACACCACAGTAGCACGTGTACACCACAGTAAGCACATGTACACCACAGTAAGCACGTGTACACCACAGTAAGCACGTGTACACCACAGTAAGCACGTGTACACCACAGTAAGCACGTGTACACCACAGTAAGCACGTGTACAACACAGTCATCAAATCGTCATGCCACGTGTGGCGGGGTAAAGCATGGATACTGACGGCTCTTTTGACACCTCTTCGAAGACTTCTAACCACTGTGGAAGAGAAGGCCAAATACCCTTTAGAGGGGTTACATAGAGCTCCCTCTGGTCGAGGCCCCGTTTCCAGAAGTCAATCAACAATTTTAAGTCTGCATGTTAACTTTTTTAATGAAAATGTTCGTTTTGCATCTCTCTGAATCCGACTGCAAGTACAGCCTCGTCTTGTCTACAGTTTTTTCGATGAGCCGTGCACTTTTAATCAGCAAAATCAGTTTAATTTCCTATCTAGGGGGTGCAGGCAAGGCACATATATATAGAAAGCCAACTTAGTGTGCATAGAGGGCCAGGCACTCCAATAAGTGAGCCAACTATGTGAACAAAAAACCCCCCCTTTACTTGAATTACCACATGTGACGGTTTACTATGGCTAGCCAGCCAGGCTGGCAGCAGTGTTGGCTTTGTAATACAACCCCCTCATTTGTAACCAATAACGGCAATAATAGTTATAAATAAAATAAAAACTACTTGCAATGAGCAAAGGCTGGATGTGGTGTTTATCATTATTTACCCGTGGGCCCGATTTCCCAGGGGCGCGATCGTAACGAGCAGGCCTGCAACGGCACATACCTGATTCTGGCCTCGCTGGGAGAAAGCATAACGGGCTCTCTATTGATGGTCCTGGAGGAGTCGTAAGTGCATTGGCGCTGCAACGTAGTAACACGTTCCTGGGTCTAGAGGTGGGGGATGGAGGGGCGGTGGTGGTGGTGGTGGTGGTCACTCCCCGTGCCTGGCCTCCCTCTGTGCCGTTTGGCCGGCGCTTTAGAACACGCTCTCGTTGCGGGCTGGACTTGATGCACAGGAGATAAAGGCAAGAAAAATCGTGCTCGCTGGGATCGGAGCCGAGCGCTGGCTGATTGTTTGCAACTTTACGGGAACAAACATTTCAGAGCAGCCGGTTTGCTCGAATCGAGAACGAAGATGACATCACCGCGTCTCATCGCCAACGCTTTAACCCTCTACCAATGCTCTAAACCCTTGATCAATGCTTAAACCCCTCTACCAATGCTTCAAACCCTCTACCAACGCTTTAAACTCTCTAACAACGCTTCAAACCATCTACCAACCATTTTAACCTTCTACCAACGCTTTAAACCCTTGAACAATGCTTCAAACCATCTACCAACCATTTAAACCCTCGACCAAAGCTTCAAACCCTCTACCAACTCTTAAAACCTTCTAACAATGCTTCAAACCCTCTACTCACGCTTTAAGCCCACTACTAATGCTTTAACCCATCTACCAAAGCTTTAAATCCTCTACCAACGCTTCAAACCCTCCACCACTGCTTCAAACCCTCTACCAACGCTTTAAAACATCTACCAACTCTTTAAGCCCTCTGCCAGATCTGACAGCTGTTGCACAGCAGACACACTACGTCCAAGATCTGCCCGACCGGTATCCCACCATCTGTTCTTTAGTCTTCCCCCTTGGTCACCGGGCTTGTGGAGACCACTCCACAGTTGGTCCCTGTAAGCGCCCCTCCCCGTTCCTGCATAAATGTCCCATCGAGTTTAACCGGCAGTGCCGAATCATATCTACAGCACTCTCCTGCCAAGTTCTCTTCCGGGATTTTGCATTGCTTTAATACATGAAAATTTTGCCAATAATTAACTGAATCATCATTTTCTTTATCATGATCATCATCAGCAGCAGCAGCAATAATCAATACATTGCTGGATTAAGACCTCCACAAACCATCCCCGCCTCTCACATATTTAGCAATGCAACAACAGATCCAGCTCCTGCACAAGACCTCATCTCGTCTCTCTTGATAAAGAGTTGCTTAAGCCTCGCTCGGCCCAAATAATAAACAAAAAGACCACATCCTACTTAACAACCCTTCCACCGGTTTATCATTAAACTCACGTTTGAAAACGTATCGTGCGGAAACCCGTTGAGCATGGGCAGGCCCGCGTGGCGGCTTGGGTTGTGTAGGACATTATTTGAATGGGTGAATGCGTGTTTTCAATCACTGTACCTGCCCTTTCGGCTCTTCGTTGCGTTCAGTCCACAGCGGAACGGCTCAATTGCCTTTCCATGCGCTGCGTTTTCCTACAAAAAGCGAAGGATGGATGCAATGCGACGACGATTGCTTTGCGAGCGTGGATTGTAGGGAAGGGGACGAAAATATTTGGGGGGGGGGATGGGTGGTGGGGGGCATTTTTGCAGCTTTTCCAACAACAAAAAACGCCACGTGTCGTTTGACATTTGTTGGCATTAGCGCACACACCCAGACCAGCACGCATCCATGCATTCACGTCGCTGGCACGATGCCTTTAAAGCAATCGAGCTCCACGCCGCAGCAATAGCGAAGAAATTGCCGTGATTATGCGCGCGTATTGATTAATCCCCGGGCAGTGTCTGCGCATCTCCCGGGGTTTCGTTCCGAAGCTCCACGCGCTCTCTTTGCGAAACTTCCACGGGAGCCTTCATCAAGGTGTCGTCCAGTTGTGCTTAGAAAGTCTGTTTGGGTAACATGCTTTGGGATATTTTTTTATTATTATTTTCCATCTTCGCATGTCCGTTGGCCAGTGCCAGCGCGTGCAATCGACTGCGTGAAATGAGTTTAACTGAATTATATTTAATTGAAGATGTTTGCGTTTGCTGTACATCTCAAGTCACTGGCAATGTTGCGGGCTTTTCAAACAAAGTGTTCACTGTGTCCTACCTTTTCAATGTAGTTGCGCAAATGAAACATCCGCGCTGCTCGCAATGCGTGCTAGACCACAATGTAAACTAAACTATGAACTATTTTTTTTATTTTACCAG
Organism: Entosphenus tridentatus; assembly: GCA_014621495.2. Classification (NCBI taxonomy): domain Eukaryota; kingdom Metazoa; phylum Chordata; class Hyperoartia; order Petromyzontiformes; family Petromyzontidae; genus Entosphenus; species Entosphenus tridentatus. The sequence goes on from CM025647.2 coordinate 3,120,959, forward strand.
GTAAGGTCCCACTGAGCTATGTCGCTCTTTTTTCAGAAGCGACCTGGTTGCCACAAATGACATCGCGACGAAGTGGGCTTATCGTCACGTGGAAGTTTATAGCGGCCAAATTACTCGAAACACGTGGTGTTGATTCTAAATGTGGAGCGAAAAACTTGAGGACCCCAGAGAAAAATCCACGCGACCACGAGGAGAGACACAGCAAACTCCAACTATACAGGCGCCAGGATCGGGATCGAACCCACGACCCGTATACCAGGTGAGGCAGTTAAAATATCGCCTCTGTGAAGGTAGGGTCCACCCCTTGCTGGTTCGCTGTTGACCCGATTCGTTGATCGTGTGCACCTTGCCGGACACCCACATTCCCCCTCTTCTCGCTCTCGCTCTCTCTCTCCCTATCATCTTCTATCTCTTCTCCTGTGCCCCCCCCCCCCCGCCCCGACTCCTCGCGTTGTTTTCCCTTTATTTTGCTTCATCACGTCTCGGGAATAAGGCACGATGTGCTTTAGTTCATGCATCGACTAAACAAGTTATACTGTTGTTGTTATTGTCCTTCTCTCACACCTCCAATTAGCACGGTCGCCGGCATTCGATGCGAAAGAAGTCCAGCGTACATACATACATTTTGTCAGTTGTCTCTATTTGCCACTGAAAAGCGTGAATGAGGTATATATATTTTTTTATCAGTCTGTCGCAACAAAGAGCACATATAATCCTCGCTCTGGAATTATGGGACCTCAATTGAGGCCGAGATGACCTTGGTGACGGGCCCACCTGGTACAGAGGTGAGAGTTGACGTCAGGATATTGGGATGAGGGCAAAGGGCACCCTCCACTCTGCCACAGCCACCACCTACAACGCATCTTTCAGCACTACATATATAAATAAAATGTTGCCTCTTATCTGTGTTGATGTGGGATTGCTGGGGTCATATGCTTGAATCTGCAGCTATCCATATATATATTGCTTCTGCCACACCGCACAGCTTTCCGCGGATAAACATAAATATGTACTATGTATGTTGAACTTCTTTTGCACCATACGTAGCCGATCGAGCTAATCGGAGGTGCTGGAAAATATGAATAAAATCTCACCACTTTCTCTGACTTCTTTTATACAGAAAGCTGTGGACAATAAGATGATTTTTTTTTCTACGAAATCAATTTTGACAATACATCCACAGATATGTGCAGATAATGGTCAGGATTTGACAAAGTTTAACTGTGACTCATTATCTGTGCTTAAGTGCAGATAATATAAATAACTCGAAACCACTTACGAGTGACGCTTCTTACTCACAGATTACGTGAACGCTAACCCTCCTACCCAAAGGTAAGTAGGAAAGGTTGATGCGTGAGTTAAATGAGTTTGATCGCATCTATTTTGGGTGGCAGACGGTAGGAAGAGTGGATAACAGGGGCACGGATATGAGGAGCAGTATTTTATAGTAGTTTCAAGAAGACGTTAATACTAATGTTGAGCGATTGCATACGGAATGTTAGAAGATCCATATTCACAGTCATCTTAAGTTGCTATCGGGTTCTTGGGTTACGAGCTAAGTTTACTTAGGTGTATAATCGAATCAGATTTGTTTAGCTCAAGAGTGTTAAGACATGTTTTAAATGTCTCAGTGGAGTATTTGAACTACGCATAATAAACATGGTGTACTCGGCAATTAACACAGCAAACATTTATGTAATACCTGCGATCAGACTAATGGCATGCCTTCCACTTTAAATAAAGCACTACCTTATATAGCACATGCTATGATCAGTTCTACCAAACCTCTAAACCGATCATTAAAATACAAAGGGCCAATGGAGAAAAATGTCCATTCCAGCAGGTTTTTTTTAAACAAAAAAACCGTAGGCCTTGGCCGATCCCAGGACACCATAGGCTGAGTCTAAAGCCATGCCCTTGGCCTTTTAATTAGTGTTTTTCAAAATTTCTGTCAGACCCACTGTCATTGGGGAGCCATTAGGCATGACTTGTTTGTGGAGAGAGCCTCTTGGAATACCAGGCCTGGACCGTGGCCTTGCTTCGGAGTTAGGATAGCCCACAGCCTTTGACAGGCCTCCTCTATACCAGGGGGCTTCTCTCCTGTCACGAGTTCTACAGGAAAACCTTTCGAAAATATTTTTTTAGAAATGAAAAATGCATAAACCTTCTGCCTCCCGCATTCCTTTATTTTAATGGTTCCCACCTGCGATATGTTTTTTTTTTCATTAAGTATATCCTGAATTCAAATATTGTGGAAACTAGTATTTGTTGACTGAAATTTACAAAGGCAGTACTAACAATGCAAATTAGAAAAGGCAGTCACAGATGCGTGCAAGGTTGCCATCTCTTGAGATACAAAAAAACAGAGGCTTATGGGAAGAAAGGAGAACTCTATGCAGCTGACAAAAACGCACACTCTGAATCTAGAGCGTTCCATGAAGACTTGGATTTCCCAAGCCACCTACTGAAAAAGAAAAGGATCCTGAAAAAACCAAGACAGTGTGGCAACCACATTTTCCTGTGGGTATAGTGTTTGCCCAAAATCACTTTTAGAATGAGAATCTTAACTCGGTTATGATAATAATAATAACCATAATGATCTCAACAATGCCTCAACAATGACGGTCGTGCATTGGGATGACATTTGACCAACTCCATCAGTGAGTGTTTGTCTTCATGCGGGAGGATATCAGAGTACCCCCACCCCCCCAAACCCACCCCACGCATACGAAGCGGGTAACGCTTGGTACTGACATTTCATGGCCACATGCCCCATGAGCCACATGCCTAAAACACCTGGCAAGCACTCGTGGTCACCCATCCAAGAACTAACCAGGCTCAACTCCGCTTAGCTTCCAAGATCCCAAGTAGTTTGGGCCTGTTTAAGGTGAGTTTGTCACATATGTGTATAACAATCGGTTTTACCCTTTCTGGCAATAAAATAGGTGTCAAGATATTCATATTCTTGGTAGAAGGAAAATAATAAAATAATATTTCCCTTCTAGATGACTTTACCGAAAGAACCAAGAATATGAATCCCTGCAGTCACGAAAGCTTTAAATCTAAATTTAAGGTGTCAAGATGTTATAACACCAAAAGAATTCGTATTGAAGGAATCCTATCTGCATTAACCACACGTACTTGTAGTGAACATGCAAACAAAAAAAACATACTGTCCCATATTGTAGCCGTTCACCCCGAGTTCTAAATGCTCTGAGTGCATTGTCTTTGTGCCGTTTGCCTTTTGGCGTTCTCTGGTCTAACACTGAGACTAAAGAAAGCTGTCTCTGGTATGGACCAATCAGTTTCAAAGACAATGCATTTATTGTCAGAGCATGTTTTTTGTTTGCATGTGCACCACAAGCACGTCTGGCTAATGCAGACAGGATTCCTTGAATAAGGATTCTGTTTGGTGTTATAGCATCTTGACACAACTGTTTAATTGCCAGAAAGGGTAAAACCAATTGTTATATTTTAATACTGGCAAGAAAGGTCCCATTCAAGTATGTATGTTGAACTTGTGTGTATGTTGAACTTCTTTAGCACTGGACATAGCAACCGTGCTAATTGGAGGTGCGGGGGGAGGGCAGAAAAACTAAACACACACACAAAAGTTGTCGTCTTTTATTCCTTTGTTTTTAATGAAAATGTAAAAAAAAGTAAACATGCTGAGTAAATAATGAAAGCCTCCCAACTACAGTCTTGGAAAGTATTTGTTTAGTTTGTGTTTATTGCATGCAAAGATGCACATTTGGTAATAACCATACATACGAGGAAAACCCCCAAAAATGCTCTTTAATTCGGAAAAAAGATGTCCAAGTGCTGCAAGACATCAATTTTCACAAGGAACTGCTTGGGCCTTGTTCCTTGTGCCAAACCACAAGAGTGGTGAAGTGATTTTACTACCCTCTTTAGTGACGGCGGCGATAAGGTTCTAACAGCATGCCACAACACATTTCGTGCGCCTTGTGACTCATGCGCGTGCCTTGGCATTTCATTTTAAATGCCGGTGACATTTTGGTATATTGGTGCAAAACTATACTGGCATTTAGAGTTATTAAAAAACGCAAGACCCAAGGCAGGCATGTTATTTTCTTGGCGCGCAATATACACAAAAACTCTTTTACACGGTATGTGTTTTCAATAACGTCCTATATAGGTACCTGTAGAAAATTTAAGTTACTTGTTCTCATAGAGAGCTGTTGTAACATATATTTACTTGATAATCTAAGTGGAATTCTCTCTGCTTTGAAGAAGCGCCACTGACAGAAATATCTTATATCATATATATTTTTTAAATATTATTTGGGTCTTTCGGTAAAGTCACGGAGATAGGTTCAAATTAAATGACGATCGCTTGTGTTGTGATCGAAACGTCATGGTTTTTGTCTATTTTATTTTTTAATTAATTTGAACCTATCTACGTGACTTTACCGAAAGACCCAAAGAATATGAATTCCTGCAGTCACGAAAGCTTTAAGTCAAGATTTATATTTTTTTTACTTCAAGGGCCGTGTTATTGCTGAGCGCGCCGAGTTTTTGTTACTCTGCCACTGCGAGCAAGCTATAATGAAAACACTCACGTAAAATCCTCATCGCTATTGCAAAAACGATCGCCTTTCGTTTTACGGTGCGCGCACAAATTCACAATCGCGTTTTTTCTCATCGGCAATGCCTGCACGCGATCCATTGATTCGATCGCGAAAAAGAGCTACGTAGCTCATCGGATTCCCCCAGTCGAAAATAAAGATTCCGATTCTATTTTGATTTAAAGCTTTCGTGACTGCAGGGATTCATATTCTTGGTTCTATCGGTAAAGTCACGTAGAAGGGAAATAATAAAATAGGGCGCTGTCTTTCCGACAGCTCTGTTTCTTCACCTGAGGACGGCTGCTTGCGTTGTGGCCGAAACGTCGTGAGAATTGTATTTTATTACGTTGTATTTTTATTATTTCATTATTTCCCTTCCACATGAGCTTGTACGAGTGAACCGACTTCCAGCAGCAGATCGACTGCAGGCCGTCGCATCATTCACACTCTCGCGCTGAATCCAAAGGATCTTGTTTATCAGTGTCCTTTGATTGACAAGGTTGGAACGATAGCATTTGGCAGCACCTGCACCCATAGATAGCGATCAGAATCAATGACCAGGCCAATTATAATGTTTACAAGACCAAAGGTGTGCTTGCTACAAGGGCCCCTTGTGCCGCTGTTATGGCCTCGGCGAATCGCTGTTGGCATGACTTGTTTGCAAATCATTTCACACCTGCTGTGGTTTTAACGCTGCCACGGTGTAACAAGAAAGACACAGACCACATGGCCTCTTAATTATGTGGGGGAAGGGTGCAGATGGCAATTTGTTCAGAGGCCAAAGTCAAAAATTCCCCGTTGAAAACATTCAGTTATATTTTTTTGTGAGGGGAGAATAAAGAGTAAATAAGAGTTTGGCGCAATAGCGTAATTGAAGCCAACAGCGAAATAACATGTACTTGTGATTTTAATGAGTAGTATTGTTGTAACTGCTTCAATTCTCATAATTGTGTTTGCAGCCTGGACGCCAGTGTAAATAATTTTGAGATGTTTCAAATGTTACGTTTTATCGTCTTGCACCGCTAACGTACCCTGTTGATGAACGTGATGAATAAATGAAACGATTACGAATCTAAACGCCTACAGCACTGATTCGCGGACATTTTTGCCTTTCACTATTGATGTTGTACATTCGAATTAAATTTGCACCACAATGTCCCGAAACAAATATTTGAAAAAATCTTCGAAGCTATTCAATATTTCCGAAGTTTTTCTTTTAATCTGTACGTACTAAACAAACTTTGCAAAATATCCCATGAGCACAAGACGACGTATCAGTTTTCCCAATCCCTATGTATTCTCTTAACGATCACTGAGGCTTGCGTGGGACATTTTTTTGTAGAATTGAATGCTGAGGTTTAATAGTCTGTAGGAAGCGTTGTGGTTTGTACTTTGGCAGAACAGCGTTTACTTACAAGCAGGAATTTACATTAAAATGTAGGTTTATAGATAAAGGTGACTTACAATGTCCGTGTGATAGTTAAATATAATAGTACTCTCCTGCGTAATATTAACTACCCGGCTTTGGACTTCCATCACAGCTAATACGTTCGTAGAACATTACTTTAATTTGATATTTCGTTATATAAAGATCTTTTGGCAAGCATATTGAGTAGGAACGTTTCAGGCAATGGCCCCTTTTTAAGAGCAGAGTGATTGAGAGTCCACCGACTTTCTGCATGTACAGCTGGAGATCGCACGGCACATTGTGAGAACCCTGGGAAAAGTGAACAACACGTGGATTTTAGTAGACATTGTTTTTTTCAAGAAAATATTGAGTCGCTAAGTGTGTCGTCATCATCATCATCTTCAATCATTCAGCTATTAACAACTCACTGGTGGACGAAGACCTCCCCCCAAGCTGTCGCCCTCTCTCATGTTCAGAGGCCTGCTTAAGGCGCGGCTCCGGCTGGAGCACGCATACCACACACACGTTGGTGATGTGCAGCGCGTCTTCTTCGAACGCTGGGGAGCCGGAAAGGCCCCTCTCTGCACCAGCGTGGACGGCACCCTCGTGTTCACCTTCTGAAGCGCTCGCTCGTCACCGTGGCGTGCGCGATGACACCACAACCACGTGACTTTTCTTTCGTGTTGTGCGCGGTGCTTTCAGCGCCACAGCGCGTGGATTTGTAACGTTTGTTTTCTTTTGTTTGCTGGTGACTTTGTGTATTTCATATTGAAATCGCCTCCAGTGCTTTTGCTTCTGGCGGCAAGAACAGTTGTTTAAAAGTCAAAGTCTCTCATGTTCTTGTGATGCAAAAAAAGCCACGGAACTCCACGGCACGGGCAGATTCCATGGTTCCGCCTCGGCAGTGCACGTGCCACCGTATTCTTAGGTTTTTTCGGTAAAATCACGTAGGTAAAAAAAATTAAAATTTACTTCATACAGCTGTCGGGCTGAGACGGTTCCACCTGAAGACGGAAGCTTGTGTTGCCTCCGAAACGTCGTGATTTTTATTTTTATTTTACTTTTATTAATTTTAATTTTATTTTTTTATTTACGTGACTTTACCGAAAAAAACCTAAGAATATGAATCCTTGCAGTCACGAAAGCTTCAAATCTAGAATTAATGACGTGCCCACGTTAGCGTTCCCTCCTTGTGCTAACGCTCCGTTATTCCTACCGCTGGCCACAATAACTTGAAGGGGGCAGGTACTGCGCATGCCCAATAACTTTTATTCACGGTGAAAATTAAGTCTTTAACCTGCGTTGTGTTAGTGTGTGTGTATATATGGAAGGTGGAGAGGTTGCATCGTGGTACGAATTTGATTTTCAGCCATGGCTATGGCGATCATCAGGGTCAATTATCCGAACCGGTCCTGGGCTTCCCAAAAATAAACAATCTAAAATGAGAATCTCTTGCAGTGTGCGAACATCAGCACCAGGGAGACAAAGGCAGCCGGGAGTGGTTCTGGCCAAACCATCCCTTTGTGCCTTCATAGACGCTCGCGAATAGCATTTGACCCAACAGCCTATGTGGGTCATTCAGGAGGTTCTTTACCGTGATTACCAAACTGCGCTACACTACAACGGCGTCCCGAGCTGGCGAGATGTTAACTACCTCGCCTGGTATGCAGGAGGTCGTGGCTTCGATCCCGACCCTGACGCCTGCTGCTGTATATTTGGAGTTTGCGTCTCTATATCTCATCATCATCACGGTGGCTAGGAGATGTTAAATCCTTCGCCTGGTATGCAAGAGGTCGTGGCTTCGATCCCGACCCTGACGCCTGCTGCTGTATATTTGGAGTTTGCGCGTCTCTCTCTCCCCGTGGTCGCGTGGATTTTTCTCCAGAGTCCTGCGGGTTTTCCCTCCACATTAAGGATCAACGTCACGCGCTTAGAGTGATTTGGCTGCTGTAAACTTCCACGTGGCGATAAAAAAAAAGCGATCCAGCTCAGTGGGGCTTTACCAGGTTGACACAAAAAAACGTGTTTAGTTTAGATTCTCCTGTGACAGCACTACACAGGGGGGGGGGGGGGGTGCA
>CM025647.2:3129433-3164254 GCA_014621495.2 Entosphenus tridentatus
TTTTTGGGGTATTTGTTATTTTGTTGCGGAACGAAAGTGATCCAAATGACAGTAGCGGTGGTCTGGCAAAGTCCGCCTGCTAATCATGGTGACGCTTTGATCGACTCGCACTGGCGGAACGCATTTGCATCGAGTGGCCACGGATGACGCGGCCAACTCGTTCGCCGAGCGCAGCCGACAACCACGCGCTCGTGCGGAGGATCTCCGGCGCGATCTCAGCACGGTCGGCTACGTACGGTGCGAAAGAAGTTCAGCGCAAGTACACACGGCGCTTACATCATAGCTGTCAACCCATACGGGCTATCAGTATTCTTCTACAACGAAATTTAGTTTTCAGTTCCATACGGCGTACGGCCGTTGCAATACGGGCAAATTTGTTTGTGTTTCTCCCTTGTGATGATGGGACTTTGTAGGATGAACGTTGAGATTTGTAAGGGCACGTGGTGACCAATACGTTCTGAACTGTTCTGTAATAAGGTCGGGCACTGGTCAGACACTAACGTTTCAAAAGCGTTCGCCGTGGCCTAATATGAGACTCGCTATGTACATTACGTTGATCTTAACTTGTCACACGGACCGATCCCGTTCAGCCAGTTGCTATTGTACAAAGAAAGATCCGTGGTGCCGTGACCACAGCAGCAGCAGCAAAACAAAGGCAAAACAAGTCAATATTGCAGAGCACGTGTACAGGAAGGAATATTGCTGTTGCATGGTGCATTCATAATACTACTACTCACAAGAATAATAATGTATATCCTTTTGTTAATCCACTGTTGGATGACGGCCTCCCGGCACATTTCACGGTGTGGATTGGTTTGGGGTGCTGGGCATCGATTGAATTTGAGCGGGGGGGGGGGGAGTCACGGACACCTTAATTTATGTTCAGTAGTTTACAAATAAGATTTAAACTAAATAAATTATATTCACTCGCAATTCCTAATGTGAGGAACAAAGCGAACTCCTCCCTCCCTCCCCCCCATTGTAGAAGTCAAACTCTGCCGATGGTGGTGGTTTTGCTCCAGGTTCTCTGGTTTCCTCCAAAATGCCAATCACATTTATGGTATTGGCCAAACATCCGAATCCAGAAGCCACCGAAAACAGTCTTGAGACTCAGGGAAACTTTGTTTTGTAAGTTATCATTATTAATAGTATAATTCGTCATCACAGTCATCATAATCATCATCATCCAAAAGCTACCCACGACTGGATGAATGCCTCCTTAAATATTTTGATCCGGCATGGTTACGCAATTATTATTAGTGCTTTTTTAATTCGTAACGGCCAGGATATATTTATGCCCGTTCAAAATAATGTACGGCCTCTTGAAATATTCAGCGTGCATTTTTTTGTTTTAGTTCTCAGCCAAGGAAGGGCCTAGATTGGTATTTCGTTGATGGACAACCGCTTGCTGGACTTTAGGTTCTGGGTTAGTGAGCGGCAGCGGCGCGCTTGTCACATTTCTCTCCCGCGGTGCGCGCCAGAATGCTAAGCGCTAATGCGCGGACAGGAGCCAATCATTTAGCGAGAGATTTATTAACGCTGCTCGCCAACGTTCAGGAATGCGAGCACCAAACCCAAGCCAGCGCCCCCCCCAAGCCCCTGCTCCGCTTTATCCGGCGCAACGCGAGGTCTGGGATACAGTATTGCGCGGTGATCCGCTGGTGTTTATTAGTTTAATTTCGCGCCTGGTCGGGTCAAGAGTTCAAATTGTTCCGCGTAACCCAGCATTTCTCCATCCCCAACGCTGGTGCTCGCCGAGTGGTCTCAGGAACTTGAGGGTCCTCTGATTAGGTCTCCGAGGCACGCGCCTAATTCTCGCCGCGATTCCTTTTTGCCAGCTATTCCGCGCGTGCAGAGAGCACGTGGCTCTGCGACGGGTGGTGGGGAGGCGGGGGGTGGGTTCTGATGAAGCGACGCTCTCAGGAGCCGGTGACGGGTTCAACGCTTCGTGTGTGGCCGTTCTGTGCGGCCCTCCTTTTTTACACCCTTGGCAAAAAAAAAAACGATCCTGGAGGAATTCAAAAATGTATCGCAAACGTGGTGTCAAAGTTTTGAAGTCCGATCGGGGATTGTCGTAACATTCCTAAATTATTTGCTTCCTTTGCAAGGACCGCGGTGCTTTATTTTGTTCAGCCGAACTTGACTGAATGTGGAGTTTCTGCCACGGCGTATTGGTGAGCGCAGCTGGACTTGCAATCCAAAGGTCGCCGGTTCGATTCCATCTCCCGGCATTGGTGGTTTAAACGGTGTAGAACTTCACCCAGCGGCATATATTGGTGGAGGTGGGCACACTCCCACCGCTTCCAAGACGTCTGGCCAGCATGTAAGAGTAGGCCAAACTGTTCTTTAGAGGGGGGGGGGGGTTTCCAGAACTCCCTGAAGTGGAGGCCCTTCCACCAGCAGTGCCCGTGAGCAAAAATTGCACCTTTACCTCTTTTTTATAATCAGCATGTTCATGTAAAAGCAATGCATTATTCTGGTTTTTGCAGCCTGGTTGGGGGGAGGGCCCAGGTGTGTAGTCGTTCTAAGAAATCGTGCAACTCATCATCTCACGTAAGAATACTGCGTGATAACATTGATCTGGAAAGGAAAGTGAAAGAGCGGTTGACTCAAACGTATTTTTATTTATCTGTGGAAACGCAGCACGGGGCCTTCTGCTTATCCACAGGATGCTTCAAAAAAATGTGAACACTTCGGAGAATTTGCAACAATTACCACGCGAAATATGCCTCCGGGCTCTGGAGACCACATGGAGAAGATTCCAGGCACGTGTTGACAATGATGGCGAACAAATGGAGACTCTTGGACTTTTTTGCAGATATTAACATGACATTTATTATCATGTTACATTGTGTTGTCCGTTCTTTTTCCATTAAAAACGAGAGTCCCGTATAAGTGGTAAAAAAAATTTGAAGCGCACCCTGGATTCGTTGTGACTGTGTGCTTCCTGGCTGCTCCACACGCCGTTGGCACGCGCTGCGTTTGGGAGGTTGGGTGGTCAGATGCACAGACACTGATTGCGTTTAGACACGTACATACATCTGTTACCAGGTTTTTAATTCGACCTTTTTTCCATTAGAACAAGCGCCGCTTATTCTAGTGAAAGTTACTTGGAAAATTTAGAGGACGGACGAAAATGTATATTGTGCGTTCTTCCAAAAACACAAATACTCCTCGCTATAAAAATATGTATATACATGAATTAACTTAAGTTAATTAATTGAACGCATTCAACTTGGAATGAGCTACACATTACAGATACCACCGTATAAGCAACGCATCCACCGCAAATAAGCCGTTACATGTTTTAAAGGAAACTGGCACTTAACTTATTTGAATATAAAAAGAGGGCTCAGATTGATTCGGGAATGTACTTTGAGTCGTCTCTCCTTCTTTACGTGAGCAGTTTGTGCCATAGATTGTAGATAGTAATAATTGACACTTCTAAAGCACCTTTCACGCGGAGGTCACAGTACGCTGTACAAAGGCAAAGATCACCCCTATAGCATTGAACAGACTGTTGGGGCAAGTGCTGTTAGCAAGCACCTATGAAGGCTGGTACAGCACACGAGGGGATGGGTGGCCAGCACCACACACGGCCGCCTTTGTCTTCGTAGTGGCAATGCTTACTACACGCCGCACCAGGTACTCGTTTGAAGCTGAGTCGCTGGCTCGCACCAATCGATCAGATCCACCCACAAAACAAATGATACAAGGAAGTAGAAAATAATATTTTTTAAAAATAAGTTGCGGCTTACGGCGTGATTTTAATAAAACGAGGGCTGAGTCAGCGGAAGCGAACGTCCAGTGGAAATGAATTTCACAGCCTAGGGGCCACACTAAGTATAAATATGTATTTATAAATATTTAATATGTATATATATAGAAAAACACATGAAGTTTATATTTTAAAAAATCTGAAATCTATAACATATAAACAAAATATAGATTTAGAAAATACATATTTGCAGAAGGGAATCTCTCGCACCGCTTTCCTATTCAAGACAAACACATTGGGGATTGAAACGAACGAGCGGCATGGCGAGAAATGGGATTACTTTTCGCCACGTTTGCCCTCTGCCCAAGCCCTCTCTTGCCTTGTCGGCAGCTCGTTGACATCTCCGTGCTCAGCTCCAGTGCACGGAGCGTAAATTCTAGCAATTGAGTAATTTTGTTATCACCAAATCATTACGTGGCAAACACCGCGGTTGGCTACGTACGGTGCGAAAGAGGTTCAACCTGCTTACTTATTATTCGTGTTCATCAGCGGAAAGCTGTGTGGTGTGGCAGGAGCAATATCCACAGGCAACTGCAGATTAAAGCGTAGGACCATGGCAATCCCACATCAACACAGATAAGGGGCAACATTGTATCTATATATGGAGTGCTGAAAGGTGCAGGTGATGGAAAACAACCACCCTGTGGATCGTTTTTCTCGCGCCATTGCCGGCAGAAAGAGGCCCCTCCTAGGGGTAACTTCCGTGAGCCCCTCTCGCGAAGTTTTGCCCTTCGCCTGCGAGCTGGCCAGACGTCTTGAAGAAGAGGTGACACTGGCTGCACATGCTTTAGGCCACTGCCGCACGCGACCTATCCGTCGTTTAACCAACCGTGTGTTTCAGAAAAGGATGTTTATAAAGATTATTTTTCATTGCACTCCTGTGGCCCTTGGCTAGCCATCAAACAAAGATGGTCACTGCATCGCGCGGCGCTTTCAGATGCGCTTCAGTGGCCGTCTGGAATGCTCTTCCTTCCGATATTAGGAAAGCACTGGAGCTGCGCACTTTAAATCACGTAGATTGGCAAACTCATTTCTTGAGAACTGCTTTTTGTGTTTAGTTTGTTGTGCTTCCCCTGCGCTCCCCCGATTCGCACGGTTGGTGATGTACGGCGCGAAAGAAGTTCAACGTACGTGCATGCATACCGTGTCTTGGCATCAACATACACTCATACAGCATTTAGTATGTACACTTATCATTAATGGGATAAAAACATCTACAAATAAAATCCCAATTGCAGGGCCCTCGTGAAAAACAGTCCTCTGACCCGGTGTGGCTTTCCTGCATAAATCAGTAACGTAGCATCATGATGATAAATAATTCGTATTATCAATTACTATTACAGTAATATTATAAGTCCTCAAAATTGTGTTCGTACGTGAGATATATTTTTTATAGTAGTCGAGTACTTATAATAGGACACGTTATTATAGGTAGAGTACTCACACTGGTGAACACAAAAAAACACTCATGCTGCCTCGGACCGATACCGTAGAAAAATGTGCGCATTTGGAATTTATGCTCCCTCTTCACACTCTTCAAAGCACATGCCCAGATGTCTATTTGTAGAAACGTAGAGAGTTTATTTTAATAGACGTGTGTGAATATATATATAAATGTCTAATTAACTATTGGTGCTCGATCGTTGTAAGCATTAGCCGGTTTCACTTGCTCGCTCGCCCGATGTGACCCCCTCAGTTGACAAATTGCAACCACCCCCCCACCCACATCTCCTCCACACACATTTGGGAAACGATTTTTTTTAAAGGTGTCTGTGAATAGTCCACTAAGAGCTGAACATTTTTTTTTTTACCAAGAAGGATGATGATTGAACCAACCTACATTGTAGACTTTGTACAGTTGAATATATTTTCTGTGTTAACTATTTATTGCGTCTGCAATTTGACAAATATGCACACTGCATTTTTTTTCTTTCTTCCTTTTATGCAATGCTCAAGAAAAATATTTTCAAATGCGTTTTTGCTGCCCGGTGTCACGCCAGCCGTTTCTAAAAGGTCCTTGCATCTTTGTGTTCGTCTGAAAAGTTGCAGCACCGTCCTTCCGAGGTGGCCAGCAAATGAGGCCCGCCCGTGTTCGACTCGACCAGAAGCCGCAATGGAGTTGCGATAATAAACATTTTGAGATGAGAAACACAATCGGCTTGTGTGCAGTTGTTCCGTGGATTGGTGCAATAGCCGGGTCACTAAAGCTGGCGGTGGCAGAATCATGGGGAGGCCTTCACATGGCAGCGGATTCACAGCGGCTGCTGCTGATCATGATGATGATGACGATGAACACGATAACCAGTTATATAAAAAAAATAAAACGTTAAAAATGATTTGCATCATTGCGTTTGAAATTGCGGTCACGTATCACGTGATGAAATACAACTTCGGCAGAGCTGACTTTTGCCTGAGTTTTTTCCCGTTTATTTTAAATTTAAAAAGGACATTAGCAAATGATAACGTGAAAATGTTAAGTGTTATATACAGCTTGCGTAGAGTGAGTTTGTTAAATTATGCGTTTACCCATGTTATTTGCCAGATATTTTTTTTACACATTTTCATACTCATATGATACCTTAATCGAGTATAATAAAACCAAATGTAGAATAATACAAATAATTGAACTCGATCATTATTTTTGAAGTGCTAGACATACCTTGACTGACCTGTGGTTCAACGACAACAACAAAAATCCTGTATGGACAACATTTAATGTTGATATCTACACCCAATGCATTAACAGAAACAAAACGAAATATCCCTAACTTTACAGCCATCGAAAACAGTCTCCATCCCGTCTGCGTTCTCTGCGCCAAGCTCCGCGATGACGGTGGCCAAGCGCCTCGGCTGTCATTTGCCTACTTAACAAAAATAAATCCCACTCATAGGCCACGGAGCTCGCACCTAATTTGTAAACGCTACGGCGATCGCTCCCACACACGCGCACGCGTGTGCATCTCCCGCGATGGCGAAGCCTTGCTCCCCCCCACCACCTCCCATTATTTTTATTACTTTTTAACTTCTGCCTCTGAGCTGGAGGCTTGACCTGGCTCCGTGCCCTGCTCCGCTGTGGGCCCACCCCGTCTGGGATTGATTCGCCATGTGTCACGAATAAAGGCGCCGCCCACGACCACCTCTGAGACAGTTCAACAGAAATCGTGCAGACTTTTCCTGATGGCTCCGGAGTAACATCTACTCCTACGTCCTGCCCCTACACTTCCCACCAACCCCCACAACTACAAACAAATGCGAAGGAATTCAAATTTTCAAATGTTTCCCTGACCAAACTGTCAATGTCCTCTGCGTATTATTATGCTTTTGCACAGCTGCCCGATGTGTTTTCAGGTTGTGCCGAGTGTTGTTCCGTCACGATAGGCGACGTTTTTCTCCCAACTCCTGTGAACTTCGTCAAGAAATGAATAGTTCCTGTCTCTGCTTCAGATCCTGAAGAAGCTCCCAGCATGTGTAGTGGAACGTCAGACAACCGAATAGTTTCCCTTACTAATTTGTAACGTGAAGAAACTATTTTAAACTGAACTAAACCATTTTTATTTTTTATTTTACCAGGTAAGACCCACTGAGCTTTACAGTTCTGGCCACGAATGATAGCTCAACGAAGTGGCTTATCATGTGAACATTTATATAGCAGCCATAAATGGGGGGGGGGGGGGGGGCCCGAGGACCCGGAGAAAAAACCACGCGATCACAGGGAGAGAAATGAAAACTCCACAGACACAGACGTCAGGGTCGGGATCGAACCCACGACCTTCTGTATACCATGCGAGGTAGTTAACATCTCGCCGCTGTGGCGCACTTGGAGTGGCACGTCAGACACAACGCTAAACAGCTCGCCAATAATTCCAAAAATCCACCGGAGAAGTCTACCGTAAAATCGTGAAAACCCCGAGCAGCGGTGGAAACTTCTCCTCCTGTTAGATAATCAAATGGCCATTCTCTGACCTCCCCTCTCTCACCGTCACACCCACCAAAGCCCTCGTGTTCAAGTCATTAAAAAAGGATTTTACTTTTAATATACAACACGCTCAAGGACATAACCCTTTTTTTTTATTCGGTTACACCGCTCTCCGCTACTTTGTTCGGCACAAATAGAGCGTTTCGTTGCGGGCCCCACTCTCGCGTGAAGGTTAATCTGTAAATGGTCACCAAGACCCGCAGGCAGAGACACGAGAGTGGTGTCGGGGGGCAGGAGCCCTTGCAGACTATGGGTGGGAAAATTTTTAGTGTGTCTTTCTCCTGATTTTCAAGCTTGCGTACCGTGCCGCATCGTTACTTGCAGCATCAAGTTGTCGTCCACTCATTGATATGCTAATTTTTTTCTCTGCCCCCTCCCTCTCTCCGCCCCCGCCCCCCTCTCTATATTTAAGGCCCCACCACACATACGACCTCTCTCTTTGTGCCGATATGTGTTCTCTCTCTGTGTCCCTGTGATGTCTGTCTGCTTGTATGTCTGTCTATAGTTTTCTAGTTAGATTTTTGTTGCTATTTCTTTTATGCCTGATGATGATTGCTTGTGTTGCAATCGAAACGTCGTAATATGCTATTATTTAATTTATTATTTTATCTTTAGACGTGACTTAACCGAAAGAACCAAAGAATATGGGTGGGAAAGACCCGATTTTTCCAGCGGCAGGCATCTGTTTTTTTCTTTAACACAATTAAACCCGATTTCGGGGAATTAAACCTGGTTTAATGAATACGAAACTCTGATAGGCTTAGGCTGCTTCCTCGTCCGTGCTGCTATTAACGTACTCGGGGGGGGCGTCGGGCACGGGGTAGTCGTAGAATGCGGCGGGCAGGTTGGTCTTGATGAACACGAGCTTCTCCACAATCGTGGGCGCCAGTGAGTTCCTTAGCTTGGAGTGGATGAAGCCCATCGTTGAGAAGTTGGCGAAGTGCGGTTCTGCAATTAGAACCAATTAAACCGGATTTCTCCCAATCTCAGATGATCGGGTTTAATATAAAAAGACAATTAAACCCGATTGTAAAAAACCCGACTGTGCCACCCTTGTTGCAGACTGCTTATCGGGCGTTTCTTTACCAATCGAAGAAAGCGTCTTCGTCTCGTACAGTGAGAGATCATGGATAACGACAGCAGTCAAGTAGCAGCTGTCGTCATTTCATTGCACTCCGTGAGCCTATGGGCAATGTGAACCACTGCTGAGTAAAGATCTCTTGACCGGGTCTAAATCCAATGCTAAGAATACCGTTTTACACACTTGCTGTGTTTTTGTTACGCGCTTTTATTTAACTCACTCTGTTGTTGTTGTCGTCGTTTTCGTCGTTGTATCCTCAAATTTTGTAACTCAATTTTAACCCACTTCCCAATGTGGTATCGACTGCAAACTTGGTATACTTATGTCATACTGATGAAAATACTATATTCTATAAAACAAACATTCAAAACATATATTTTAAAACGTTCTTTTTAATATGTTATGTTTCGGCTTGGGTCTAATTGTCCACTCTCAACTGACGTTGGTTGTAAATCACAACGGTCCCTTACGTTATGGCAAGCCTCGGGGCCACTTCCAGAAGTCGTGGTGTTCTGCCATTACTAGTACGGTACATTTCATTAAAGCGTGTTTAAAATTTTTTAAAAATATATATTACTTATTTTATATTAATTTATAGTAAGATATGTATGGGCTTTTTCATATACTGCGAGAGGAATGCCTCCCCACACTGTCTACCATGGTATTGCTTTTAACATACCTCACCAGGATAGCAAGTTTCAGATCTGCAAAGGGGGAATTGGTTCAAAACCGGTTCGGATATCACTCACCAACAATGACAGCTGTGGTCCAGGAATCGAACTCTGTGTGCTGACAAGTTGCTCACTGCTCCGCCACCCCCGAGTGAGAAAGATTCTTCTGTGATACCGTCTTGGTGCATGAAAGGGAAGGCCACGCATTGGGAAACGGGCATTCTTCACAGAATACGCGTACGATGAAGAAAGGAGATGTCCCAGTACATCGCCCTATTATGCACTTTTGTGTTTATGGCCACGGTGTTGTTATAAATCAGGGGTCGGCAATCAAAATGAAAAGATACTTTTTTTCAAATTCGTAAAAAAAAGGCGCAATATTTTAAGAGCCGCAATGCGCCGTGGTGGTGAATACAAGATGGCATTGGGCCCTAATAAATAACGTGTCACGAAGTAGCGGTCCTCAAAGAGCCGCATGTGATTCCAGAGCCGCAAGCCGCTGACCCCAGTTATAGATGAATGTGTTGCATCTCCAGCAATATATATGGCTGCAAAATGTAAAACATCTCTGCCTAAAAAGAAGAAAATGTACCATATACAAGTCTCGCGTGATGTTTTGCAAGTAGCTTGCATGATTTGTTTTTCTCTTGCACCACAATGTTCGTAGCCAATTGACAGATTACCGTGGCATTTCCATGCTGCATTCCTTGTTCTATTATTAAATGTATGTCTCACCCAAAAAAACACAACTGCTAAATAAACATTCACTCAATTATTTTTCTCAAAAGGTCACGGAATTTTTAAAACTGCCGTTGTAAACAGGTCTTTCCTGTGAGGGTTTCTGAAATTATTTTAAAGCAACCTCGTGACTTTCCTTCCGAAATACCAGTGAGTTCGAAACATAATAACGACAAAAAATTGGCTATTCGTGTTTTTCCAAATTATCATTGCATTTCACCGAGGCAAGCACAAGCAGAGGATACGTTAATTTCTTCATGGGCCCAATGTCTTCTCTCCCCCAATGCAAAACCGAGTGTGGAAAGTTGCAGATAGTTTTAGATTTGATGCTTTCGTGACTGAAAGGATTCATATTCTTAGGTTTTTTTGGTAAAGTCACGTAGGTAAAAAATTTTAATTAATAAAAGTAAAATAAAAATTAAATAAAAATCACGACTTGATACTGCTATTATGCTGTGACGGTTCCACCTGAAGATGGAAGCTTGTGTTGCCTCCGAAACGTAGTTATTTTTATTTTATTCTTATTTTACTTTTATTAATTTTAATTTTTTACCTACGTGACTTCACCGAAAAAAACCTAAGAATTTGCAGATAGTTTCTCTGAATGCGTCTGAGGAAACGAAATCAGTTTCCAGAGGGAGTTCGCAGCACGCTGAGTGAAACTGACGGAACCTCGTGACAAACAACGTGCGGGAAACAAATCTACAAACACATCGGGCGAGAGTCGCATGGCGTACAAACACGTGCCCGAGGTGCTCTTCAACGCACGCTCGTGGGTTCATCTGCGAACGAGGGGGCCAGCCTCGGTGGCGCCACGCCCACCACAGAGTTCGTGGGGTCACGGGTTCAAACCCCAGTCAGGTCTCACTGCTGTTTATTAGATGCAGCACCACAAAGCGCGGTCATTATAGGAATGAACCTGAGGCTAAGGTCATCTCATCCGGAAGTAAAACTGTAAAGACCCCGTGGTGCCCCTGCACAAAATAAGGGCTATCGCGTGGCCAGTGTTTGCATCGGCTCGCAATTTTCCATGCAAATATATTACCCACCAATCATGTGAGCCTACTTCCCACCGCTCATATATTACCCACTGCGGCTGTGTATTGCCCTCTCTTCGTGAGAGTAGTACAGTATATTGCCTGCTGCTTATATGACTGTTTCCCACCGTTCACGTTCGTGTTTTTCCCCAACTGCTCCTTCGAGTATATTACCCGCTGCAAATATGAGTATATTGGCTGCCATTTATGTCACTATATTTCCCACCCACGTGAGTATGTTTTCCACTCATAATTGTCCACTGATGATGTGAGTGTAGTTCCCACCCATATGAGTATATTGTATATGCAAGTATATAGACCACTACGCATGGAAGTATTGCCAACTCTTTGTCGTGTGAGCAGTATATTCCACACTGCTCCTGTGAGTATATTGCCTGATAATTTTTACGGTTGCTGAAGTTTGCAGAGAAATGGGTGTAGCAGTGGCAAGATGTTAACTAACTCACCTGGTATCCAGGAGGTCGTGGGTTCGATCCCGACCCTGACGCCTGGAGTTTGCATATCTCTCTCTGTGGTTTAGAGTATTTGGCTGCTATACATTTCCACATGGTGAAAAGCCACATCCTTGAGCTGTAGCGGCCAGGTCGCTTCTGAAAAAGAGCTATTTAGCTCAGTAGGCCTTACCTGGTCAATAAAAAAACAGTTTAGTTTTAGTTTATCGCACGCATATTCTTTGGGTCTTATTGTTATTATTTTTTCTATCTACGTGACTTTACCTAAATATCCAAAGAATATGAATAATGACGATTGCTTGTGTTGCGATCAAAACGTCGTGATATTTTATTATTATTTATTTATTCACTTTATTTTCGTTTTTCTTTTCATTATTTTATGGTTATTATTTTTTCTATCTACGTGACTTTACCGAAAGACCCACAGAATATGAATTCCTGCAGTCACGAAAGCTTTAAGTCAAGATTTATCGCATGCTTTAAGATGTGTTTCTTTGGCCATTTGGAACACTCTACCTTCCAGATATTAGGAAACCACTAGAGCTATGGACTTTGAAATATAGATTTGAAAACCAATTTCTTTAGAACTGCGTTTTGTGTTTAGTTTGTTGTCATTCCCCTGTACCTCCGATGAGCACGGTTTGCTCTGTACGATGCGAAAGAAGTTCAACATACATGCATACAAGCAATTTTCAGCACTGTGCCTTTACCACCTTTTTATAAAACCATACTCCAATGCAAAATCGGTCATGCCCTTATTTGGTTCGATGCCAGGCTTTACAACGTCGCTCTTTCATGGAGAAATCTCCAAAACGGTTAGGGATTGTGCCACGTGGATGCGTGGTTTGTGGATGAATGTCGCACAATTAAATGCCGACTGCAATACGATGGTGTATTTTAGAAGGTAGTTGTTGCTGTCTGATTATCGCGCTGTCTGATTACCTAAGTCACCAATTACTCGACGGACTATGGTTTCAATTACTCAACATAATCGGATAACACGAATATAATTGATCAAAAAAAGTTTCACTTCTATTCCGACAGACATGTGCCGCTGGACGGGTGGTGATGATGAGCGATCAGCTATGTCCTGAGCATCACCAGTCGGGTCACGCTTGTGGGCGTGGCTCGCAGGGGGTTTCCTGCCTTCGAAAGGCAGCCATATTTAAAGGGTACCAAGTAATCGACCGCAACAAAAGTAGTTGATTCCAAATCTTCGTCGATCAAGGGATTTAATAGTCGCAGTTCTATCAAAATATTAATACTGCCGCTGTTGCACTGTGGGTGACGTCTACAGGGGGTGAAGGTGAACTCTAAACTCATCGCTCATGTCCCCATGTCAGGCAGCTGCTGCACCACTTGGTGCCACCAATTTACCCTCCCACATAATCTGACAGTAAAAACACACACACACAGCAGTGCACCTCCGACCAGCACGGTCGGCTACGAATGGTGCGAAAGAAGTTCAGCACACGTACATACATACACAGCGTACATGTTCTGGTCACAGTCGAAGTGATACGCTGTGCAGGAATTACCCGGAACTCTACCACAATCGACCCAGAATCAATCCCAGACGCTGTTCTTCTGATCCGTGCCCAAATCCCAGTGCTAAATCTTCTAATCTGAAGAGTTCAAAAAGTTAATGACTAACTAAAATAAAAACAAATTAAATTACCATCGTCGCCTGCATCTTACGAAGTCTTAACGAAGTGCCGAATTTGCGATTGAATAATGTGTCAATGTCATCGCCGCGAACCCATTTGCCGTTTATCATGTATTCCTGCTTTGTTTGAAAGTGCGGCGGACACATCCTGAAATTAAAAAGTGCCAAGCTCAAGGCTCGCCTCCCATTAATCATGGCCCATGTGATTTTTGGTGGAGGGTGGGAGTAGGGTTGAGGGAGGCTTTGGTTGGGCACTCGTAGACAGAAATAACAGCACGCAAAAGGTGCTGCTCATAAACGGCGGGAAGGCAACGACTCCCATCCTCGTGACTCAGATTCATACGCCTGGCTTGCACCGCATCGCATTGTGCAATGCTCTCGGCCTTGTCTAGACCACCGACTCATAAAATTGTGGTGAAATTCTGGGCATATAATCGAACACTCGTAAACCCTTAAACACACCACGAATTTGAAAATGTGGCTGGATGAAGAACTGCGTTCTGCCTTTATTTGCTTTCACCCAAAATGCTCCGTGGCGAAGCAAGATTAGTTTTCGTGCAAAGTTTCATTTTTCTTTGAACACAGCCCCATTATTTAGACGGGGTGCTCTTGCCAATAACATCTGGTAACCCAGAGGGATTTGTTTAACAAGCTTGACTGCTGATGAACCCCAGAAAATTGAAACCAGTTTGCTTGGTTCAATGCATCTCGCTGGATAATATCGCTCCAGAAAACCTATAGGCAAATGGTCGAAAACATATTTTCACTCATATGTAAGACACATCAGACTGTAGTTGTTCTTATGTTTGCTGTGACCAAGTGTGTCACATTGCTAGCTGCTGCATTTGGAGGCCGGGTGGTCGGATCTTCAGACGCTGATTATTGCCAGCTTTACAATTCAGCGTATTCATTTGAATAAGTGCCGCTTTTTTTAAAAAAAACGTAAGTTCTTTGGGAAAACTGATAGGATGGGCACGTTTTTGTATGCGTCCTGCTTACATCGCTTTTATCCACAAATTCCGCACGGGATACACCTTGGGGGCACCACCCCGAGACGGGATGCCGGGCTCCAGCAGAGTTCCCGAGTAACCTGCAACCGGACACGCCACGATTTTATCTGCAAATCTCTTCGGTCCCCTCTCAGAAAATGTGGGTTTCCCACTCGCGAGCCTTTATTATTGCAGCAATTAGCACAAATTGGAAGCAGATGACATTTTTTGTAGTTTTTTTTTGCATGCTCATAGAACTCCTCTAACCCTCCGGTTATGTACCTTCGTTGTTTTCGCGATGAATGTCGCCGTTTTGTCGTCTCGGCGAGGCCCTCATTTCGTTGCCTTATTGAAATTTGCCGTCGGTCACGAGCCGTTTCGGTTTATTCTCATTTCTTGGGCGGTGCTCTAGTGTGCGCCTCGTGTAACTACGAGGAGCTAAATTCCCCGATGTTTGGGGGCTGCTACAAAATGGCATTCAAATTATGATGCTACTGTAATGCCACGTGCCCACTTTGCTACAACCGCAAAGTTGGATAGGGAAGCTTCGTATGAACATTGGCGATGAAACGTGGCGCATTCATTTTGGCACGCAGCTGAGTGACCTAAGTTCAGTCTAATGTTTTATATCCGGTGAAGGTCACTCAAAGGTCAACACATCCTGCAACGAGTGCCCAGTGTTCTACGGTCATCTGAACAAGAGGATTAATGACATCTCAAAGCGCAGTTGGATGATGCATCTCCACATGTGTTGTGCTTTACGCGTGGACTGTTACATTGCATGACATCTGTGAGAAGGAGCTTCATAGCTCATCAGATTCCTCCAGTTTGAATGAATATTTTCATTCTGAAAGATGCTGAAGCCTTTGTGGAAAGCTTCATCTAACAGTGGATGGAACATGACAGATTATTATTTGTTATGAATCATTGGATCTCCATATAACTGAATCACGGCACCTCCGCAGGACATCATTGGGGAAACCAGTCTCACATTTTGGAACACTGGGCTGCCCGTTTGCTGGCAATGTCACTTTTTCTTTTTTTACAGAGTAGCCTTGCATCGTTTTCAAATGGAACATATTTGACAACTTGTAATATTATTCCAGCTCGCGCAGACATTCATCCAGCGGTGGACTCGTCATGGCCGATAACGAAGATGATTATGATGATGATGACGTGTATGCAAAGTGGAGATGAGCTTCCATGTGACCACGTGCACAAGAGCAGGGCACGGTTTCCCAGTCCTCCTCGAGTTCTCTGCCTGAGTGCAGGTTTTTGGTTCAAGTTCCCTCCATCCTGTCTGACCTTGTGCTTGCCTCTTCATTTCATCGTAGAGTCCCGCTTTTGCTTACACTACTGCAGGCATAAATGCCCTCTTTTCTAAATCTTTTTTTTTCCCCGGCATCGTTCATCGTAGAACCCCTTTCAAAAAGTCTTCTCCTCTGACCATACGCCCACACCAGGTATTTGCGTTCCTCTGAATAGTTCCAATGCAACGTCTCTCCTCCTTGCTTTTAAAGCTTCCTTCCATGAGCCTTCACATCTCGTAACAATGCCCAATCCAGATCTTCAGCCTTCTCCCATATCTCAAAACCTCTCCATCTGTTAAAGTCTTGCGTTCTTAGCCTCTGCAACTCTGCCATAGCCGTATTCCAGGATTCATGATTGCAGGTGGCTCAATTTAATGACACAACCTTATGCAATCACATTCATCTGGGTCTTCTTGGGAAGTAGAGTCAATAATTAAAGGTAAAGGTGCAGCCCTGCCATGCATGGCTTACACTGCATTAACTAAAAAGTTTAAATGTTTTATTTTACCAGGTAAGGCCCGCTGAGCTATATAGTTATTTTTCAGAAGCGACCCGGCCACAAATGACTGCTCAACGAAGTGGCTTATCACGTGTCAATTTATAGCAGCTAAATACTATAAACGCATATTCATAAATGTGGAGGGGAACACCAGAGGACCCGGATAAAAATCCATGCGACCACGTAAACTCCAAACATGCAGTAGGCCTCAGAGTTGGGATTGAACCCATGACCACCTGTACACCAGGTGAGGTAGTTAACATCTCGCCACCGCGACGCCCTACTGCAGGCATAAGAGCCTCGACTTGAGAGAGCTGTAGTGAGTCGCTGTGGAGGGTAGCTTGGCCTGAGTTTCATTCCAGGCTTTGCCTAATATCAGCGGCAACTGGCATCTGGACTCATGATGTTCACCACCCACGTGGTGAAGTATGGTCAAACAAGCCCCATGACCGACGCAGCGTGGGAGGAGACCTGCATCCAACAGTGGTTTGACAAAGGGCCATCAATTATGATTCTTATATTTTTGTATAATTTTAAAATAATTTAGTAAACACAAGTTTGTTTTGTTTGTTTACAATACACAGGACATTGCAAAAACCCATTAAGATAAATATGAGAGGGAGACTTGCATTTAAAAAAATACTTTGCAGGAAGCAGTGAGAGAAGTCACCCCACCCCAGGATTTAAAAGCTGCTCACTGAACCGCCGAGCATTTCACACAATTGCCCTGTCACTCACATATTTACCATCAAACGGACTTAAACAGCAAACTTAAGTGGGGCAATTTAGGCGATTTTTGAGCCATGGGCGACAGGCGTCTCCCAGCCGGGCACAGCGAGTCTGCGGGGCAGGGAGCTGAGTGGAGGGGTCACAGGAATAGAGCCTTGGCGATGATCAAGTGACTGCAGACTACAAAGAAACCCCGGCACGATCCAAATGCGGCAATAATAACGTGGTGTCTGTCCCCTAGAATTCCACACTAATGCCCATTGCATCGAGCCAAACCGTGAACTGCTTGGGAGGCGATGCTGACGACTTGTACCTGCGAGCAACAACTGTGTGCATGCGCACGCGGTGGTTAAAAAAAAGTGTTTCAGGAAGAGAGGTCAAGAAGAAAGAATCAAACAAAAATATCACGTTTCGCTCGGTTTTTTTTTTAAGAATTGCCCAGCGGTGGCACGGTGGTGACACGGTGGTTAGCGCACTGTGCTATGAACCCAGTGACCTGAGATTCGGCCACGGCTAACGTTCACAGTGAGTGACATCTGAACTGGTCCAAGGTCCCACCTTCACCACTACGTACGGCGCCAAAGAAGTTCAACATACGTGAGTACGTGCAACCCGTGCTGACCAGTATTTCCACCGGTGGAAGCTACACCCAAGCCCGGTCAAGACAACGGTAACAGCTTTCCATTCGAACAGCAACGCTGCCACCCGGCCGCTTAAGCTGACCTTTTGTGGGCAGAAAGTAAAACGTAAAAGCCACCCCCCTCCCCCTCCTCACATTCCTCGACATGACCCTGGATGGGAGCCCGACTGTTAGAAGCCATCTCGAAGGGGCCCGCAACAAAACCAAGGTCAGGGTGAGCCTCGGATGAGAAACGAGTTGGCGCAACGTGGGGCGTAATGCACGCGACTCTTCCAACAGCACAGCGGCGTCCGCGCCGGTCTAATCAACCGCAAGATCAGCACGGTCGGCTACGTACGGTGCGAAAGAAGTTCAAAGTACACACATACAACACTGCCCATGGACTCAACACTGCCCATATACTCAAACACTTCCAATAGACTCAAGACTGCCCATAGACTCAACACTCCGCACCTCCGATTAGCACGCTTGGCTACGTACGGTGCGAAAGACGTTCAAAGCTACCTGGGACGTGCCCACAAGCCGATTTATTCGCTCCATCTCCTCAGTGAATGCCCTCACGGGAGCGTTCCATGACTACCACAATTCATATTCGGAGTTTGCGTGTCTCTCTTCCCGTGGTCGCGTACATTTTTCTCTGGGTCCTCCGGTTATTCCCTCCACATTTAGAATCAACGTGTGTTTAGAGTATTTGGCTGCGATAAATTTACACATAATGATAAGCCACTTCGTTGGGCTATCATTTGTGGCCAGGTCGCTTTAAAAAAAACATGTAGCTCAGTGGGCCTAACCTGGTGAACAAAAATTAGTTTCGTTTCAGCTGAACAATGATTGTTTCAGGGAATAGGATGTGGTAAACGGTAAAGGTGCAACCCCACAATCGCCAGCTCACCCCACTGCTGGCAGAAGGCTTCCACCAGAGCCCCCCTAAAGAGGTAATTTGGCCTACCCGTCAGACTTCTTGAAAGAGGTGACAGTACCCACACAATACTCCACCAGACGCGACCCACTGATCGACTAACTGTGGCAAACCCATCTACTTCCTGCCGGCCGGGTGGACAGTCAAAGGGGACCTGTGAAACTCGCCTCCCCGTTGTTTCTTTTGCCGCGCCGGGAGATCGAACTCGGCGACCTCTGGATCCCAAGTCCAGTGTGCCAGGCATTGGAAGACGATGCCCCTACACTGTGCATGCGGTCTCCGTGCGTGCGATGCACTCTGCACGTTCCGACCTTCTGTCAGCAAGTGGCAGGGACAGGTTTCCTCGTCAGATCTGTGTCAGAGAAGTGAGTGATGCTAGCTGTCTGCAGCTCGGCAGGGCGCTAATCTGCAGAAATACCAGGCGGTGACCCCCGCTGAGAGAAAGCAAAGTACATCTCCGCCGTGCGGGGAGGCGTTCGACACATGCCACGCAAGCCGTGTTATTTCAGCACCAGCGTAGAAACAGATCGTACAAAGCAACGCTCAGCATCGTGCGCTTCACACTTTGCCTTGCTTCGTTTTCTTTCTTCTCTTTTGTCGGCCCTTCGGTTTGTCTCCGCGTGGCAAACCGCACCCCCCGGATAGCGACTGCGTCGTGAGCACGAATGAAGGTCTCGGAGGCAGAGCGAGCAGATCGCAATCGCAAGGCTGCGACGTGAAGCCCATGTTGGGGGTTCACTCGGCTCGTCGCTCGTTCGGGGCGGGCGGGGGAGTCGATAAAATGTTGTAACGCTGCGAAGAGTTCAACGGCGGTTTGTTCTACGCAAAGACTGGCCTCCGCTATAGGAACGTGGAATTTCCACCACCGGCTCAGGAGGCGATTGAGCAGGAATTCGCCTCCGACCTTTGACCTCATTGCGGTGCGGAGGAGAGATTCGCCTCCGAGATGATTGCTGGCGGTGGTGGCGGCCGGACTGGCCGAAGCAAGATAGAATTTGTGTGCGCATTCAAGTGTCTTGAAATATCACGTTAACCACAAACTGCGAAACATAAGTGGATTACATCCATAAAACAGGTATTTTAATAGATAGTGTAAATATGGAAATGTGTCGTTAAACCCACCACCACCCGACACAGCCAGTAAACAGAACGTGCCAATTCGTTACGACTACAGCACACCGATGTGTTGGAGAGCCAAGCCACAACATTTACAATCTGAGTACAACGTTTCGCCAGTAATTACAACTAACGATCTAACCCCAAAAACATGTATTATGGATGATATTGGTCGTGAAAGCTTACGTGTTGAACTTAAGTGTATTCCAGTTACGTGACATTTAAGCTCGTTTCACGATTTACAATTACAAGTATTTTAATCACTTCACTAGGAAGGATGAACTTTCAA
Source organism: Entosphenus tridentatus (assembly GCA_014621495.2). Lineage (NCBI taxonomy): Eukaryota > Metazoa > Chordata > Hyperoartia > Petromyzontiformes > Petromyzontidae > Entosphenus > Entosphenus tridentatus. Next base: position 3,149,345 of record CM025647.2, read on the forward strand.
AATGTACATAAGCATCCGAGTTCAAGCTGGAAATTTGATGCGATCATACTTTTTTTAATAAATCTGTGGGCGTTTGCTTTACTTGGGGCCTTACTCTTTTGCTTAGTTTGCCTTTGCTTATAAACAAGTGCCGTCGTCACTGAACATGGCCAAAATAGGGCAGTTTCACACACACTCTGGGGGCTCATTGTCAATTTTTTTTTAAATGCTCGAAATAATGTGTGTCATTTTGAAGGTAACCAAAAGATGTTTTTTTTTTATAATGCATGGCTTCTTAAAGGACTTCGTCAATAGGCTATTCACGCTATCACCGTGATGCCAGAGTGGATGAAAAAGTCAGTTTGAGTTTGTCCGGAGCCGTGGTTTTATGAGCATTTCTCTATGATAAACAACAAGTTCCTTCTCTCTGAATTACAGTCATAATTGGTTGACGTACTATGCCCAAGTAAAAAAAAAAGAGCCACTTCATGACACGAATGATTTACCCGCATCTTTAAAGGGACCCAAATAGTCCATCGGAAATCATGGAACTGTCCAATATAGTTTCAGGGGCACCAACACACGGTGGCTTTATTTGGTAACGAATTCAAAAACAACAGTAAAACATATTCTTTGGGTCTTTCGGTAAAGTCACGTAGATAGGTTCAAAGAAAATAACAAAAAATTATATTGAAAAAAATGTGTTATTTTCTTTGAACCTATCTACGTGACTTTACCGAAAGACCCCAAAAATATGAATTCCTGCAGTCACGAAAGCTTTAAGTCAAGGTTTAACAGTAAAACATCGTCGTTGCAAATAACACACGCGGAAGCAATTTCTGTTCATGTTGGTTGGCCAATATCGTCATCGCCGCTGACATGTTTTGTTTTACAAAGCAGCATTCGAGGGAGCTGTTTTTATTTTATCGTTCATTTACACAGCGTTTATGGCCTGTCCGTGTAAATCACATGAATGAAAATGGGGTATTTCTCCATCTGTCGATCGTGTTTTACTTGTCGGAAGCGAAGTCAGCCATGAAACTGTTTACCTTTGCGGGGGGGGGGGACTGTCGAGAATTCGGCGTTAAAATGCCATTTAAATCTTTGGAATTTTTCGACTCTCGGGAAAACTAAATCTCACGTAAAAACCACCTACAACTGGTTGGTTATGAGGCGTTTTTTTTTTGCGTGGAGAAGTATGACACTCCGTCGGTTTGTGGTTTATTTTTCGAACGACTGTTTTAGCAACATCCCCAAGGGGGCCTTGGGACAGGCTCTCGGCTTCAAAGATAGAATGACGGCTAATTTCTTCCGACACCCACTGTCTCCAAATTAAAAACCAACAACGGTTTGACAAACGTGCGACGCGACGGGGTTTACAAGGGTCGCCCAGAGATTGCGCTGGAGAGACCCCGGGATTGTCCGCCCAGTGTGCGAAACCATTGCAACGAGGCAGAATCCATCCAATGGTATCATCAACATAATTCACACTTAAAAACACTCCATTCATTCGTCGAGAGCCAATAGCCAAAAGGAGCGCTTCAAGTGGCTGGAAACCCACCAGCTGGGTTAAAACACTTTGACGGAGTGTGAGGGCCTCTTAATAATGTCCAATAGTATATCTGACAAGAAATGAAAACACTTATGAGCCCTTCAGAATATATTTGAATGTGCTGAGGGTTTTTTTTTTCTTAAATCCACAAGACATGTTTAATACTCGTGAGCTCATATTTTTTTACGCGTTGCCAAGGGAAACACGCTGCAGTGACGATGATGCAGTTTATGATTTTGCTTCCATTCCAACTAAAACGATTTTTTATTTTTACCAGGTAAGGCCCACTGAGCTATAGAGCTCCCTTTTCAGAAGTGACCTGGCCGCAATGATAACTCGACAATGTGGCTTATCACGTGGATTGTTTTTTATAACAGCCAAATGCTCTAAATGCATGTGTATAAATGTGGAGGGATAAATGGGAGGACCCATAAAAAAAATCCACGTGACCACGGGGAGAAAGACACGCAAATTTCAAATATGAAGGCGTCAGGGCCAGGATCGAACCCACGACCTCATGCGTACCAGGCGGGGGAGTTAACATCTCGCCACCGCGGCACTCCTAGCTCCAGGTTCCAGCAACTTACAAATCGATCACTCGGAATACATCCCATCTGATCAGGGCTCAGAAGCTCAGCAGGTGAGTTGAACGTGGATCGTGTTTGGATGTTTAACACGTAGCAGGCTTTCGTGACCAATATCATCCATAATATCGGTTTTTTTGGGCTATATCAGTCGACACAGCCAATTAGCAAGGTTTGTGATGTAAACAGAACATGCAAATTCGTTACTAGTACAGCACACAGGTGCGTTGGATATTGTAAATGTTGTGGACTTGTTCTCTAACAGACCGGTGTGCTGTACTAGTGACGAATTGGCACATTCTGTTTACGTAACGAACCTTAATAATTGGCTGTGTCGGGTGGTGGCGGGTTTAACGACACATGAAAACAATACAAATAATAAAATAAAACATAATAAAAGAATTCTCACGAATTATTTTATTCAGACGCTGTCTCCCCGACAGACCTGGTCTTCACCTGATGACGGCTGCTTGCGTTGTGGCCGAAACGTCGTGAGAATTATTGTATTATGTTTTATTTTATTATTTTTATTGTTTCCATTCTACGTGACTTTACCGAAAGAACCAAGAAGATGAATCCCTGCAGTGTGTTTGGATGGGTTACCGCCATGCATAAAGCAGGCGTTGTAGGCTGCTCCAATTGCACTCCATCACCACCCCTCTGGTGAAGCTTTGCTTGGCTTGGTTGCGAAGTTGGTTCTGGGATGTGTAGTAGATCTCATGAACTCATTTTATTGGTTGTGATAACTTCTTTGTTGTTTGTGCGGTTTTTTTTGGTTTTGGTGCCATTTCTGAATGTTTATTCATTTTTTATTTCCCTTGGTATTAGGGTTTTCATTTGCTTGGTAGTGGCTGTATATGGGATTTGGTCCTTATATATAATTGATGTACAGCGTTATGGGATGCTGTTAGCATGAATGGCGCTATATAAAATGAAAGCAATCATTATTACATTGTCAGCCAAGTGCAGCGCAGCAAATTCCATGGTTGTACCGTACTATTCTACAATGTCTATGGCTCGCGCCTTCACCAACCCACAATGTGAAGCTTGGTGAAATGTGGTCAAATAACTGTGACGGACTGCACAGCATAAGAGGGCCTTCATCGAGCAGCTGATTGACAAAAGTGCACGTTCTCCAATGTCTTCCCACGTGCAAATTACTCCTCGAATAACATTGTCCCAACATAGCCATGCAGGACCCTTCTAAATAAGCATATTGACAGCCAGTTCGGCAGTCCTAGGTGAGTAAATTACAACGTTTTTGTTAAATAACCCTTTTGGACTAATATTGAAAGCATTGAAACGCACGACGGCATGAGCTGCGTCCATCCGTCCGTCTGGAGCGCTGGGTCACGATTATCTCTGAACGATGCTCCGGTTAGGAACGGAATTTCAGTGTGAAGTTGCTTTGCCGTGAGGGAATTCGTCTTGGAGAAAGGGAAAGAGAAGAATAAATAAAAATAACCGGCGCTAAAATTTTCCGCCTCGATGGCCAAGGTCGACGGCGTTCGTTGCGTGCGATGTCACGTGTCAGGAGCCATGCGACGTCACGTGTCAGACGCCGCGCGACGTCACGTGTCAGACGCTGTGTGACGTCACGTGTCAAACGCTGCGTGACGTCATTCCCACAGACGCACGTTGGAGAGCGTTACAGAAGCGTTGCGCGCGCGTGATGTGTCTCTCTTGTTATGAGCGTAGGAGTGAAAACGCATTACGCTCGAATGTCATTCACCGCCTTTTGTTGCTTCATAAGCACTCTTTTGAAGCGTTGCTTTTGGCTGCACAAAAACATTTTCGCCCACTTTGCCCTCTCTTAAGGAGAGAAAGAGGTAGAATGAAAACTTCTCCGGCAAGTCGGCGCTCAATATACCTGTTGAAAGGGGGAACCCCACGCTCTGCCTCGTGTCCCTTTTGTTCCGCTGCGACAGATTCCGAAAACAGATGCCCTTTCAGTCGTGTCAAGGGATCCGTTGCAGCAGGTGATGGGCGAGCATCACCGTTTGTTTGGGATTCGAAATGAGCCACGATTTTGCCGAAAACATGCCGCAGCTCCCTCGAGGGCGAACGAGCGTGGGGGACAATCGCGGACAGAGAAGTTCGCGTGCGGCGTTTCGCGAGCGAAAGTGGCCGCGCTTTTGGGAGGCTCGCGTCGGCCACGTGGAACACAAGACGACAACTCAACACATTCGTCAATAACGCTGTGGCCTTTTAATATATCTAAATACATCACATCGGTGACATTTCAGGCAATGGCCTTTCCATGTACCATGAGGAGGGCCATTAACCCCATACGTTGTCTATTATATCTTTTTTCACTTAAGGTCACAGTGTTCTTGACAAATGTGTTGAGGTGTTCATAAATATGTGTGTGTATTTTTGTAATTCCTGCTCAAATGAGCGTAGAGGCGGTGCTTTTGGATGGGCCCTATGCTTGCTCGGGAGCCAGAGCAAAAGAGAAGTTGCGCCAAAATTATGAAATTCTAGGTTGTTGCAACGACATCTTACCAGGTAAAAGGGAATGCGGGAGGAAGCGAGGGATTTGTCAGGGAATGGAAAAAGAGTTTTAAGTCTCGACTTAAAGAGTGGAATGGAAGCAGAGGTATAGACAACCAGGGCCAGCCAAGAAGAAGGAGTGACCCCCCCCCCCACCACCTCCGCCAGAGTTCCCAATCATAACCAAAAGATGAGCAGTAACAACCGAGCGTGACGTTGAGCGCGTAGAATTGCAATGCTAAAGCGGCTCAGCGTTGGAGCAAGCGCCCCGCAAAACAGAAAGTTACGAGTTCAAGCCCCGTTTGGGTGTTCACTCGGCCCCATCATCCCTCTGGGGGTCGAACAAAAATTCGTCCTCACTTTGCCAGACTAAGTCAACAGTTGTTTTTTTTCCGACGGAGAGACTCGCCCTTGCCGTCGGAAGACGGCGCTTCCACCACGGGTTCGGGGCCCTAAGCAGGAGTCGAGCAACGCCTCGGTGTTCAAGTGGGGCAGGAAATCCCTTTGACTTTGAAGTTCTCCTCGCAGACATTGAGAATCAAACAGTGGCGGAGGGCGGTTGGTCTGGGCCCTGGTGCAAGGAAGGAAATGCACCCCCCCCTCCTCTTCCCCCTGCCTCTTTTGCCCCCCCCGTTTTAGTAACCCGGTGCTTTGGACCTTTCCGGCACGCAGGCCCCGGCGTGCAGTAGCCACCGTCTGCACGCTCGATCGCTACGCCGCTTGTATCAAAGAAACTTTTTTGTTTAAAGAAACTTAACTTGTTTTTAATGATAATACGTTTTTTCCCCTTTTTTTCTGGCAACAAAACGGGTGTTAAGATGTTAAAACACCAAATTGAAACCCTTTACAAGGAATCGCGTCTGCATTAATCACAATGCTTTGTGGTCAGAATGCAAACTTAAAACTTACTCTGATAACTTTGTGCCCCCTGACACCCCCGGCACGTTGTACCGGACTTGTGTGCGTACCTCAATAAAACATTATAGATTAAAACACCGAAAAAGTTTTCCTTACAACGCACGTCGCACCTAAAGAGTTCATGTGGAAGCACGGTGATGCAGCGGACGAGCGAATTGGTGGTCTGCTTCGTACATTGGTTAGCGTGCGCGAGATAACGTCCCTCAAGCACGTGGATCCCCCCACCCCCCACCGCCGCCCCCCTCGAATTCCAACCCCTACATGTATAAAATTACACAACGTGGCTCTCTCACGGTCGACCTGACGCGTGACCGAAGCCGCATGCGTCGAGCACATTTCGCAGACGCTCAGTCGAGCGACCGCTGCGTGGCTGCGCGTTTTGCCTGCGTTCGCGGGCAGCGGAGATCAGCGGTTTACGCGTGGGGACGCAAACACGTTGTCGCGTGTGTTTCGTGCGTGGCTTTTGAAAGGCCAAAAATTTGGTGTTATTTACCGTGTCCCTGCTTGGCGTGGGATGGGAGTCAAGGTCTCTCCCTCTTCTCATCGTTTTTCAAGACATTTACTGACACAAACACGCCGTGTTATCCCATTCATCGCGCGCGCCGAGATAAGGAAGGTCATCTGATAATTACTAGGTATCAGTGACTTGAAAAATACCACGTAAATATAAATATTAGGTCAATATGGCAGAGGCACGAGAGGTCCGTGTGAGCTCATGGTCTCATGGTCGGAAATAATCAGAAGAACTGAGATTTCAATCTGTATATTTTGTTCATACCGAGTTGGCGATACTTTTATCGTGGCGATAAAATGTGAAATGCCCCTTATTAAACTAATCGGGCTTGTGGTTACCGTAGACGTAATTTTCATCGTAATAACTACAACTTGCAGCCGTGAAGCAGGAGTTGATGTTTCACATTTAATATTTCCTCCCAAGCTGAAAGTAAAAAATGTAACGTAATGAAATATTTTTCAAATATATCTAGTGAAGAACTCTTCAATGTTCTTTTGATCATTTAAGGACGTATTTTTAAATATGTATGAGCTAGATAATCGTATATAAGTATAGGACATTGAATCTTGCAATCAAACTAGTTTTTAAATGCTGTTATGTTTAACGAATAAATAGAAATCAGCATTACATATTCTTTGGGTTTTTCTGTAAAGTCACGTAGATAGGTTCAAATAAATAACAAAAAATTACGAAAAACTACGACGTTTCGATCGCAACACAAGCGTTCGAAAGATGACGAACGTTTGTGTTGCGATCTAAGCGTCGCAGTTTTTTGTTATTTTTTGTTATTTCTTTGAACCTATCTACGTGACTTTACCGAAAGACCCCAAACAGATGAATTCCTGCAGTCACGAAAGCTTTAAGTCAAGAATCAGCTTTACAAGTATTAAATGTTGCATTCATTGAAAAGACAGATTCTAAATATGTTTGAGCCAAAATATATAACTCGTGCTCTATATTTCTTAAGCTATTTCTTTCAACTACAAAAGTCATTAAAGAGTCTGTAATACGACTTCTTTTTTTAAATCTGCATTTGCTTATGGTTTTTTTTTGTCTTTTCAAATATATGCTGCTCTCCCACCGACATGGATCCACGTGTTTTTGGTTTAATTTGTTTTCACTGTCAAAAGTTGAGCGACATCACCACCGAGTAACCATTCACCTTCATTTCCCATATCGCTCAAATGTTAAGCGAGCTTGGACATCATTGCGCCGCGATGCCTTTCGATTCTACAGGCGTTCCCATAAACATTTTGGTTACAAAGTGGAGCCACGTGATGGATTGTTTCACTTCAGCGTTTGCACAAAGTATATAGAGAATATCGTATTTACTTTTAAAAAAAAGTTTCATTTTATTTTGTTTAGAGGTATTTTTTTGTCATTTTAAAAGCCAAAGTTTGTAGAAGTGACATTTTCGCGTGCTTTAGGGAGTGATCTTTAGGCTGGCCTGAATATATAAATGTAGTTTTACATTTTTCAAACATTTGTATACCTTGGAAGAGAGTTGAAGGGCGGCTAGTTAATAACTCGAGAGAGTACCAATGGGGCTCTGTGTTGGGGTTATAGGAACCTCGACTGAAGTGGCACCATGGAAAAATTACAGTCGCCATGCGCGCGTGCAATCCATGCCTTGCTCTTTGGTTCTTTCGGTAAAGTCACGTAGATGAAAAATTTAATGAAATAACTAAATTAAGTCACGACGTTTCGGAGGCAACACAAGCTTCCGTCATCAGGTGGAACAGCCACAGCAAAATCACTGAATTCACGACAGTGATTTGTATTCACTACAATGATTTTGCTGTGGCTGTTCCACCTTAAGACGGAAGCTTGTGTTGCCTCCGAAACGTCGTGATTTAATTTAGTTATTTCATTTTATTATTATTTTATTTATTTTATTTTTCATCTACGTGACTTTACCGAAAGAACCAAAGAGTATGGATCCTTGCAGTCACGAAAGCTTCAAATCTCGAATCCTTGCCATGCTCGAATGCCCCTTTCTTCTGAACGCATTAGCTCTGTCCGTCTGTCTGTCACTTTGTCCATTTGTCCGTCTGGAACATGGAGTCATGATTTACTCTCGTACAAATGATCCAACATGAACACAACTTCAGCTAAGTCATGTTGCTGTTAGGGGCCAAATTGATCAAAAGGATTTCCCAGGATTTCCAGACACAAACCAGAGCGAAAAGGACAAATATAAAAGACGTTTTTTTCCCCGGCAGATACCCATCAGCTTCTGTACCCATACTTATTAAATACTTCCGTAGATAAAAGCACGTTGCAAAGCATTATCTAATAAATGCGTATGCACGGTCCTTCTAAGTTTTTATTGTTTTTATTGTTGTTACTGCCTTATGCAAAGAAACCCATGTAAAGTATGAAGCAAATAACTATTACGTGTAAACGGCGATAAAACGATTGGCTGGCGTACGTGGCCAACTGCGCTAATCGGAGTCGCAGGGGACTGACGACAAACTAAACACAAAAAGCAGTTCTCAAGAAATTAGTTTTCAATCTAGATGATGATTTCAAAAGTGCATAGCTCCGGTGGCTTCCTAATAGCGGACAGAAGAGCGTTCCAGACGGCCGCAAAAGCTCATGTGAATGTGCGCGATGCAGTGACCGTTTTTGTTCGACGGTTAGTCAAAAGCCCCTGCGAGGCTGACCGGAGTAAATGAGACAGGAGCGAATAATCGATTGCTGTACTGATGAGACCCAATGAGGATGAAACCAGTCTTAAGTTGCGTCTTTGTTTCACTGCTGCCTGTCGGGATGATCAACTGTTCTCAACTCATCGAGTCGGTGGTTCTAAACGACTAAATATTCACAACGATCAGTTCTTTTTTGAGCTGGTGGTCTGGATAAGGCTGAGAGCTTCCGTGCATGCAATGCTGCCCATTGTTGGGCGTTGTAAAATCCAGACGACGACTGTGATAGGAGACAAAAAAGTCTATACTCTTATTATCATTGAGTATACATCATTGAGGCATAGACATTGTATACACAACAATATAATATAGAAAAAACTATCGCTATCAATCATAGTTTTGCTGATTTATAACGCATTTTTTTACAAGCTTTTAGTTACCAGTTGAGTGCAGCGGCCGGACAGTGATTCGTGCACTGCTCACCCTCTGCTACTGCGCTGAGCCAGTGGTGTAAATTCCACATTCCTATGGCGGGGGCAACGACTCCCGCGTCGGCTCTCGTGGCCAACGCTTGCGATTCACAGCTGTGAATGAGGGACGACCGCCGTCGACTTCACCACCACGTGGTGCTTATTCTGTCGCGACCCCGGCAGGAGAAGCGGTGGGTTTGAGTCAACTGACCTACGGGGGTTTGAACTTTGCACAACGTTCGGGCTTGCGGGCCACTTGCTCCGCTGCGATCGTGGTGAACAACAACAGCAACAACAAACAGCACCTAAGGGGCACGAGGTGAACACCTCCCGAGCTAAATAAAGATTCGGATGAATCTGAACACCGCCGCTCGCGCGCCGGAATTCCAGCCACTTGCTCGTTTCATTCCAAAGAAGGCCTCTCTCCCCAGGTGTAAGTAAGTAAACTGCACCCGCTCCATTAATCAGGGCCCTTCCCGTAAATTTCCAAAAAGCATTTTCCGCCAATGTCAACAAAGCCATCCAGCTGCAGTGGAGGGAGACGTGTCTAGCCCCTCGGTGAATCCACCACTGGATGAGGGAGGCCTTCCCACGCCGTGCGGGTCACGGCAGTTTTTGCTTTTTCTTTCTCGTCTGTCGTCCCTCACCGTGCCGATCAGTGCGGGCTGGTGACGGTGACAAGCACAGAAGTGCCGAAAGCGACGACGCTAGCCCATCGTTGTGTGTGTGTGATGGTGGTGATGGTGGTGGTGGTCACCCATCCAGGCGCTGTCCAGGTTCAGCCCTGCTCGCCTTCTGCCATGGACGGGTTGCGGAGATGTCACCGATGCAGGACAGAAGAAGTTGAGGGAGACCGTGGGTGAGATGGCAGCATGCGGTGGAATGAGACACGGGGAGAGGCTGTGGATGTGGCGAGAGGAGAGGCACAGAGCAGGAGCAGGCGGAGTGAGAAAATCCGTGCAGCCAGCCTCATGGCTAAGAAGAATGAATCTCATGGGATCGGGCGCATTCCAAAAGATTTGGTCATGAAATGTAATTATACACGTATGCGTGTTTGTTTGTATGTATGTATGCGTGCGTGTTGAACTTCTTCTGCACCGTACGTAGCCAACCGTGCTAATCGGGTGGAGCGGGTGAAAGACAACAAACTAAACACAAAAAGCAGTTCTAAAGATATGAGTTTTAAATCTAGATTTTAAAGTGCATAGCTCCAGTGGCTTCCAAATATATATCGGAAGAGCGTTCCAGACGGCCGCCGAAGCGCAATCCGAGTGCGCGCGATGCGGTGACCACCGTCTTTGTTTCATGGCTGGTCACAAGCCGCCGCTGCGTGGATGACCAGAGTTCACGTGATGGTTTATGCTCCTTGATGAGAAAAACAATAAGACGTGACACGAAGTAAGAGAACGGGGTGGTCTCTGTGGCGCATTTGTGAGATTCACCGGTGGGGTTTCTGTGTGAATAGAAGCCTTGCAGACTCCACACGTGGTCACGGCAATATGTGAAGGTGGGAGCCAGTCTTTGTGTGCTCAGTCGGCGCTTGTTTCCCAGCTCGTCTGGTAAATGCTGCACCAACACTTCCGATCGGGAAGCAACCTTGTCCTGAGTTTCTCTCTCCGTGTCCATGCTGCTTTAACTCCTCGTGTTCATCGTCAGCAGCGGCCATGATCAATCCGCTGCTGGACGAAGCCTTTTCCTAAGCCATTAATTATTTGTATACAGTATGAGTAGGAAAGGTTTCTCTACCTTGAAATAAGGCGGATGATGATATTGGCCTACGAAAATATTTTTCAAGTAAAGACCTTCAATAAATAAATGCATGAATAAGCTATGAAATACATTATAATTATCATAAAAACACAAATTAAAATGTGTTATAATAAACATAAAGTAAACCAATATTAAAGTATTAAATATTAGTTTGTACATTGACATACCTTAAACTATTATTATTATTATGCTGCTATGCTTAACCGCTTTATCTCGTCACTTTCTCTCTCTCTCGATGCAGTCGTCTTGAGTACCAGATGCGATTCGCGGATAGCCAAAATCGCGCAAGGCAAGTTCGTGAAGAACGAGGAAACTGCATTCAAAAAAGGGAGATTCAACTGATTTGAAGAGTTTAACACATAGGCTTTCGCGACCAATATCATCCATAATAGTCTTTTTTTATTTGAAGAATTACGGAACCACTCGCCCCTTATCACACGTGTATACATGACTGATGCAAGCCATTCGGAACAGACTAGGAAGGTCTCTCTACCTTCAAGCACATTCTGGAAAAGACAAATTGATATCAATTACAATTACGCCTTGAAGCATTCATTACAAAAGGATAATTTGTGTTCGACCACCCCACTCCCCACCAAAATGTGATGGTTGTTTTCGCCTTATCTGCCCCTTCTGTCTCCCCTGCTATCTCGTTGTGCTTCACAATGCAGCGGTCATAATGTTCCGACAAGATCCGTCAAGTGACGACGGATAAGGCCCCCCCCTTCTGACGAGCGGCTCCTGCCGTGCGTGCGCCCTGACATTTGTTGAAATGTTTAAAAAAAAAAGAAACAGCACACCGCACAACGTAGTTCACACGCACAAAACGGCAAGAGCTTCGTGTTTGTCACTTAAAGTCGTCTTCTTTTGAGTTGGCCTATTGTCCCGGTGACAGCGAGGCTAAGGGCCGAGAGACTCAAACCTCAAATATTTATGACATCTCCCGCAGATCGCTCGCGGCCGATAACGCGAAAGCGTTCGTTGGGCAGAGAGAAGCAAAGTCACAGGGCTCGCTATTGTTGTTGGCATGGGATGGAATGAGGTCCACCTCGACCACCGCCTTCCTGTTGTCGTTACACTCCACTTGCTCACTATTGCGCTCTTACGCCACCGATGTACGGACAGATACACCACCGCCATTCCTTGCCAAATCGATTAGCGGTATTGCTTCGCGTAAGACAGGGTGGGTTTGCGGGTGGCAGGCGGGCGGGCGGGCGGGGGGTGAGAAAGCCGTGTTGTTGCGGGAGTTGGGAGGGGGGGTGGGGAGGTTTCCGTGATTGCGGCTAATTGTTGGCTTGAATGTCTAGGGGGTGGTGGGTGGGTGGTGGCTGTGGCGGTGGGCGTTCGTTTCGGGGCGCTGTGGGGTCGGTCGCAGGGCAAGAGGCGTGGAGTGTGTGGTGGTGGGGGGTGTGCTCAAGCCACCATCGTCAACGCAAGCCCCCGGGGTGGGTTTTGTTTTGTTTTTTTTTTCCCCGCGAGTTGGTTTGTCTGGAAGGCTCTGGTGGCTCAGACCGCGAGCATTAGGTGGGGGACATCGGTGGATTACAGCTGGGACAAAGTCTCTCCCCACGAGGCTTCGACGAGGAGCCGATAACTCTCGTTCAATACATTTACATCTGCCCAAAAATACCGTGAACGGGTGGAAAAATACACAATGGCCACCTGATTCTGGGTGACAGTACTGCGGAGAAGAAGAATAAAAAAAATTGTATTGCTGTGGTTTTCCCACCTGATGATGATTGCTCGTGTTATAATCGAAACGTCGTGATTTGTTTTGTTTTGTTTTATTTCTACCTACGTGACTTTACCAAAATAACCAAAGAGTCTGGATTCCTGCAGTCACGAAAGCTTCAAATCAAGATTGAATAAAACAAACTTTTTAAAAACAGCCCGAGGGATTGTTACGTGAAGTTATATAATGGAGCGCCACGCTGCCACGGCCGCAATGGTCAGCCATCCACACGTCGCCGAGGTCAGTTCGATCTCCCGGCGCGGCAGTTGCAACGGATGGCACGAAGGTCATGTACACAGAACCCTCCACCCGCGACCGCCAACCCAACTCTGTCCGCCCAGAAGTGCAAATTGACGCACCGCAGTCGGTTCCGTCGGTAGGGTCACGCACGCGGCGGGATAACGTGTGGGTAGTCGGAGTGGAAGAGTAGGCCAAACGCCCTCTTTCGTGTGGGTCCTTCCGCTAGCAGTGGCACGAGGCGAGCAAATGCAGGCGCTGCGCCTTCGTTTTACCTTTTACGTAACAGCAAGCCTTGGACATTTTTATCGCGGGTTTTGGTCCGATGTTTATCTGTGCAGTTGTTTTGTAATGCATTTCACACGGTTCCATGTATAACGCCTCGTGCTAGGTTTGGTGAAATGTCAACAATGTTCTAGATATTGTATTAGAATTGTAATATATATTCAATTCCAAGACACTATTTGGATTTAGAATAGAACATTGGTAGATCTAAGTATATTTTCACGAACAAAATGAAAACTTTTTTGCGGTTAAAGCGGAAGTTAATTTAAGCTCCCTTTTATAATGCATTACACTTAATGATGTCTTGCCGGCATGGAAGATTAGGCCAAATGTCCTCTAAATAGGGCCTTCTAGAACTCCATCTCGTGGATGTCTTTCTATCAGCAGTGGCATGAACAAGCAATCTCCGGACTGCACCTTTCACACTGCATGGCTTTCATGGCTATACACCTGACATCACATTCTGCATTTCTCTTCGGATGTAAAGTATGTATGTTGAACCTCTTCCACACAGCACGTAGACAACCGTGATGTCTCTTTCACCAACCTGTACTGACCAGTGTAGTGAAGTAAACTCAAACAACACCACGGTGTGGAGAGGCCTTCATCCAGCACGGCATTGAGAAAGGGCTCTGTATTATTATTATTAATATTAATTTCATAATACAGAAACTTTTGACTTCCCACCAACTTTTCGATTTAAAGCTTTCGTGACTGCAGGAATTCATCTTCTTGGTTCTTTCGGTAAAGTCACGTAGAAGGGAAGTAATAAAATAATAAAAATAATAAAACATTATTAAGAGGTTCAACATACATACTTTATTACTTCCCTTCTACGTGACTTTACCGAAAGAACCAAGAAGATGAATTCCCACCAACTGGCGCTAAACAGGCGATACTGATATAACCTACCCTGATGCAATAACCACCATGATGATGATGATGACGACGACAACGATGATGATGGTGGTGGTGGTCCCGAGCCAATCTCAGCTTGGATTTGAACTCGTAGAACCATCGACCGAGCGCTCGGCTGATCTCCCCAACCAGACTACCCTCCCGGCCACACGACCGTAAAACAAAAAAAACCGTTCGGTAACGATTGCCCGCACACAAAGCCGGAGAAAGTGACGGCGTGAAATTGATTTGTACGGGGGGGTGGAGGGGGGGTTGCGCATTAAGGGAAGTCGTCCTCCCCGCGCCGGATTAATCATAAACGCTGCGCTAAGGGCCAAGAATCCTTCTGGGTTGCTCTGCGGTTCCATCAACCTTGACCTCGGGATGGGCTCTTGGCCAACCGCACGAGCGCTGCGAGCCATTACGTGTACAACACGGCACTGTTTGCCAAAGGAAACCCACCATTTGACCGGCCCCACTGCTGCAGTGATGTATTCAAAGGTTTTTTTTTCAGCCGGTGGTGGTGGTGGGTTGGGGAAATACGGCGGCGGGCGTAAGAGATTGATGGCTTGTGTAAAGGCTCCGCTGCATGGTGGTCCGGGTGGGTTGGTTGTTTTTTTTTCTCTCTTTCTTTTCACTGAAAAAAAAAAGAAAATGTGCTCCGATGTCTCTCTCTCTCTCTTTCTCTGGATATTCTTGCACTACGTAACTTTTACAAGCAGCCATTCGTGCCCATTTCTGCAACACAGAGAAGTCGAACTCCGTTCCCTCGTTTTTGTCCGTCTGGGAACGCTTTCGTCAAGGCCCCTTCTTCTCTGGGACCTCGTTGCG
>CM025647.2:3164654-3176691 GCA_014621495.2 Entosphenus tridentatus
GGGGGGGCTTAGTAAACCCCTTGCATTACCCCCGATGAATGTGGATGTAAATTCAAGCATAATCTCCGCCCCCTTTGTCCCGCGCGCCTTGCTCAACTTTCAATTTCAAATGGGGCGATGGCATCCGAGCAGCCGGCGTTTCGGCATTGCCCATGGCTGGGCCCGGTTTCTCCTTTTAGCTCGTGGTGGTGGTTGGGGGGGGTTCTCTCTTTTGATTTGTGGGTGGCTCACCGAGATAATCTGTCCCACCATCAAAGGGGCCACACATGAAAGGTTATGGTAATGACGCAGGCCCCGGCAAGGTTATTAATTGAGAAAATGGACTCCTCGAAGCCTGCAGGGCATCTCTACAAACCCCCACCTACCCCCCGACATGACTTAGCCCTGACAATTGTGATACGGAAAATTGAGGTTGTAGAATATATTCAGAGAAGGGGAAATCCATTCCCGCGTGGCTATTATTATTATTATTTTTTATGAGCGCTTTTACTGCATTCACATGGGGATTGCCCCGGCTGGAGGAAAATGCTCTTAGCCGCGTTTTATTCGCTCTTTTATACGGCCAAGTTTTTCTGTGTTGGCTGAGCCTTTTGAGTACACATTTCATCCCATGGAATGATCATGGGTATAATGAGGAGTCCCGTGATGCTGTTTTCATTCTGTGAGGCTCTTACAGAAAATGAGCCATCTCAAAGACAAACGCATCTTAATGTGTAGCACTCTAGAATGGTTTTGTTTTGTTTGATCCAGATCACAACTTTTTCGTGCACAAGAGGACGTACATCACGGAGGTGGAGAGATGGAATCAACTCGTGTGCAGCCTATAGAATAATTTCTGCTTCGTAGCATAGCCAACATCACACGCTGGCTTCTCCTTAATTTTACATTCATGAAGCTGTTCACCAAAGCCATTGATGCCACCACATCTATGCCAATGCTTTCTACCCTTTGCACAATCAACATTTTCAAAATTTTAACCAGAAAACACAACAGCAAAACACATATCCCACATATCGCCGTACAGTGCTGTTAGCAAGCACCTATTAAGGCTGCTGGTAACTTTTGTCTCCCTGGTGGCGATGTTTACACAGCGCACCAGGTACCCAACCTAAACTAAAACTTAAATATATTTTAATTGACCAGGTAAGGCCCACTGAGCTATACAGCTCTTTGTCAGAAGCGACATGGTCACAAATGATAGCTCAACAGAGTGGCTTATCACGTGGAAATGTATAGCAGCCAAATACTCTGAACGCAGGATTCTAAATGTGGAGGGAAAAACCAGAGGATTCAAAGAAAAGTCCACGCCACCACAGGGAGAGAAATGCAAACTCCAAATATACAGGCGTAAGTTCGGGATCGAATCCGCGACCTCCTGTATACCAGGCGAGGTAGTTAACATCTCGCCAACATGACACCCAACCTATGGGAGACCCACGACTAATTCTGGTATCACTCGCCATTGACGTTAACCATGGCAGGGAATTGAACTCATGCATCGGGTTCGTAGCGCAGTGCGTTAACCACAACACCACCACAACACGCACACTCACGCGGTCACAGAAGAAGAAACACAACTACTGTGTAGGACTTCGTGCTTGTGCTGCATCGTTCTCCAATGTTTTTTCGGGTTATACCGCGTGTTGTTTGGCACGATGTCCGACGTTTCGCTCCGTCGGGGATCGACTCCCCAATAGGTTCTTGGGCCAGGTCCTGTGCACGTACAGCTACGCAGCGACCACCGAAGCAACCAACACTTGAACAATTTGACATGAACAACGACTTGACAACAACTAACGCGTGAACAACTTGCCATGAACAACAAACTCGACATCAAACAACACGTGAACAACTTGACACGAACACAGGCAGCACGTCGAACCAATCGTAACTATATCATCAGCAGCAGCAACATTAGTCGTCATCTATCCACTTCTGCGTGCAGATTTACTCAGTTCCTGGAGAAGCTCCCAGTGTCGTGAAGCGAAACGTCGAAATTTGCACGCCAAACAACGCTCAGTAAACACCCGAAAATCCATCGCAGAGAGAGAGAGAGAGAGACAGACATAAACAGACCGACACAAATATCGCCACGGGCATGGTTATTATTACTCCTGCTACTACTACTCCTACGCCTAATCCCACAATTATTACTCGCCCGTGCGCGTGTGCTTGTGGCATGCGTGCCTGCGTTTGCCGCGGGTGGCATCGGCGCTAAATCCGCATTCCCTCCCTCCCCACCCACCCACCCACCACCAACACCCAACGCCCGCCTCTTGTCACCCGGCCGGCCTCGTGCGGGAGAAGATGGGAATGCGTTGGCTGCAGCATTCGGCCCATTATTCGTCGGGAGGAGTAGGAGGAGGTTGGGATTGCGGGGTGGGATGTTGCGGTGGGGGGGGAGGCGGTTAGGGATTAGCGAAGAGGAGGACCGAGTAACAAAGACCCAGTAACAGGATCATCACTGGGTACCTGCAGCACACAATGGCGCCGCACGGCTCCCCCCCCCCCGGAGAGGGCCGGATCACACGGGGAATATTTCAAAGGGTGAAGGCGCGCAGCCGGTCGGGCTCACGGATGGTGGTCCTGGCTGGGCCGGGCAAGGGAACGCGGCAGAAGGGAGAGTTGAGAGATGAGAGAGAGAGGGAGGGAGGGAGAACGAGGGGCTACGGAGAGGACAAGGGAGATGTTGCGCTGAGATAATTGTCCGCTACCTCTGGATGTTGTGGCTCCCATTCCAACGAGCTTGGCAGCGGATGGAAGTGCAGCAAATCCCACTGTTGTATGGTACGTCCTATGGCTTCTGCGTCGATGCTGCCCACCTGAAGGAGACGTTTGGCTTCAAGCTGGAGGACACTGGAATGGCCAGAGAATGACCACGCAGATGGAGAGATTACCTTCAAAGCGCCGCACAGATGAATGCAAACAGATTTGTAAGGAACGTGATTGTCTAGAAATGACAATTTATGATCGCTGAACATAATTTGAATGCGATCATACAAAAGCGTCAATTCGTGTCGGTCACTTTACATGGATTTCATCCCATCACAGCATTTACAGACATTTTTGGGGGGAAGTGAAAATGTTGTTTTTATTTGCTCTAATTGTGTTTTTATTTATCACGTGTTACACTATGTTTTCTTGTTGCGCAATTTGTGTTTTTGTCATTAATCCCTGAGGTAATCACTTGATTAGCTCTGTTTATTCAGGCCTCCTTTGAAGAGAAAACAACTTTTTCAAAGCCTCTTCATCTGGTGACAAATATTGGCGGTGCCTGTCCACCACATGATTCAATGCTAGCTGTTACTTGCTCTGAGGTTTCTCTGGGAAGACAGCAGTGCCTAACAAACGTTAGTATATAGTATTTGCCATTGTAATCCCCGTGATAGTCTACAAAGGCCAGTCACAATGTTACCTTAAATTCTTTATTTTTAAGAATCTTGCTAATAGTGTATAAGTGGACGGGATGATAGCTGGCTGACCATAGAACAAATGGTCACATCGTCGCGTGCTTTCTCAGATGCGCTTCTACGGCCGTCTGGAACATGCTCTTCCTTCCGATATTCGGAAGCCACTAGAGCTATGCACTTTTAAATCATGTAGATTGAAAACGTATGTCTTTAGTCACTGCTTTTTGTGTTCAGTTTGCTGTCCTTCCCCATGCACCTCCTATTAGCGCAGTTAGCTACGTCTGATGCGAACAAAGTTGAACATGCATACTTAACATGCATACATGTGTAGGACTCGTACTCAGGGTCCTACACATGTATATGCATAGTGGACGAATTGGCATGTTTCTGTTTACGTGACAAACCTTACCAATTGACTGTCGGGCGGTGGCGGGTTTAACGACACATTTAAATTTACGCGATCTAACCCAACAAACACCTATATTTTGGATGTACATGCATAATTTGTAGTTCTGTCCATATGGTGACAAAGACAGTGAAGGAATACAGTGATGAGATTAGAGAACCCATTAACGAATATCGTGAGAGACAGAATAGGAAATAACATAGAGGCAGATAAGGAACTAAATGTACTTGTTTATTTACACCACGTTTGAATGTGTAAATGCTACGGCACAGAGAAAGCTCCAGAAACATTTAAGGCCATTAACAGGCATGCACTGGGTATTCCCACAGGGCCAATAGCTCATAAGGAAGTTGCTTGACACGTAGATGATGATTGATGATGATGACTGTTTAGTTTTTTCCCCAAAGGGCAATTGAAATGGAAATATCCCTCGATATGGGTTTTGATAAATATTCCAATTCACGGCGCAGATTGTGCGTCTGGCAGGTCTAAATCAACACTCCTGACCTGGTTATACATAACAGACAGCACAAATTGTGTCGGTTGAACTTCTTTCGCACCGCACAAAGATAACCGTGCTTACCGGACGTGTAGAAATATTGATAATTATGTACTTTTTTAAAATATTCAGCTTACTTCCCCCGTTGAACTCATTTTGAGGCCATTTGTTGTACTTTTAGTAATAAAATGTTTAGTTCATTTAGTAAATTGATTTTTTAAAATGTATTTATAATATTATCGTTATGCTGAGTGTCTGCTGCTGCTGTGTCCTGTACAGCGCTTTGAGATCCTTGATCAAACACGCTGTATAAATAAAAGTATTTAATTTATTTGTTCCAAAAAAAAATACAGTGCATACTACCTGCTGTGACATATCGTTCAGAACCGTGGTCTGTATTTGTTTTTGTTTTGTGTTAAAGTGCCAAAAGAAGCGTGGAGATATGTGTATTGCTTGGAATTAAGAAAGAGGCACCACGTGAATTTGGGAATGACATCATCCAACAGCGTGAACGAAGGGTCAGTGAATGGGGCTCGGGCATGCGTCACTCGCGGGGCCGATGGCCGAAACCCTTGATAACGGAGTGGCAGGCGTCCGAGAGGAGGCACGTCCGAGGAGATGGAGCGATAAAATCGATTCGTGTACGGAGTGGATTGTTGCATCACGTGATGATGAGGAGCCGTGGCGACTTGGGGAGGTCTTCATCCAGCAATGGGTTTGACCTTGTCCGATGATGATGATGATTAGAATGACATTTATCGTGCTATATGCGGAGTGAATACCCAATACCGTGCCATAGTTTCAATTCTGCATTTTGAAATTAAATAAACGGGTAGATTTAGAGCACATACACGACATCTGAGTCACTGCCGTGACCGTGATTGAGTGACCGATATAAATAGTAATCACGTTCTAGCTTAAAGTAAACTAACAACATAGTCGGCGCTATGCCTGTCACTACAGAATACACAAAAAAACACTCAATTGTACCAACTCATGCCCGAACATTAATTTTTACATCACAGATGTTGATTAGTAGGACCAAGAAAACCTAAAGATCTAAACCAGGTTCGAGTTTAACTCTTGCACATTAGACCCTCCTCTTTGAGTACTCTCGCCTGTTGTATAAAATAAACTCACGAAAAACATTTTAAAACAGAATTACTCAATCATCAGCGAACCCAATTACTGTATCTTGACTCGCACTGAGTGTGACGTTTAAGCTGTATGGAAAGCGGGTTACTAGTACCGTACATATATTATACGCCTGGATTTTAACAATGATGATACTGATGGTGACAAAGGTAAATTTTGTCCCTGTTATATGCACTATAAATAATATTAATCTGCAGTCCTGTGGGAATCCACTGCTGGATGAAAGTCTCTACATGCCGCGTCAGTAATGTGGGTTGTTTGACGAAACCTCACCATGCCGGGTCAGTGCGGGCCAGTGAGTTAAGGGAAGTAACCTACAGCTGATTGAGTTATCACTCATCATTGTTCACTTGTGTGCCAGCAATCTCACTCAAGCGCAGTGCAATCCACTAACCACTGCGCCACCACGATGCACTTATTCAAAATAAAAGTTTTTTTGAGTCGGTGTAAATGTGTGTCATTTACCCGCCACCATCCGACACAGCCAACTAGTAAGGGTTTGTCACGTAAACGAAACGTGCCAGTTCGTCACTAGTACAGCACACCGGTGTGTTGGAGAGTCAATCCACAACGTTTACAATTTCAGTATGACGTTTCGCTGGTAATCACATCCAGTATCATTGGGCAAAACCCGATCTAACCTAAAAAATAACCTTTATTAATAATAATATTGTTCGCGAAAACCTGCGTGTCAAACTCACTATGTACTTACACGACCACCCTGCAGTCACGAAAGCTTTAAATCGAAAAATACGACCAACGCTAGTTGGTTTATTTTTTTTTAAAGCTTGTGTTCGATGCGGTGTAATGGCATGCATTTTATTTATTTTCCCCGAGTAATTTGTTCATCAGCGAACGGCAAAGTTTGTGTCGGCACGCCACTCGCGTGTGACGTTGCACATTCCACAGGGCGAAGCAAAGCAGAGTTGAGAGGCTGTTCGTGAATACTGGGATGTCCCAACGCCTACAGCGGGGGGCGGGTAGCTGTGTGGAAGTAAAAAAATCTGATTCTTTGAATTTTATGGCACATTTCCTGTCCCGATGTGCAGTGCGTAAAGATCCCAAGAGCCCTCTCCAATCCTCGTTTCATCACTCCCAAGCCTTCCACAAACATCACTGTTGATTTTTGGCTATGGGCTGATCCGTCTCGTACGCAACCAGGGAGCCGAACGCTGCTATCTGCACGCGCGGACATCGCTGGGCTTGGGTCACCATTTGCCGTCACCGTTCGACTGAGTGAGAAGAGTGAATGCGCGCAATGAATGCCTTCTGTGTTGTTTTGGACCATCTGATAGCTTGATGAGATACATGTTGTGCTTTTGATACACAGCGTTCAGTCTGTTCATTGTGTTTTACCTCCACTGTTATCGTGGTGTGTACGTATGCAGCGTAATTCACTGAGTCCAAACACCAAGGAGAACACGCTTATCTTTGTATTTTGACAGCTCTAGTTGAGGTTTTGATTATCCTTTGACAGGTTTCGCATTGAAAATGTGGTTATGTATTTGTATAGCCCTTTTGTCAATCCACTGCTGGATGAAGGCGTCCCCTTGCTGCGTCGCTCATGGGGGTTTTTTGGCCATACTTCACCATGCTGATCGGTCCAAGATGCGGCCTGGAACCTCTTACGATGTAACTCACCACTGATGTTAGCCCTGGCCAGTAATCGAGCTCGGGGTGGCAGGTTCCGAGCGCGTTGTGGCATCGCTCCACCCCATCCATGTATTGGTATTTAATATTGTTTATATTAAGATGACAGATAATATGTTTACGCAAGATGGACCCTATCGATGACAGAGTGGATACCGAGGGAAGGCAAAAGAAGCGGAGGGAGAGAGCGGAAGAGATGGAAGGGAGATGAAATAAAAAAAGTTTGGAGGCCGCTACTGGACAGTAGCAGCTGGGGAACTAAACTAAGGAATGGAATGAAATTGAAGAAAATCTTGTCCAGCAGTGGGAAGTTACAGGCTGACAACAACAACAACAACATCATATGAATATGTTTACCTATCTGTGTGTGTTTGTTAGTATTGTTGTAATAATTATTTAGTGCGGTGTTCCCCAACAAGGGCACGTTTGGAGTGACTATCTCCTCTAGCGATCAGCAGATAGACATTTGAACAAGGGGGGACTTGTAGATAAGCATCTTCTGTTGGGGTGCAGAGGAGGTCAGTTGTCATTCATTTCCCATATCTGATCAGTCTGCCCCAAGAAACACAGATAGGCATAGGGAATAAAAACTCTGCACAAACAGACTGCAAGTCTGGGAACAAGCTGGGGAGAAAGCCCTCCCCCCAGTTTGTTTTAAGACTTCACAATAATTGCCTCTCCTAATTATCCATTTACTGAGGATCTAATCGGACAGTTGACTACGCTGGGCAAGCGATAGGGCGACCCTTCAGTAAGATTACGACGCACACGCACAATTAAATGCATTGTTCTGTGCGCAGCCCTCTAATTTATTAATATATTTCTTCACCAGCTATTCAATAACGGATGGGAGCGGCGGTGCGGTGGTTAGCACACCGCACTGACGAGTCCAGCGGCCTCAGTTGAATTCCTGGCCTTGGCTCACATCAAACCTACCCCCAGTGAGCGGCATGCCGTGATAATATATGGGCATTGTCTTTTAAATTGATTGGCCTACACCAGAGCCAGGCTTCTTTAGGGCCTAGTTTCACCAGTGTCAGACCAGTACAAAGGCAATGCACGTTTTTGTTTGCATGTTCAACACACGTGCTGTGGTGTGTGGTTAATGCGAACTTGATTCATTGCAAAACGTTTCTATTTGGTGTTTGAACATCTTAACACCTGTCTCATTGCCAGAAAGGGTAAAAACTCTTCTTATTTTTACATACTTTGATACTGGCAATAAGGTCCCATGTTGTAATATGCAACGTATCGAGCTCGTTGTTGTTGTCGTTGTTGTTGTTTATTTTAACCAGGTCTCTATTTAAACGCAAGTTGTGGACGGCTCATCCCGCCATT
This sequence comes from Entosphenus tridentatus, assembly GCA_014621495.2. Lineage (NCBI taxonomy): Eukaryota > Metazoa > Chordata > Hyperoartia > Petromyzontiformes > Petromyzontidae > Entosphenus > Entosphenus tridentatus. The sequence goes on from CM025647.2 coordinate 3,173,113, forward strand.
CTGCCGAAACTAAGCAACGTGGACCGAAACACGACGAAGCACACTTTTTTGCTTTCTTTTATTTTCTACCATGAACAGCTTCACCTTTAAATTACCTTTAATAGATGGCAGGAGGGGCGGGCGGACGATGGAGAGGGGGGGCAATAATAATTATAACAAAATTGTATTGCTAGTGAATAGGAAATGTTGGGCAATGCAAAACAATCAGAACCGCGTCTATTTCCATAAGTTTTTAATGCCCTTACTCAAAGCATTTTTAGAAACGCTGAAGTTAATTTTAACCCAAGGTAACACATAGAGAGAGAGAGAAACAACCCCATGCTCTGTTGAATTGAACGCGGAGCCTTTGCTGAATTCTAGATTTGAAGGATTCATACTCTTTGTTTTTTTCGGTAAAGTCACGTAGGTAGAAAATAAAATAAATGAAAACAACTAAATAAAATCAGACTCTGCATCAGCAGTAGGCCATGCTTTCCCACCTGATGACGGACGCTTGTGTTGCGCCCGAAACGTCGTGATTTAATTGAGTTGTTTTCATTTATTAGATTTTTTTACCTACGTGACTTTACTGAAAAAAACAAAGAATATGAACCTTTGCTGAATCTTCACCATGTCTCTCAACATCAGCATCCTGCGTTATGTCTTGGGTGGCCTTGCCGATGGTCCTTTTTTGTTAATCCTCTGCTGGATGATGAGGGCCTCCCAGCGCCGTGGCGGTGGCGGGCAGGTTATCTGAACTACATTTCACCACCCTGGTCAGTGCGGGTTGAAGGCGGGGAGCAGAGATGCAGGAGCATTTTTTTGTTATCAGGCAAGGCCCACATCATCGTACTAATATATAAAATATAGGACAATTGCGGATCTTTCTGCACTCCCCCCCCCCCTGCTGCAATTTAGCTAATGGAGTAATAATAACAACAACGATAACAGTATGATATTTATCGACAAGCCTCGTACAGAGCCTCAAAACTTTGTTCCTGAAAGAGTTTGCTTTGGGGCATTTTACCGGTTGGGTTTTTAGAGTTGTTTTTTTTTATTGCAAAGCGGCCCAGAAATCCACTGCGTCGTGGGATATGGAAAACGCAGAATAGAAAGCCACAATAACTCGACTCACGCAAGGCAGCTTGCTGAATGACATTGGTCTCCTCCCTTCGTGCTTTGCATTTCGCGTGACATCAAAGCACCCCCCCCCCCCCCCCGTGTGCGCTGCACACAGCCCTGCTTTTTAGACCACCGACTCAAAAGGAGTCAAAAGCGTGGCCGTAATTCTTCTTGGCGACGGCCAGTCGGTGAGGCGACTGCGCATCGATGTCGTCGTTGTTAGGAATCATCGGTACGGTTTAGCCAACGTTGCTGCACTGTGCCTCGAGAAGCTTCGTGTGGGCAACCCTTCCACCCGATGACTGGGGCGGGGGGGGGGACAGCCTGGCACTGTCCAAGGGTAGCAATAAAACCGCACATCTCGTGCATTCTGCGAAGGAAAAACTCATCGGAGAGAAAAGCGTGTGCTTGCCGGACATGCACCGCGACCTCAAACAAAACAACAAAAACATATAGGCCAAACATCCCGATGCATGAACCTCCCGAATAAAAAAACATATTTAGACCCATCGAGGCCTTCTCTGGCAAATAATTGGCATAAAAATGATAATTATTAATATATTTTAAAAAAAATTGGCATTTATCGGTTACTGGGTCACGGGCGTGAGCCACCCGTACCCGTGCAGTAACAGGAGGACGAGGCAGCGCTAACTCACTGCGCAGGAAGAACGATGCAGACGACCGTACGATTCGCCGTTTTGCCGGCCATCGTCATGGGACTCCTCAGAGATTCATTGCAGCTATCGTTGTCTCATCCACTGTGCCAACTCGCGCTCCGCTGGACAAAAAAAAGTGGCACGAGAGGAGCGGTCCAAACATATAAAACGGGGAGACGGTTAGGCAAAAAAAACAACTCCATGATGAAAAACAGCCACTGCAGCCATTGGGTCTGTGTCTTCTCTCGTACAGGGACACGTGGAGGAGGCAGAGTGAAAAGCCGCACTTTTACAGCGCAGCAGGACACATCTGTGTCATGTGCCATAAAGGCAGGAATGCGCAGTTTAACCCCTTATCGGGTGTGTGTGTGTGTGTGGAGCACCGGCTGGCTTTTTCCCCTTGCCACAGTCATTGTCCTAATGGTAATTTGTTTATTTAAACGTCCCCCTCCTCCCGCACACAAAAAAAACCAACCACAAATCTAGCACGAAATTGTGTCACGATCCCCGTCACGGGACGGAATTTAAATGAACTTCAAGCAATAAAACGTTGACATAAGAAAGCAAATCCACAAGCAACAATTCTAGACTGTGGTGTTGTTGTTGTTGTTATTTTCTTTCCCGTCAGGAAGGGCAGTGCTTCGCATGTTTGACGATTGCCTTTCTTGTGTGTTGGGAAGCCACCTTCGAGTGTGAGGAGGAGGAAGAAAAAAACAACCAACGGGCAATTTTTTTTTTCTTCAACCCTAAGTACATTCTGTAGAATAATAATAATGTTTTTCTTTGACGCGCATTAATGTGTGTTTGTGTTTAGAAATTAGGCTGAACGCAGCATGGATCAGCGAAAGCACGCTGGGTCTGTTAACGATCAAGTGGGCAAAAGTAAATGCCTGTTACGGGTTCGATCTTCGTTAAGGGGCTATCGACTACGTTGTGGACTCAATCCAAGTATCTTTTCCCATCGGTATCCGTGGCTAACCTTGCATCAATAACATGTTCCCCGTGACATATTTTCGTAAAGTGGCCTAATTACAGGAGAAGAACATAGTTTCAAAAGACGTTGCCCATTTTCTCCAAAATTGTCTGACGTTTAATTTTTATCTGCGGCGAATTAGCGGGCAGGCAGGCGGGCGGGGAAGTCAACATTTTTCAAAAGAGACAAGAAACTGGAAAATTGCTTTACTCATATTTGCGACTTGATATGTGATATTTATTTAATTTTGTTTACATTTACAAAATGCATTCGACCGTAATTGTAGCAAAAGCAAAACATTCTGAACAGGGGGAGGGGGGTGGCGGGATGGGGGGGGAAATGCCTCTTAAAGTCTTTTGGCTCTTGCCGGGCTTTAACTTTTACCATTAGATAAGAATGCTTTCAAAGCGAAATGCCCCTTTTATTACGTTCATTTAAATGCCTCTCAAAATGCTTCACTCTCATCGGGTGACTGGCCAAGGCCAAACATGACAGAGATGAGGTCAAGAAGCCACGAAACACGTTCTTTGATAGCACGTCGGCTGCCATGCAGTTTTAAGCAATTAGGTGGAGTCATAATTTCAACATCGGGCCCTTACGTCTTTAATGTTTTCATTGATCAGAGTAGGTTCGTGTCAAATTCCTCAGACAAATGAACTCGCGAAAGCCACATCCTTGCTGGGTTATACGAACACCAATAAAGAATTGTATAAACACAGTCGTGCTGTGTTATTTGACATTCTGTTTTTGCTGTACTCCGTTACATTTCCCCTCGCTCGATACACTCATTGCTTTTGAAGCCGTTATTCTGAGCAACGCCAGCTATTTTAGCCTCTTCAACAAAAAAAA
>CM025647.2:3206691-3223929 GCA_014621495.2 Entosphenus tridentatus
TATTAATTTTTATTTTTTACCTACGTGACTTTACCGAAAAAACCTAAGAATATGAATCCTTGCAGTCACGAAAGCTTCAAATCTGCAATTTAAACACCCAACGAATGCCACCAGCATGATGACGACGACGCCGCCTCGTGCGGTGGGGTTTTTTCCGCGAACCCCGACAGGTCCCTTGCCCTGAGCCCGCTGCAGCGCCCCGAAGCGTACCTGCTGAGCGCGCAGCCGCTGTGCACCCAGCTGGTGGGGCTGTCCCCGGGCCAGCGAAAGCTGTGCCACCTGTACCAGGACCACGTGCCACACATCGCCGACGGCGCCCGCCTCGCCGTGCGCGAGTGCCAGCACCAGTTCCGCACCCGCCGCTGGAACTGCAGTGCCGGCGAAGGAGACTCCGTCTTCGGGCGGCTCACGCACATCGGTACGGTGGAGGCGGGCGGGCACGCGGGAGTGCGCGCGCATCGCCGGGTCATCCGCAGTGACCGCAAATGATCGCTTTTTTATTTGTATTTTTTATTTTTTTTTCAATTCTCTCCCACCGGCACGTCCGAGCCTAGCCAAATCAGAATATACAGAATCAGAATATTTATTTATTCATACCGGAGGAATCCGATGAACCGCGAAGCTCTTCCTCACAAATGTCCAGTAGAAGTCGAGATTTTTTTTTCCGCTGGCTATTCCGCCCTTCGAGCCCGAAGCCAACATGCGATACGCCGACCTCGCGAGGCAGCTGAATCTGACTTAACACCTAGTAGGGCCCGGGACGGCGGCTAAAGGATCCATTCGCTGGGCGCGCAAACGTCAGTCGTTACGACTTAAAATGCAGCATCGCGCCTCGTTTTTAACGCGTTTAAACGTCACACCTTGGATGTGACGTCGGCAGCACGGGTCGGCTTCTGCAGTGGAAAAAGACAACCTGCATCTCATGATTTCCTACGGCTGATGTAGTTGAAGAGCAACGAGTACAATTACAATTTCACGTTCAGGCGGTCAAGCCCAGATAAGGAGTAGCGTATTGTGTATCGCCGTGATGTCTCCCTTCGTAATTGTGGATTGCCTGGTTCGGTACGACCTCGGCATAGCCCCAGCATTGCTCGGATGTGTCAGTGGAAAAGGGGTAACGTAGCGGTTTGTGTATGTCATTAGCAGGGGGCCAGGCACACTATGGAAATTTGGGGTGTCCTAAACTGTGCAGGGTTCCTGGTGGTCATCGGTTAGATTACAGATGGGATGTGCAAAGTTCTACTGAACTATAATTACGTTAAACATGGATTACTTTTTGATGCAGCTTTGGAGGTGATTCACAAGAACAAATAACAGAAACTCAACGCATCTATCCATAACATTTGACTAAAATGAATAAAACATGTAATAGGCGATGTTTAGAGCAACAGCCCTTGTTACGAGAAGAAAGATGATTACAGTAAACGTGCACAACCGATGATGGTACTGTCACAATCATAATCCACATTTACATCACCTCATTAAAGGGAGAGTTAAGACTTTAACACACCACAATCTTTTGTTGTTCAAAGTTTTGCTTGCAGCTATTCACCGTATCTAAACATTGTGGGGGTGTTCAGACGCCCACGACACCTCCACATACCTGTCAACCCATGCGTTTACCCCGTATTCTCGTACAGGAAAATTGAGTTTTCAGGTCCATACGGCGTACAGCCGTTTCAATACAGGCAAAAAATCTATGTTGTCTCTTTGTTTGCGTTTCTCCCTTGTTGATGTGACTTTCTAGGATGAACTTTGAGATTTATAATGGCACGGGGTGACCAATACGGTCTGAATTGGTCTGTAATAAGGTAGGGCACTTATAAGGGCTTGACAGGTGTGCCTCAAATGTCTGTGCCCCCTGAGACCCCGAGTTCGAACCCAGACCGCCGCCTCTCACCAACCCGGCTTTTCGCGCGTTCGCGATTCGACGCTCCGAAAAAAACAAATCGTGTGTTTTTTTTTGTTTTCCGCGCGCGCGGGCAAGCTCTCCGTGTTCCGTTCACGCCTCCATTAACCCCGTAACCCTCCGCCGTCGGCGACGCCGTACAGGGAGCCGCGAGACGGCGTTCGCCCACGCCATCTCGGCGGCGGGGGTCGCCCACGCGGTGTCGCGCGCCTGCCGCGAGGGCGAGCTGGCCACGTGCGGCTGCAGCCGCGCTCCGAGGCCTCGCGAGCTGCAGCGCGACTGGCTGTGGGGCGGCTGCGGCGACAACCTGGAGTACGGCTACCGCTTCGCTCGCGAGTTCGTGGACGCTCGCGAGCGCGAGCAGGGGGGACAGCAGCAGCAGCAGCAGCAGCAACAGCAGCAACAGCAGCAGCAGCAGCAACAGCAGCAGCAGCAACAGCAGCAGCAACAGCAGCAGCAGCAGCAGCAGCTGGCGGCACGACACACTGTGGAGCATTCGCGCACACTCATGAACCTGCACAACAATGAGGCGGGGAGAAGGGTGCGTACGCGACGAGTGTGAGTGTGCGTGGTTGTGTGTGGGGGTGTTCGGTTGTGTAGCAGGTAGCGTGCCGGGCTATGAACCCGGCGACCCGAGCTCGATTTCCACTCACGGCCAACACCGGTGACGATTATCTGAAGTGGTCATTGGCCTCCCCTAGGTCGAATTAGTCTCAAATTAGTACCTGGTGTGATGTGCAAAGATCGCCACTAGGGAGACAAAGGCGGCCGGGTGTGGTGTTGGCCACCCACCCCCTTGTGTGCCATCCCACCCTTAATAGGTGCTCGCTAACAGCGCTGCCTCCAATAGTCTCTTCAGGGCAAAACACTGTGTGTGTGTGTGTCGCTGGGGTTATTGTCATGGTTCATGCAGTGCACTACGATCCTGGCCAATCGGCTCGATTGGCACTTGTCCGATGACGTAATCTCAATTCCCTCTCCGGCTTCCATCAAGTATGCCTCTCGTCCCTGTAAGCAAATCACCCCTGAATGCACCCAATCGTGATGAACCTTGGGGGCCGTCCATAAATGACGTCACACACATAGGGGGGGGGGGGGGGGCAAACATTTTTGACGATGTGTGACGATGTGTGACGAGGGGGGGGCGGTGTTTGAGAAATGTGACGTCTCGTGAAAATGCGCAACTTTAAATAAATACGGACAACACGTTCTACTTAATTAAATATACTTTTTAATCAATGTTTTCTCCTACAACATCAGAGTGCAGCGCCACATTAAATACGCACGACAATGACAATAGTTTAAAGCGATTTGAAGCATGTTTTATTTTTTTTGGGGGGGGGGCGGGGGGGTGAGGCGGTCTGACTTTTTGTGACGCCGTGTGACGAGGGGGAGGGGGGGTTAAAAATCGTCCCAAATCGCGTGATGCCATTTATGGACGGCCACTTGCAAGCTAAGCGGCACGAATTGGCGTATTGTTGTTGTTGTTGTTACGAGGCGCGGAGCTGTGAAGCGTGGCCAGGAGATGACCGTGGTCGGTGTGGCCTCCTCATTTGCCTTCTGGGTCTTCTCCGGGTTTCTCCGTTTGCCTCCCACGTGAAGCCGAACTTGAAAACTCGTTTCTCTTGAGCTGTATTTTTTTTTCCGCGTGTTTTGCTCGTTGTCCTTCCGCCCGCGCCTCCGATTAGCACGGTTGGCTGCGTAGGGTGCGAAAGAAATTCAACATACATATGTGCTACGTAGGAACTTCAATAATTTAATGAGGCCAAAAATCACAAAATGCAGGACCCTACTTTCATTTAATACTGAGGCTCTCTGAAGCTTTTCTCGGCATATAAAGGCCATCAATTGGCATTTCCTTGCCCAAAAAGTAAATAAATGATATTTTAATATCCCGCTTCTTCAAATTCTCCAGGTGCGTCCACTGTCCCGATATGTGATCGCATTTGTGCACCTTATTAATAAATGTGAAGTTTAAATCTTCATCCGTGAGAAGATGAAAATAAATTAAAGGTCAAGAGCATGATGGTGATGTCAATGCAATCTTCCGTACTTCTGTGATGACATCGCAAGCCAGTTCCAACAAGCTAGGCAACCTTGGGTCAACATTTATAGATGATCTTAATAATAAAAATGGGCTGTCATTTAAAAGCTCATTCGGTATGGGTTTAGGCTTATTTGTGAAACAATCCGATGGTTTGACCTCTACAGGAATTGAATGCGTGATCGTCATCTTACCGTGGATGAAAAAGTGAACTTTTCCAAAGGAAGGTGAATTGTATGTATGTCAGTCTTGATTTGAAGCTTTCGTGACTGCAGGAATCCATACTCTTTGGTTCTTTCGGTAAAGTCACGTAGGTAGAAAAATAATTGATCACGAAGTTGACATTTTTTCGCACCGTACGTAGCCAACCGTGCTAATCGGAGGTGCGGAATTGACAGAGCAGGATCATTGCGATGTTCAATCATTTCATTATATCACTGGCACTCAACCTTTTGAGTTTGATGCCCCTCCTCGCCCCAGTCAAGATCACCTGTCCTCCCCCGCCCCCCAATTGTTACTCAGGCCACGATACCGAGAGCTCGCGTGTCTCTCTGTATCAGAGAGACACGCGGGCTTTATGATGGTGTCTCTCTGTATCACAGAGCCCGCCTGTATGTCTGCGTCCAGAACCGGTCCTAGACCTTTGGGGGCCCTAAGCAAAATTTGGTTGGAGGCCCCTTTGATGTATGATTTTTTTCACCCACTCGCTAGCAGTGACTCTAGGGGGCCCTCTGCTGGCCACAGGGCCCTTTGCTATTGCAAGGGTCGCTTAGTGGCTGGGCCGGCTCTGTCTGCGTCTCACCAGAGGTGCGGGGAATCGCTTGCGCTCATAGGCTGATTTCTCCGAATGGCGCACGTGAGGAGGGACGTCATGGTTGTACCGGCGGGTACCCACCACGCGGTCCGCCGTGGCTTCAAATTACCTGAACCATGCGTCAGGAACCACGGAACTTCCCTCGCAGTGCAACGCGCAGTAGCCGCGCCCTTGTTTAAAAGGGGGGTGCATGGCCCGGCACTCGGTTGTTAAACAAACTTTAAACAAACATTAAACGCCAAACAGCATTCTTAACCACGCGGTCTGCTTTTGTCAATCCGAGTAATTTGCTCCGTGTAACACACGGAGCCTCAAGCAGGGCATGTTGTTGAGCCTTCAGCTTCATTCGGATAAATAAATCCCGCACGCCGCAACATCGCTGCTCTGCCGCACAGGGACAGCTGCCAATGGGCCGGGGTCAACGGCGGCTGCAGAGCGGAGCAGCGGTCGGCACGAGGTGTCGATGCAGGGCGCTTTCGAGTTGCTGCGGCATGCAAGCGATGCCGCGTCGTGTGTGCGTGCGTTGAACGTCTTTCGCACCGTACGCGGCCAAGCGCACCGCCGGCCAGCGCGGTTGGCTACGTACGGCACGAAAGAAGTTCAACGCGGTGCTGATCGGAGTAAGCGCCCTGCAAACGCACAACCCTGATCCGTCGCTCTTCCCCGTCTTCTTTTGTCGTTGCCGTTCGCCGATCGCCGGCGACCTTGGACGTCGTCGTCGGCGGCGCCGCGGATTTTGCGCGCGACTGCACCAGGCGGTGTACGGGCTGGCGGACGTGGCGTGCAAGTGCCACGGCGTGTCGGGCTCGTGCTCGCTCAAGACGTGCTGGCTGCAGCTCGCCGACTTCCGCAAGGTGGGCAAGTTCCTCAAGGAAAAGTACGACAGCGCGTCGGCGGCGCGCGCCGGCCGGCGCGCCAAGCTCGAGCCGGCCAACCGCAAGTTCAGCCCCCCGTCAGCCGGCGATCTCGTGTACCTGGACGCGAGCCCAGACTACTGCGTGCGCAACGAGACGACGGGCTCGCTGGGCACGATCGGCCGCTCGTGCAACAAGACGTCGGAGGGCATGGACGGCTGCGAGCTCATGTGCTGCGGCCGCGGCTACGACCACTTCAAGGCGACCGTGGTGGAGCGTTGCAACTGCAAGTTCCACTGGTGCTGCTACGTCAAGTGCAAGAAGTGCACGTCGGTCGTGGACAGGTTCGTGTGCAAGTGAAAGGCCGGAAAGGCGGTGGGAAGTGAGGGCGGCGGTGGCGGTGGTTGTTGGGGTGAGCCGAGGGTCGGAGGTGAAAGGTCGGAAGGACACTTGATGGTGAGGGTGGTGACATCCGTCGCGTTATTTAAAAGGGGCGAAGGTGCCCGAGACGCCTCCACCGTGGACAGATTTGTACATCTGCTGTGGAGGAGCTCCGGGGGAGAAAATTGTTGTGTTTGGGTGTTTGTTTTTATTCGTTTAAACGTATGACAAAGACGAGCATGTGGATGGGCCAGTAACATAGAACAAGTTTTGACGAAGTGGACTCGGGCGTGAATTCTGCCCGGTCTGTTTATTTGTTTTTTTTTTCTCTCCTACAAATTTGTAAATACTCGGTACGCAAAATAACGTTGCCGCCCACTACAAAACGACAACATCGGCACGTGTGATGGGACTTGCGGTGTCTGTCACTGCTTGTGTCCTGGTGTTGCATTAATTCACCCTTGTAGACACAAAGACAAAGATCCCCCGCGTAGCCTTTGCAGACTATAGGGGCAAGTGCTGCTAGCGAGCACCTATGAAAACCGGCACGGCACACGAGGGGGTGGTTGGCCAGCACCACGCCCGGCCGCCTTTGTCTCCCTAGTGTCAATGTTTACACACCACACTAGGTACTCATTCGATGCTGGGTCGACCTAGGGGAGGCCCGGGAACGGTTCATATAACCGTCCCTGGCTGTTGGCCGCGAGCGGGAATCGAACTCGGCCCGCCGGGTTGGTAGCGGAGCGCGGCGCTTACCGCTACACTTACCCACCGCTCACCGCTCGCGGGCACAAACGCAGATCCACAAACCCCTCGTCCCGCGCGATCGCTTTTCCGACGCGGGCCGATGGTGTTGCTTGAGAGGTGACGAACGAGGGGACAGAACGCAGCACCCCGAAAGGTCTCGCCGGCGCGCGTGCCGTCAAACCTCGAAGTCTCCCCGTCACCTCTTGTTTTGTTTGTATCTCCCTTTTTTAATCGTTCACTCAGACCATCCATCCCGAGGATATAGTGCAAGGCGGCTTTGCAGCTCTTGCTTTTTGATTGACGTGTCATAAATATGACCCCCATTCGGCGAGGCAGTCCCGTCGCCCTTGGCCAAAAACAGTTGGCTTCCGCTACGTTTCAGTCGTTGGCCTGCAAGCAGACAGCCGGTAATTAATACATCTGCAACTTTAAACAGTGCACGTGGCGCGTTGTCAGAAAACGCCACAATTATGCTGTAATCGAAGTTGTCCAGGGAGTGAGATTTAATTATTATTATTATTGTGTACTCCCAATTACAACTGTCATCGATCACATCACCTTCCCCGAAAATAAAATGCTGCAGTTCACAAGAATGGACGTCGGGCAGATTAATGTCATATAATGAGCTCGGCAATCACAACGTTTGCGTGTTTCACATTAAATAAAAAGCAGGTTATGACTCCAAATAATTGGCTTTCTTTATACGTGATGGACACTAGGCCATTTGTTGTTAAACAGATTCCTTCTGATATAACATTAAGACAACGATGTTGAAAAATTCCTGATGTAATATCTTATGAATCGTGAAGGTTAATTTTAAGTCGTAAATGGTAATGTTGTGACTGTAGACTTCGACAATCCTTTTCTCTGTTAACAGATTACTTATTTGTGAATTATTTGTGAACATTACCACAACAAATAATTTTAGAGAAGTAGATTGAACAAAAAATGTGGACTTTCCCCTACAAACCGCCTTTTGGCATAACAAAAAAAAACAGTCGAGTGACTTTGTTTGTTTGTGTTATGACGGGCGTGAACACGTGATCGAGGCACGCGGTCTTACCCATGGGTGCTGCCGGTGGCAAGATGTTAACTCCCTCGCAAGGTATGCAGGAGGTCGTGGATTCGATCCCGACCCTGAAGTCTGTGTATATTTGGAGTCTGCGTGTCTCTCTCACTCCCCGTGACCGCGTGGATTTTTCTCCGGTTCCTCGGGTTTTCCCCTCCACATTTAGAAACCTGCATTCAGAGTATTTGCCGGCGAAACATTTCCACATGACAAGCCACTTCGTTGAGCTTTCATTTGTAACCAGGCCGCTTCTGACAAAGAGCTAAATAGCTCAGTGGGCCTTACCTGGTAAAAGAAAAACCAGTTTTGTTTAAGTCACACGATCATATACTTCACGGAATCTCAAAACATTCGCCGATAACACTGCCCTGAAAGGAAACAATATGCATGTATAGAGACAAACAGGCAACTATCATATATGAAAAAGAGTCATTTCCAGAAATGTCACCGATTATATTGACGGTTTTCCTTTCGGGGCAGTTTGTATTGACAGACTTGTTGAGGTTCAGATGATATTTTTTTTCAATATATATATTCTTAAGGGAGTCACTGCTGAACACTTGTGCACACCGGCTTATGCCCCAAAGCCCACCTTGCCGAACGAAATTCAATTTCATAGTAACGTCCATGCAACATTTCCCCGTCACCTTAGCTGCAGTGATGATCAAAGGCGACTTCGTTACGTTTGACGGTTTTTGTTCAGAGTCCAGAGTTCTGGCACATTCCAACACTCACGCCCGGTACACGCCTCGGTTGTGCAACTTAGTTGCATGCAACTGCATCGCATATATATGTGGACGTCTCTGCAACTGGTTGCTTACAGTCGGGATGAACTTCACTCTATGGCCTCGATCTGCTCGGCACTGTGTCGTCACAATCCCAAACACAGCACGCGGTTGAGTTTCCTTGCTGCGCCAACTCATCGCTCGGATGTGGACAATGCAATCGTAGGTGATGATGAGGACGAAGTCTAGCGATTTCGAGAGCAATTCCATTGCAAGATTCATCTCCGACGTGTGTGTGTGGGACCCGGGTTTCTGTTTGATTCTCTAAGGCTTTCGGTGATTTCTTTTTCAACCGTCATTGCTTCAAGGAAGGCAAAAAGGGCAGCTTTACAAGAGGCACTTACCATAACAAGCTGCACAATAACCTGACATACCAGCTGGGTTGTGAATGCTGTTGTCGTGATGTCATTGTGCATGGTACGATACCAGTTTTCGCGATTGTACGATGATTGTCGCGATATATAAACGTCCCGTCAATTAGCAAATCGTTTATCTCACACCATGTTTTTTTTATTGCATCGCTTTCGTGGCTTTGCACGCACGCACGTTGAAAATAAAAGACGTTTTCGAAAGTGTTTCAACTCAGCACGTGTCTGCCACGTGTTATGTAATCGCCGCAATCGTTGCAACTCAAGAAAGCAACCAATGAACAACTCCATGAGTCTAGGTTTCCTTTCACTTGTCATGCAGGGAAGCAAGCAGGTTTCATTGGGGAATTATAACGATGTATTTAGAGCTTTGATTATATGTAGAGTATTTCACACGGGGGAAAAAAATATCTGTTTGGAAATAAGATACAATTTTTAAACGACACATAAGCTTAAGTTTTACCCTTTCTGGCAAAACAAAACAGGTGTTAAGATGTTCAAACACCAAATAGATTAATTTTACAAGGAGTCAAGTTCGCATTAGCCGCACGTTCTTGTGGTAAACATGCAAACGCAACACATGCACTCTGTGTGGTTAATGCAGTACATGATTCCTTGCAAAAGGAATCTATTTGGTGTTTGAACATTTTACCGCCTGATTTATTGCCATAAATGGGAAACATCTGTATTCTCATTTTTAATACTTTGAAACTGGTAACAACAACAACTAAATGTCCCATAGATATGTTTCAACGATCTAATTCTATTCACAAAACGCAGGGCAACGTTTTTATCGTAGAACGTCATCGCCACATGGCGACCAACGCCGCCTCCACTCACGAGGCCCTCCCCCAGCAGTGACAACGAGACGCCACCGACTGCTCTAATAATAATCGCGTGTTATAGCTTTGATATTAATCTTGATTTGAGGCTTTCGTGACTGCAGGAATCCATACTCCTTGGTTCATTCGGTAAAGTTACGTGGATAGAAAAAATATATAATATCTACGTGACTTTACCGAAAGAACCAAAGAGTATAGCTTTGATATTGTCTCGTCTGTCTGTGTAATTAATCCGACCCGAAGCTAAGCAAGTGCACGTGTTCTGGCCGGTCGCAAAAGCCCGGGCAAGTACATTAATCTTGAAAACCAAAACAAGAATGCGTGAAAGGGTTACGTGTTTTGTTCTTGTAAATCACTCTTTTCTACTGTTAATTTATATTATACCACCACTAAAAAAAAAATGCGTACGTCTATTAAAATGTAGGGCCTCGAGTATGTATCGTAGTAACGTTGGATTTATGCATCGGTTAAAGATAAAGGTGGCGTTTGTCATGACCTTATAGGTGTACATTGCATTGCAAATCTGTCGCCGTGTGCACGGCTGTTGTACACTGTTTATTTTGCCACATATGCTCTTGGATCAATAAACATATTTTTGTGGAATTATCGCGATTTGGCGGAACTTCAGTTGAGCGTCAAGTCAAAGTCATTTCCTGCTCACACGAGCATTGAGGTGGCGCTCATCAGCTGTTTACAGCGCCCTGCCAATGGTGGAAATTCCACATTCCTCTCTTCGGAGTCGATCCATAAAGATAGCCACTGTTGACTTCCCACAAATGGTATTTATTTTCCATAATATAGGTTTGTTTTGGTTAGATCGCGTGAATATAAAACCTATATTTACGATCGCGTAGAACATTAACGCGATATAACTCAACAACCCTATTATGGATGATATTGGTCGCGAAAAGCTACGTGTTGAACGGCGTTTATTTTATCGACCCCTGATGGATGATCAGCTAAGTCACCCCCATACTACGATTTAGGGCGCCATAGTGGCGAGATGTTAACTACCTCGCCTGGTATACAGGAGGTCGTTGGTTTGATCCCGACCCTAACGCCGGTATATTTGGAGTTTGCGTGTTCTTCCCGTGGTAGCGTGTATTTTTCTCCGGGTCCTCCGGTTTTTCCCTCCACATTTAAAATTAACATCACGCGTTTAGAGCATTTGGCTGCTATACATTTCCACGTGATGATAAGCCACTTCGTTGAGCTATCATTTGTGTCCAAGTCGCTTCTGAAAAATTGGGCCTTACCTGGTAAAATAAAATAAAAATGTTTATAGTTCATAAGATTTGAAATCAAAAGCTTCCGTTTGCAAGGAGCTCGCTCTACAGCTAACCTACTGATGGTACCTCGGTGGCGAGATGTTAACTACCTCGCCAGGTATACAGGAGGTTGTGGGTTCGAACTCGACCTTGACGCTGCCTGTAAATTTAAAGTTTGCATGTCTCTCTCCCCGTGGTCATGTGGATTTTTCTCTGCATCCTCCAATGTTTCCCTCCACATTTAAAATCAACACGTGCTTAGAGTATTTGTCTGCTTTGAATTTCCACATGATAAGCCACTTCGTTGAGCTATCATTTGTGGCCAGGTCGCTTCTGAAAAAGAGCTATGCGACAGCTCAGTGGGCCTTAGCTGGTAAAATAAATAAAAAGTGTATTCCTAAATAGAATTTGAACTCAGAACCTTCCGATGGCAAGGAGGTCACTCTCGAGCTGAACTACCGAGGCCCTCACTCTGCCACTGAGAGGTTAACTGCACCAATGCCTCATCCCCAGTTCACAAACCAAATCTGTCTCGCTCACTGCAAGAGCCACCTGGCAAAAGAAGAAAAATATTGACTTCAGTTATCTTAGCTGCCAATTGAACATTTTAAAGGAAACCATTGTTATTTGACGAGTCAGACCTGAACAGTCAACACCGAAACCCGGGATTTGAACTCGCTCGCTCTACCAATGAGCCACACGGCCGATGGCAATTGTTGCACACCGTTATTTTCCCACGTGCGCTCTTGCACCACAAAAAAAATAAAAACATCTTTTTAGCGGGATATTTTGTGGGACTTCAATTACACAATGACCTTCGCCATGCAGCAGAAAGAAAGAGAAAAAAGCTAACCTCTGCCACTCAGAAATAAAAAGTCTACGTCAAGAATGGAATGTTGTAATTGACATGCGAACCTGCCCTTGACCTCTCCTCGGTTGACTCAGCCTGCTACGCGAGTACCTGGGGCAGTGGCGTGGTCAACATCAGTACGGCGGCAACAGAGGAGGCCCAACAAGAGGGCTGGCCTCACCTATGTCTCGCTCGCAAGCGGTGTCCTTAATAGGTGCTCGCCGACATGAACCTCGTTGACATCGACGCGCGAGGTGATGCTCGACGGCCTCCCATCAATTGCCAACGTTCAACACCCCCCCCCACACACACAGCCAGTGCCGGATCAAGCGAGTGTTGAGCCTGGAGCATATATGTTATAAAGGGGCCCTAAATAAATAAAACACTTAATATTCAAACACGATTTTTTTTACTTGCATGGTAAAGAAATTGTATTTTTTTTCATTTGCTATACAGTCAGATAATACCACAAATCGCTAACCTTAAATACCCAGTCGTTCGTAAAAGTTGAAGACGGTATAGTACTATAGTAATAGAGCAAGTGCAGAAATCACTGAACCGGAATTGATAGCTTGACAGCATTTAGAGCAGGGCCCTTGAAAGTGCGGGGCCCGTAGCTATTACATATGTAGCTACTACACATGTAGCTACTACACATGTAGCTACTACACATGTAGCTACTACACATGTAGCTACATATGTAGTAGCTGTCCCCAGCCCGTCCGTCCATCCGTCTTCGCGAGCCTCTTGGCCTCCGATCTTGTGAGCCGTGGCGAGCTGCAACCGTCTGCGATGACTGCTGACCAAGGGACCGAGTTCCTCCTTTACTTAGCAGCGGATGTCCAGACAAAGGCCACGAACACAGCTACTTACTCTTAGTTTTTTCGGTAAAATCACGTAGGTAAAAAATTGAATTAAAATTAATAAAATAAAAATCACGACGTTTCGGAGGCAACACAAGTCTCCGTCATTAGGTGGGACCGTCACAGCCAGATTTGATGTATCAAGTGAGGCAACAGCTACTGCCCTCTCCCCCACCGCTCTCCCGTAGGGCCAGACCATCTCACCGACAGGAGTCAGATGGTCTGGCCAGAAGCAGTTGTCGGCGACTTGCGAGATTCGTCGTCTCGAAGTGGTTTGCCTCTGATTGGGGTCAGAGTTGGTGGCCGTGGGCACAAGTTCGCACATCGGTGGGTTCATTCCGTCAACCTACAGGGCCTGATATCTGCCGCTCATCCAGATGTATGGCATTTGTTTGACACGGCCACCTCCCCTCCCCCTTCCACCTCCCCCCCAAAAAAATAAAGGGAACCTTTTGTCTCTATAAGAACCTCATTTGCCAGTAAAAATATGATAATTGTTTTTTTACCCTTCTATCTGGCAACAAAACTGACACCTTTTTACAAGGAGTCATGTTTGCATAGACCGCAATACCTGCAGTCATAATACAAACAAAAGACATAACTCTGATAATGTGCACTGTCCTTGAAGTTGATTGGTCCACACCCGAGACAGCTTTCCTTAGAGCCTATAGTCTTTGAACAGAGAAGAACACACACACAGTGGGAGAATGAGCACACGCTGTAACGAACTCTGGTGGCTTTGAAACGATCGGCGGTGCCCAACGAAGATCGATGCACCGCTCGACTCACCGCCCCGGATGGGCGGCGTGGGTCGGCGTGCGCGGGGCAGCTCGAAGGATCCCGTCATCGGAATGCCGCCGGAGACGTCGTGGACCTGACGCCCACGTGCAGACATCCACGCAGCCGTCACCCTACGGGGAGACGTGTCTGTCGTCACGGTCTGATGATGACATCCCTTGTGGCAGGGAGCAAAGGTGCAGGGCGGCAGCGGTGATGAGCACGCTGCTTGAGGTCGGGGGAGAGGGAAGTGACATCACGTGTCCTGTTTGCAGGGAGGCAATCTCTTGTGGTTAGGGTTGTGGAGTGTGACTGGACTCTAACCTGAACTATTGCACTTTGGTTGAAAGTGTAGTTTTGGTGGATGATGTCTGCAAATGTCATTTTTTTTACTAAAGTGTCAACTGTTACATAAACCTGCACTGACCGGCTTGGTGAAGTATTGTCACGCAGCACACGCATGACTGTCACAGTCCGAAGAAACTACATTTTTAAATAATTTATTTTCATCATAATTCTGTACGGCGCTTTTGCCAATCCCCTGTTGCATGAGGCCACCCCATGATGATCGCAACGGTCACCTGTGTTGTCGTTTGACCATACTTCACCGTACCGGTCAGCCGGCGGGTTAGTTACGACAACTCTGCATTGCTGTGAAATCCTTGAAAAAAAATGTAACTTTGCAATGGGCAACCTTTGCTCAACCGTCTCATCATCCTGCGTTTGTTTTTATTTGACTCTCAATCAAAATTCTACGGAGAGCCCAAAAGAATCGGCGTCGAGCGGCGAGTTCTGTGCGGTGCTGCGAGACGCCGGCGCTTCGGGGACTGCGTCCACATTTATTTGTGGGATGGAGTTGCCACGGCTTCTAGCCGTGAGCTGCCACGATCATTCACCCAAACCGTGGCAAAACAGTCGCGCGCACCACCCCCCCCCCCCCCATCCACACACCGCCCCTGTTTTGGGTGGCATTTTGACAGCCGACAGAACACAATATCCAGACTTCAATTAAACAGGAGGGGGATTGTGCACATGGCAACGATTATAATTTTATCTTGTGGCAAAGAAACCACCGTTGCCCTTCTCTCTTTTTTATTTTAATGGCCAGTCATCCTCCAGTCCATGTGTGAGTCATTACTCAGACACGTAACAAGGTTTATAAAGCCGGATCGTGCAGACCGTACGCGGGCAGCCACCGTTTAATGCGCGAACGTCACGACGTCTCCCCAGTGAGTCGGGCTCACATCCTGCAATTAAGTGGTAAATGAAAATATATAAAGATGTTGCTTTGACCAAATTTTTTTTTATCTTAATTCTACGCCCCAACGTAAAGCCAGGGCAGTGTGCGTACATTGCTAAACCTCGGCGGAGACGTCCGGCATCACGAAGTTCTTGGGCCAATGGGTCAGGTGAAGATCCAATAGATGGGTAGAGGGCACTGGGTAAGGAATAAACTTTATCGAAGCTTCGCAACTGAATGCGTTGTCAGCCGGCGGAATTTCTGCGCCCCTTCCGTGTTTTGTTGTTGCTCCCACTCTGTACCCTGGCTTCTGTAAAAGAAATCACAATAATAAAACTGAATGCATCGTTACATAATCGCCAGGCCTGATGACGAGTGCTTGCGTTGCGATCGAAACGTCATGATCGATAATTTTTCCTACCTACGCGACTTTACCGAAAGAACCAAAGAGTATGGATTCCTGCAGTCACGAAAGCCTCAAATCAAGATTCAACAGTATTTGTCGGGAGGGCCCTGGATCGAGGCATCGTACGTGTTTATCCATGACAGGAAGCCGGAGAACCCCGAGGAAACCCGTGCAGAACACAGGGGGGTAGAAACAAACGAACTCCACGCAGTAAGCCACCCAAGTCGGGACTCTGGATTCGAACCCAGGCGCTTCCTGCTGCGAGGCACGAATGTTGCCACTGCACCACTCCGAGAGGCCTCTGCCATTCCACGTTAGTCGCGGTGGTTGCATGAGCACGCTTCGGCCACACTGGTGAGTGCAGGTTGGTGAAGGGACGCACCGAGGACCGGTTCGTATAACACTCGGCACTGGCCAGGATTCGAACTCGGCTCGCTGGGTTCAGGCCGCACGCTGCTCAACGCTGTGCCCACTTCTCCAACTCCTCCTTGGCGTATCGGTCGAAAGGTAACGCTATTGCGAGCGCGTGTTATGATGCGTAGACAAGCTTGAGTCTCCTGTATTCGCTTCTCAGATCAGAATGTTGCAGCTTGCTGAACGGCTTTGGAAGTTAGCGA
This sequence comes from Entosphenus tridentatus, assembly GCA_014621495.2. NCBI lineage: Eukaryota > Metazoa > Chordata > Hyperoartia > Petromyzontiformes > Petromyzontidae > Entosphenus > Entosphenus tridentatus. Next base: position 3,222,526 of record CM025647.2, read on the forward strand.
CGTAACGAGTCTCAACCCCGAGTAGTTATATTTGATGACGATTCGACGCTGCTTCGTCTCAGTGTTCCCACCTCGTTTCGTGGCGATGCAGAGCCGCACATTTCTTGCTCATGCCACTGCTGGCGGAAGGACCGCCGCTCGAGCCAACTCTCGGGGGGGGGGGGGGGGTGTATTTGGTCTACTCTTCCACGATTGACCAGCCGTGCCGGAAGAAGTGGGCCCACCCACACATTATTATCCAACCACACGCGCAGCCAATTTATACTGCTGCGTGGACAGTGGTGGAGCGATATGGGAATATTTACCGAACACTGAAAATGCCGTGCAGGAAGGTGGAATGGAATCTATGAACTCAACTATTAACTATTCTTGGTTCTTTCGGTAAAGTCACGCAGAAGGGAAATAATACAATAATATTCATATAAAACAATAACAATTCTTATTGTTTTATATTAATTTTTTTTATTTCCCTTCTACGTGACTTTACCGAATATAAAACAATAAAAAGGGATATAATCAAATAATATTAATATAAGACAATAAAAATTTGTATTTTTTATATAAATATTATTTTATTATTTCCCTTCTACGTGACTTTACCGAAAGAACCAAGAATATGAATCCCTGCAGTCACGAAAGCTTTAAATCAAGATTTAAACTATTAACTATTTTTAACTTTTCCAGGTAAGGCCCGCTGAGCTTCACAGCTCTTTGTCAGAAGCGAGTTGGCTATCACAAATGATAACACCTCCGATTTGCACGGTTGGCTACGTACGGTGCGAAACACGTTCAACGTAGTAAGGCAATTGTTACTCTTTGGTTTTCTCGGTAAAGTCACGTGGGTAGACAAATAAAATGAACCACGACGTGATGATGGACGCTTGTGTTGCGCCCGAAACGTCGTGATTTATTTTATTTTTCTACCTACGTGACTTTACCGAAAGGACCAAAAAGTATGGATTGCTGCAGTCACGAAAACTTCAAGTCAAGGTAATTGTTGCATGGTGAGTATGACTCTGTCTTGTGTGAGCAAGGTCTCTGTTTCCAGCCGTGCATCGGTGTGGTTTTTATTTGTATTAGTAAGACGCTTGTTTTATGTTGTGTATGAGTGTTTCTTGTGTTCGTAAGGTCTTTGTCTCCAGCTGTGCGTGAGTGTTTTGGTGCCACAAGGTGGCACTGACTATCCCCATGCACATTCAACATTAGTCCAGCACGGTATCCATGCTGCGGCCTACGCCCTGAACCCGTCCCACCCCCATCACAGGTCGAGAACAGCTGGGCTATGCCCTGTGGGTGTCTCAGGGTTAATCACGAAAACCCTGCAATTCGCCAAGGGGCCGCCGTCCATAAATGACGTCACGCGATTTTGGACGATTTTTGACCCCCCCCCCCTCGTCACACGGC
>CM025647.2:3224329-3235686 GCA_014621495.2 Entosphenus tridentatus
CGAATACGTTGTTATAAGGTCGCACTCAATACAAGTGCTTGCCACTAATAAACCACAATACCTTCTTGATCTCGTCAAGGAGTGTAAACTATCATCACGCGAACTCCGGTCAATCCTCGCAGCGGCGGCTTTTGGCTGGCCATCAAACAGAGGCGGTGGGCACCGCATCGAGAACTTTCAGATGCGCTTCTGCGACCGTCTGGAACGTTCTTCCTTCCGATGTTAGGAAGCCGCTGGGGATATGCACTGTTAAAGCGCATTTCTTTAGAACTGCTTTTTTGCGTTTAGTTTGTTGTCCTTCACCCGCACCTCCCGATTAGCACGGTTGGCTGAGTACGATGAGAAACAAGTTCAACGTGCGTGCATGAGCCATATGGGGGAACAGCGGGACAGTGGTTTGCGCAATGCGCTATGAATCCAGCCACCAGCGTTTGATGACCAGCCCTGGCTAACATCAATGGCGAGAGGCATCTGAACCGGTCAAAGGCCTCTCCCACTTCACGACCAACGCTGATCAGCAAAGTGAAATAGAGCCACCATCCTCCGTCAACAATGTCACAGTATAGGAAGGCCTTCATCCAGCTGTCAACTGACAAAGAGCTGCACATTATATGTGTGTGGAAAATGCATTACGTATACAGGCAGGAGTGGGCGTGCATTGGTTTGCGCACTGCACTTTTAACCTGTCAACCTGAAGTTGACTCCCGCTTACATCCATCCCACACTGACCGGCATGGTTCAATGCGGTCAAACAATTCCCATCACCAACACGACGTCGGGGGACCTTCATCCCAGCAGTTCATTGTCAAAGGCGTGTGCATTAATAGATGTATTTTCTTTTTTACATTACAATTGATATCAATGTTCTTTGCTCATTTTCAGAAGCGGGGGAGCCACCCTCGCCGACAAGACATCATCGGTGCGAGGGAGGGCTGCCACACATTTGAAACCATTGGGGGTGTTTGACAGCAGCACGATGCTTTTGTGTATTTAAGGGGGGGGGGGGGCACTTCAGGGGCCGCACTAAAGGCCACCAGGGGGCCGTCAGTGGCCCGCGTGCCTTGCAATGAGGAACACCGGTTAAGATAGACAGAGCAGAGGCGCAGTGGGGAACGCACTCTGTTTGAACCCAGGGACCTGAGGTTGATTGCCAGCCATGGCGAACATCACTGGCAAGTGATATCTGAACTGGTCGTGGGCCACACACCCTACCTCCCCACTCACCCCCCCCCAACCCCAACCCCCCCCCAATTCACCGCAACCCACACTGACCCATGGCGATAAAGCAAGGTCAAACAATCCAGACACATTTTTTTATGGGACCGCGTAAATAATTCTACGTGAATTTGTTTCAAAGTAATCGCAGGAGACAGCCCGGGTTTTCGGAGGATGCCATTGCACATTTATTAGATGTTAAGGATTCGATAGAAAAACAGTGTCGTATTCACGAACCCGCGCAGACAAGTGTGCTGAATTATGATCAAACAAAAGACACATAAACACAACAGCATTAGGAGACCTTTATCCAGATATGAATTAACAAAAAGCTCTACATTATTCTTATTGTTGTAATGAGCCCATATGGCTGGTGTTTCCATACGTTTGGCCACATCTGTCAACGTCTCTCGTGGCTTCCCTGCGCTAGCCGGTGTCTCCCGTCGCACTGCAGAGCAAACACAAAGCGTTCCTGCGAGTCGCGACGTGCAATCCGCTCACCGGCAGTGGACATCAGAAGAGGCTTTGAAAACGAGCCCCACGTGACACCCATACATCGTGTGCCAAAACCCCTGCAAGATCGTTTGCGTCACGTCCTTTCTCGTCGTGCGAGCGACCGCCGAGCACGATGTAAGTGTCGGCGCTTTCCAGCGCGCGTGCGAGCGAGCGAGCGAGTGCTTTTCGCGCGAGCGCTGGCGGGTTGTTTTAACGCTGCGCTGACTTATTGAGAGACACTTCAAATGGGCACCCGCTCTATCCCGCCGCTCTCGGGTCTCCGGGCTGAAATGACAAAGTGGACAGGATATGAATTCTGGCGGAACGAAAAGCTGGGCCCCGCGCGCGCGTGGCGACGCTTGCGCGTCTCGGCCGTACACCCGTGCGTATATGGATTACGTAAACACACCTCCGTTCTTTGTCTGCGCGTATAAGTAAAAAAATATATATACGTGTAGTTTTTTTTAAACACATTAGCCTTTGGGATTTTTTTCCAGACAATATCATCCGGCAGCATTGGTTTAAGCGAGCAAACCCTGGACCGGTTTCTACCTAGTGGGTGTCATCAGCAGTCGGGCTTGTTAAATGCTGTTGGGTTGTCAGATGGCTTTTGACGAGACAGACCGATGACTAGCAAACATTACATGTATTTGTGGATACCTCGAACGGACGTCAATCTTCGTGTTATTTCCCATGATGCTCCACAGCAATGAATAGGCGCTGACTGACAGCGCTCGTCCCAACAGTCCCACTGGCGATACGGGGCATATTTGTGTTCGTGGGTAGTGAGTGGTTGCACAGTGGTTCCCGCACTGAACCGTTAACCCGGCGACCTGAATTTGGTTCCCAATCACAACTAACAGTGGCGAGTAGCAGCTGAACAAGATTGTTTATTCTGACAACACCACCCCCTTGTTCTGTGTGCTCATCATTGACAAGCGATACAGCGGTACATCTGAACCGCTGCTGTTCCTCTCTTGGGTCAGCTCAGACTTAAGTCAGTGGCTGGAGCAGTGTGCGAACATTAGCACTGGTGAGACAAAGGTGTCTGTGCGTGCTGATAGCCACAGAAGAACCATCTCGTGCACCGTGTCAGCCTTAACAAGTGCCCTCTAACACAATCTGCCCTAACAGTCTGTGTGGGCTATATCTTTGTACGTGTGTGTGTGTGCGTTAATTAATCACGGGGCAGCGATTCGACTAATGTATGTACGTTGAACTTCTTTCGCACCGTACGTAGCCACCCGCGGCTGATCGGAAAGGTGCGGTTAAACCGACAAGAGTTTAACCGGCGTGAAAAAAAATCGAATGCAGAGAGAGTAAGGCATGTTTACCGCATTAATTTACGTTCCTGCCAAAATAACTCAAACTCGACCCATTAGCTCAGCCGTTCCGCGTCCAGTGCAACTTCTGTTCTGCTTACAAGTTCACATGCGCTGAGGGATTTGCTGCGTTGACCGGGTTCAAATATGCCAAGACTCTATGAAGACACACGATATGCGCGCATGCTTCGGCGAGCAATACGTCTTCTGTGCCTGACCTCCCATTAGTAAAAAAAAAATCCTCTACTTCCAGCTTGAACGCACGGCCCTACGCTAATGGCATGATCAGCAACACATTTCCAACATCCGTGCTGCTACAATCGAGTGCAACTCGTGGGCGGGTGATTTTAAGGAGACTTTTTCCACCTTCAGGGGTAGCTTAGAATTCCTAAGTTCGCATTCTGGTTATGGTCCTGAGCATGCCCTTTGGCAGGGCCCGTGCGTTTATCCAGAAAGGGGTGAGGCTAGGCAAGGGCGAGTTTGAAATGTCTCTACGAATTACACTTTTCAACACACTTTTTCTGGCATAAGGTATTCCAACGGTTTTTAAAATGTAATTTTGGGGTGCTGATTCCAAATATGGCATCAGTTTTTGTCTATCACATCAGGTTTTTGAGATATCAAATATTGCATTTTCAATAAAAACTGCAGAAGAAAAATATTAAATAAATGTGCATATCTACATAAAATGATATTATAAACACACTATCCTAAAAATACAGCACCATATTTTAACACTAAAGCAGTCACTGACTCGCAACAACTTGCAATCATAAGTGACAGAGTTAATTTCGGGTAAAATCAATGAAAATGGGATATGCCGATAGCATAAAAATGAGATGTGATAGAGCAAATCTCAGATCAGATTTGGAATCAGCACCCTGAAATTAGTCTAAAACAGCTGCAAAAGTCCAGGCCAGAAAAAAATGTTTTTTGTTGTTGTTGACCAGTGTTATTCGGCCATGCTGCTGCTGCGTGTCTTCCACCCCTTTACGATCTCTTAGCTCTACCATCAGGCCCACTCCTAAAAACCTCGTCCTGTCATCTCACGTTCTGCCTCTTCTTTCTTCTCCCCTCCGCCAGCTTCAATTCCTATGTTAATTATAACCCATCGGTCAATCACATTCCATTTACGTTGTGGTTTTTTTACCTTCGTAAATTACACGTTATCCTGGTTTGAAATCTCAAATCTTCACTCGCTGGCTCATTCATTAGCCGATAACATCTCAATATGTAGAGGACCGCAAAGCTTGGGCAATTGTTGGTGTCGGCTAATCGAGTGGCTGCCTTCCAGCTTGTCTGTGGGTCCTCGTGCCTCTGAGTCGTCCTCTCTCCCTTCGAGAACGAGCAAATAATGTGCGGCGCGATACTGCCTGGAATAATAATGACCATATTAACAAGTATTATTATTACTGCTCCGAATGTCGCCCGCTCCCCTTGTTACGTTAAACATCCTTCTTTCCATCCTTTTTTGGCCCACTTGCAACTTCCTCACCTGATCTTCAGTTCGGCACCAGGTCTATGACCTGCAGGATCCTTACCGGCAAAAATGCAAGAAACGCCCTCTCCAGAACGTAAACATTTCAACGTCAGCCCCTTTGCACGACATGTGTAAAAGTGCAGCCATTCAACGGAAAGCCATACTTTGCGCAAGCCAGGATGGCCGGCAACAACAAAAAAAACGTGAGCAGAGGATGAAAGCTCCCTCCCTGTGCCGTGTTGTTTGTTGAGTGATAACTGATTATTTGCAAAATAACCTCCCGTAGCACAGAGGCATTCCAAGACGTTGAATGGAGCCCTCACCTCTGTCAATGCATCCAGCAACACTCCTCCGTGGCCGCCAAGCAGCACGGAACACCTTTAACCCCGGAACACTTGCGTGCCGAATGACTGATGCTGGCCTATTGAACTGAGCTTCGTGCAACCGAATCTCAGAAAACTCTCTCCCGTGTTTTAAAACAAAAGCATTTTAAAAAAAAATTCACCAAGGTGGACACCTCAATCGCCACCTCGTGTCAGCCAGGCATTCTCGGATAATAATTTTCGTAGCCGAATCCACGGCAGTGCGGGATCTCTCTCTTTCTCTCTCTCGCCTCCGGTGAGCCGATCCCGTGAGATCAACGGCGGCACGTGCCGGGAACGGAGCGCACACGCGCGCACTTCTCACAATCCGGCATCCTCTTTCAAGACCTTCTGAGTTTGGCAAAAATCCTATCGCCCAGTTGATTCGGGTGGTTTTTTTTTCATTCGTGTCTTTTAGTTTTCTGGAGAGCACGCCCAATACGTAATTTTGTTTTGCATTTGTCGTTAAACCCAGATATAATTTGCAAAATAGACTTTTCGCCTTAATTGCCAATTGATCACAATCAGCAGATGCCATGCTCAATTCACTGCTGGATGAAGGCCTCACCCAAGCCATCATCATCTCCCAAGCATACATTTGTCGAGCCGAGTTTATTGGTCGACACGTTGATGAAATATTGTAATCAACTATTTTACTTTTGTGGTCAGTTACACGGGCCTGTTTAAAATCGGTGGCCGCCCTGATATGTTGCTTCCCGAAGGTGGGAAACCCCCTACAGGCCACGCCCAGCGTCACATGACTCATGGTGTGCGACCCACCACCTCCCATCCAGCGGTATACGTGGGAACAAAAGTGAGACTTTTGCAAACGCTTTTCGTATCGTCCGCTAATTGAGTAATCAAACAATAAACACGGTTAACACGTTACTTAGATAACACTGGTCAACAAAAAAAAACTTTTTTTTCTGGCCTGGACTTTTGCAGCTGTTTTAGACTAATTTCAGGGTGCTGATTCAAAATCTGATCTCAGATTTGCTCTATCACATCATTTTTATGCTATCGGCATACCCCATTTTAATTGATTTTACCCGAAATTAACTCTGTCACTTATGATTGCAAGTTGTTGCGAGTCAGTGACTGCTTTAGTGTTAAAATATGGTGCTGTATTTTTAGGATAGTGTGTTCATAATATCATTTTATGCAGATATCCACATTTATTTAATATTTTTCTTCTGCAGTTTTTATTGAAAATGCAATATTTGATATCTCAAAAACCTGATATGATAGACAAAAACTGATGCCAGATTTGGAATCAGCACCCCAAAATTACCTTAAACCCGTTGGAATACCTTATGGCAGACAAAAGTGTGTTGACCAGTGTAATTAATTGAACATCTCATTATCACCGTCATCTGCCATCGTCAATCCACTGCTGGATGAAGGCCTCACCAAGCCGCTGTCGCCACGTCTCACAATCCCGCCATACAACAATCCACCCAGCACGCCTGCTCATTAAATTGATTTCATCACTCCATCTCCCACGGCGGGTATCCTCTTCGACGCTGCGACTCCGTTATTATCCTTCACCAGAGGCCCCATTGTCCCTTCCCAGCAATGTGCCCTGCCAAATCTCACTTACTTTAGATATCCCAGCTCTGTATAATTCCTTAACAAGCTTTAACCTTGGACAACGTCTCACCCACGTGTTCGCAAGTATACACGTACACACACTGTTATTCCTCAACGGGAGAAAACTCATAGCGGTTGCACTCTATGCAACAACAGAAAAAAATGCTAAAGTTGTCATTAATGTCAAGGGCGGAATGGGTAGCGCAGACAAACATCTGCAAACGCCTTCTTTACGAGCCTCCTTGAGCCCAGAAGTTTGTTCATGGAAGGTCATGACTCGAAGGCCCCTCTTGTTTTAACAGCCTGCAATATGATGAAGAGCAGTGACGGAGCTGCACCAACCAGGGCTCTCTCACATATGGTACGCATCGGGCGGTGGCCATCCGCAAAAGAAGCTGGATGGCTTCATCGAAATTTGCGGCGTTGATTGCCATTGTCCACCTTGAACATCTTTCGCGAATAGCTTCGTTTACAACTACAACAACAAGCAATCTGTGTTCTTGCGTACAAAAATAACACCGCCTACAGCCCCTAATGTCGATCCACTGCTGAATGAGGGCAGCACCATTCAATGTCGGTCACGTGGGTTCGCTTGACCCTACTTCGCCACGCTGGTCAGCGCGGGTGTCGGTAGAGGCTGAGCTCACGATCGGTTCGGACATCACTCGCCACCGATGCTCGCCGTTGCTGAGAATCGAACCCACGTGTTCGTTTAAAATTGTGTCGAGCAATGCATTGAATGTCCTGTTCATTAATATTTTTGAACGTTCGTTTATTCAGCACATTTTCAATTTGTAAATGTTATGTTTTTTTTATCACCTCCATCACCGGTAGCCGAATGAAATATATGAATACATATTTTATACAGCTTTCATCATGAGATTTGACATTTGAAAATGCAATATTTATATTTAATCAGTTCATAAAATATACAAGCATAATGTTAACATGCAGGTTGTCGCAGCCAATAAGGGTCTTAATGGCACAAACTTGGCCAGGTAATTGTGGCCTAACCAAAAACTCAATGCTCAGAATCTGAATCTTTATTTAGACTGGAAGAATCCGATGAACACTGAAGCTCTTGTCCACAGATGTCAAGTTGGGGCGGGTCAGAAAGTTAAAACAACAAACAATACAACAACACCATAGGAGTCCAACATATAGGAAAGCTAAGCAAGTGACTAAAACACATTCCTGCGGAGGGACCTGGTAGGTACTTTGGGTTGCTCGGTCAATGGCCAGGGTCAACGGCGGCGTGGTGTGTTCCGCAAATATGCCCGACTGTGAGGGCGGGTACAAGCCGGCGTGAGTAGTTTTATAAGGGCACCACGGGGATGACCAGCCCCTCCCCACCCAGCCCCACCCAGCCCCACGCTCCCTACCCAGCCCCTCCCCACCCAGCCCCACCCAGCCCCTCCCCACCCTCCCCACCCAGCCCCTCCCCACTCTCCCCACCCAGCCCCACCCAGCCCCGCATAGCTCCAGTGGCTTCCTAATATCGGAAGGGAGAGCGTTCCAGACGGCCACAGAAGCGCATCTGAAAGCGCCGCGCGATGCGGCGACCGAACTTTGTTCGATGGCTGAGCCAAAAGCTGCTGCTTCGACGATGACCGGAGTTCGCGTTATGATGGGTTATGTTCCTTGACGAGAGCAGCAATGTATAGTCGCGTGATTAGTGTAGTGGCAAAGCACTTTGATTGATGGTTGACTGTCATAGAGAGAACTGACCTAAAGCAACCGAGCCTGGAAACCATTACCCACAACCCCAATTCTACAAACCACAGAACTCGAGTATGTGCTCCCTCCTACCAATACACCATTGTCCACGTGCTCAGTTGCCTCGAGCTGGTCACGCCGTTTTAGGTTTTCGCGGTTGACCTCCATAGTTCTCAGATGAGCATTCGGCTTAAAGCGCGTATTGTTCCAATTATCTCGGCTGCCTACGTACGGCGCGAAAGACGTTTCCCCACACATGCAATACATGCATGCAACATACGGAATCAATTTTTGTATTTAGATTGCAGGAGGAATCCGATGAGCTATGAAGTTCTTTCTCTCAGATTTCCAGTATGAACGGGTCAGCAAGTTACAACAGCAAACAACAACAATAAACACGATGAGAGTGGTAAGCAAGTCACTAAATATAAGTAAATGATGCATCGGTTATTATGTAAGTCAGATTTATCAAGATTAAGGCAAGCCAGCAGAAACAACAAGAAAACAGCTCCAGACCACACCAAACAGCAGTTCCTCAATAAAGCGACACACTGACATTGAACCATCCATACACAGGTAACGAACGATGTCCCAACGCTCGCGAAGAAGAAGATCCCACCCAGCACGTGGGCCGAAACGTCGGACACCACATTTCCCCTTCCGGCACCAGCCATCATGTCCAACGTCGAGCAAGAATGAAAAGCGTGAAAGAAAAAAACAGTCGACAAATCTGTCAATTGGAACGTGCGTAGGATATTTGTAATCTTAGATTTGAAGGGCAGGCGGCTGCCCAACTCACAGGACAAACTCGAGTAAGTCAGTAAGATCATGGGGGGGGGGTTGGGGGGTGAAGCCGCTCCTTCGGTTTACCAACTCAAGTTGTCCATCGGCCTCGAGTTGTGTCGGAAATGGGACTGACTCGGGCAGTTTCCTGTCGGAGTGGCCGTCCATCGTGCGGAGGGACGAGAGAAGTTGCCAGCTTCATGGGACCTCCTTTGCCAGTACCCCGAGCCCTTATTACTCTAGTAGTGCGTTGTCTTGAACTGTGCGCCTTTTGGCGTCATCTGGTCGAACACCATATGAGACGAGGCTCCAAAGAAAGCTGTCTCTGGTGTGGACCAATCAGTTTCAAAGACAATGCATAAATTACCAGAGTATTGTGTTTTTGTTTGCATTTGACTGCAAGTATTGCGGTTAATGTAGACATGATTCCTTGCAAAAGGTGTCATTTTTGTTGCCAGAAAAAAGGGGGAAACCCCTATTGGTATAAGTTGCCAGCTGTCCTGAGTTTTCCAGTAACATCCGATGTTTTTCTTAAGTAACCGGTCTGAATATTCAATCTTGATTTGAAGCTTTCGTGACTGCAGGAATCCATACTCTTTGGTTCTTACGGTAAAGTCGGTAAAGTCACGTAGGTGACTTTACCAAAGAGTATGGTCTTAATATTCTCGGCACGTCTCTCCTGAGGCATTCAAACGCTGCTTGTTTTCTTGTCAATTGTATCATAATACTGTGAAGAATAATTCACCAAATTTTGATTTAAAGCTTTCGTGACTGCAGGGATTCGTATTCTTGGTTCTTTCGGTAAAGTCACGTAGAAGGGAAATAATAAAATAAAATAATCAAAATATCATTTCCCTTCTACGTGATTTTACCAAAAGAACCAAGACTAATAATTCACCAATCAAGACAAAGAATATATATGTAGTTCTCTAATTTTCCGGTTTTTCTAAGCTATCCTCCCCCCTCCCCCCACGATACGTCCCGTTTTTGTTTGCACCTCAAAGGTGGCAACCCTCGGTCGAAGAAACAATCACCGCACAGGAATTCCAAACCTTGGTCACGTTTATTGCATTCTCTCTCGGTTTTTTTTACTGCGTAAAGGAAATCGCCAACAGAGCCGCCTACGTTTGTCACTTGTCTGAACTACAGCGGAGAGTCGATGACTCACCGCTCTGTGGGACGTTACGATGCTGAAAATATGCCGCCCGATCACTCCCCCGTCCGTAATGAGTCACGCTATCCTCGCTCTACCGCTCGCAGACCTCGGCAAGGATAACAACTTCGTCGTCGCAAAGAGTCGACTGTGTTTGACTACCACCTATTGGACGCAGCTGCGAAGAGCAACTTCGAAATACGCCTCGTAGGCAGATCGTTATACTGGTAGGAACCTCCTGGTTACACCAGCCCACAGGGGATTATTGTGTCCGTCGTGCAGGGAGGGGCTGGATGGGGAGGGAGGGGCTGGGTGGGGAGGGGAGGGTGGGGAGGGTGGGGAGGGGAGGGGCTGGGTGGGGAGAGTGGGGCTGGGTGGGAAATGGGAGGGGTGGGGCTGGGTGGGGAGGAGCTGGTCACCCCGTGGTGCCCTTATAAAACTCAACGTTTAACCTACTCACGCCGGCTTGTGCCCGCCCTCACAGTCGGGCATATTTGCGGAATACACCACGCCGCCGTTGACCCTGGCCATTGACCGAGCAACCCAACGTTCATGCCAGCTCCCTCCGAAGGAATGTGTTTTATGAGTGCGTTTTATCCACGAGTATGTTCAGAAAGTTGGGGGTTGGTGGATCGCTGCAGGAATAGTTGCTGTCTGATCCACACGTAACTGATCATCGTTGTCTGATGCTCATGTAACTTAGGGGCCGTCCATAAATGACGTCACGCACCTAGGGGGGGGGGGTCAGACATTTGTGACGATGTGTCAACGAGGCTTGAGAAATATGACGTCACATAAAAATGCGCAACTTTAAACAAATATAGACAACACGTTCTACTTAATTAAATAGACTTTTTTTATAAATGTTTTCTCCTACAACATCAGAGTGCAGCGCCACATTAAATACGTACTACAATGACAATAGTTTAAAGCGATTTGAAGCATGTCTTTTTGGAGGGGGGCAGAGCTTTGTGACGTCATATTTGAGGGGGGGGGGGTCAAAAATCGTCCAAAATCGCGTGACGTTATTTATGGACGACCCCTAAAAGAGCAGCATCAAGGCGGGATGTCTGCCAGACCGTCGACTCATCCTCTGCCGCAGTCATTAATAATATAGCGAGGGGTTTTTTTTACTGAAATAATCAATAATAAGTGGACATTATAGACTTCCAGTACACTCACCCAGCTTAATAGCCAGGCTACAGTCTACATTATAGACTGCCATTACACTCACCCTGCTT
>CM025647.2:3235696-3246973 GCA_014621495.2 Entosphenus tridentatus
TCTGATTCACGTGTAACTGATCATCGCTCTCTGATTCACATGTCACTGATCATCACTCTTTAATTCACATGTCACTGATCACCGCTGTTTGATTCACATGTAACTGATACCTGTAAACCCCTTATTAGTGCCGACCTTATTACAGGACCAATTCCGACCTTATTAGTCACCCCGTGCCCTTATAAATCTCAACGTTCATCCTTCAAAGTCCCATCACCACGAGGGAGAAACACAAAGAAACAGACGAAACAAAATTGGCCGTATTGAAACGGCAGGACGATGTATGGACCTGAAAACTCAATTTACCTGTCCAAAAACACGGGGTAAACCGTATGGGTTGACAAGTATGCGTAACCTAACATCGCAAATTCTATTGGGCGAAGGCACAATGCTCCAACACGCAGCTCAACCTGGAAAACCTCACCTGGCTCTCGATCTGCATTCGTCCATCAACTGTTTGTTAGATAAGCAAAGGACAAAGACACAGATCCACCGCCCCCCCCCCCTCTCTCGTATCGCTTCAACAGGCGAGGGCTGTTCGCGATCCGCGCACGCATTTAGCGTACATTGCTCTCATGCTACTGTGCACTAAGTGTGCACGCTCGACGCATCCACATATTTGTTTGTCGTCGGCGTCAAATTGGACGCATTTTAGAATGATTTAGGCCACATGTGCACTAGTTAAAATAGGCTCCGTGTACAATACGAGCCTGTTGGTGGAGCATGAATGATTCAAAACATTAAACAGGATACACCTGCAGGTTGCCACCCTTTAATGACTATTTAATGAGAGCATTCGCTATAATTTGGAAAATGTGTCTGCTGCAATCGAGGCGCATTTGTCAAATTACGCTCCATTGTAAAGACCCAAAAGTGTTCATGTATTTTGAAAGTAATTTCTCTTTGAAGTAGTAATTACCTTCTTGTCATGCAAAGCTACATTATCTGTGTGCATTCAGCGATTTAATTTCAGGATGATATGTTATTATTTAATCTAGAATTTTCCGCAATTGTTTGTAACCTGTGCACTGTAGTGATACAATAAATAATCAACTATACTTTGACATTTCCTCTGGCCAATAAAAAAAAATTCTCTGGCTGGGTGCTCACCAAGCAGTTCAAACAGATCATTGTTTTTTTACCCTTTTATCTGGCAACAAAACTGACACCTTTTTTACAAGGAGTCATGTTTGCATAGACCACAATACCTGCAGTCATAATGCAAACAAAAAACATAACTCTGATAATGTATGCACTGTCATTGAAGTTGATTGGTCCACACCCGAGACAGCTTTCCTTAGAGGCTAGTCTCACATGGTGTTGGACCAGATGACGCCAAAAGGCGCGTACATTATCAGAGTTATGTTTTTTGTTTGCATTATGACATCAGGTATTGTAGTCTATGCAAACATGACTCCCTGTAAAAAAAGGTGTCAGTTTTGTTGCTAGATAAAAGGGTAAAAAAACAATTATCATATTTTTTTACTGGCAAATGAGGTTCCAATGATGCAGTTCAAACAGATTAGTCAGAACTACTTCCAAATGAGAGAATGACAGTCCCTCTCAGAGGCAAAGGTCGCAGCCCTGAAAATTCCTCGCTCACACCACTGCAGGCAGAAGGGGCCTCAACAAAGACGGCGGCCGTCTGGAACGCTCTTTCCTTCCGATATTGGGAAGCCACTGGTAGCTGTGCACTTTTAAATATTAGATTGAAAACTCGTTTCTTTAGAACTGTGTTTTTGTGTTCAGTTTGTTTGTTGAGTGTTGTTGTCCTCCCCCCTGCACCTCCGATTAGCACGGTTGGCTAGGCACGGTGCGAAAGAAGTTCAACATATGAGAATAGGTTTTCCCCTTTTTTTCTGGCAACAAAACAGCTGTGTTCAGATGTTAAAACACCAAACTGAAACCTTTGACAAGGAATCGTGTCTGCATTAACCACAATACTTGTGGTCAGAATGCAAACCAAAAAACATACTTTGATAATATTTGCATTGTCTTTGAAACTGATAGGTCCACATCAGAGACAGCTTTCTTTGGAGCCTAGTCTCGTAAGATGTTAGACCAAAGGGCGCCAAAAGGCGTACACAGCACAAAGACAATGCACTATCAGAGTAATGAGAGCTCGGGGTGAGCAGCTACATCATTGGGACCTCCTTTGTCAGTATCAAAATATGAGAATAGGTTTTCCCCTTTTTTCTGTCAACAAAGCGGGTGTTAAGATCTTCTTGGTTCTTTCGGTAAAGTCACGTAGAAGGGAAGTAATAAAATAATAAAAATAAAACATAATAAAATTATTCTCACGACGTTTCGGCCACAACGCAAGCAGCCGTCCTCAGGTGAAAACCAGGTCTGTCGAGGCGACAGCGTCTGGATGGTGCTAAAATGTTAAAACACCAAACTGAAATCTTTTACAAGTTCAACATACATACAACTAGAGGTAGAATAGGTCGGTATACCTCGCCACGTATGATCTGCCAATCAACTGACCGTGGCGTGCCCATTTATACTGCTCGGTGGACAGAGGAGGCGGTAGGGAGGGGTGGAATTGAAGATATTTTCACCAATGATTCAACTCCCATCCTGGGAGATCGAATCGAAGCAGTGGCCTCTGGAATGCCAACCATTACATCACAGCCTTCAGTCTTTGTCGATGTCTCTTTCTTTCATGGCCGCCTCCTCGTTCATTGCACGCTCTTAAATACATTTTAATCGCGCTCAGAAGGGCTTTAAGTTCGAAGGCAGGGATTAACACAAAATCGACGCCACATGGACAAAACGTATATTAAACGAGTTTTAGTTTTGTTATCACCACTGCACACACGTATTACTTCGGTATGTATTCATCCCGCGGTCGTCTCTGGCTTTATTAAACTTGGCAACGGTAACGTCGCAGCCCTGAAATGTCGTTCTCACAAACAACTCACTTTCGGGGGGCTGGTCACCCCGTGGTGCCCTTATAAAACTCAACGTTGAACCTACTCACGCCGGCTTGTGCCCGCCCTCACAGTAGGGCATATTTGCGGAATACACCACCGTTGACCCTGGCCATTGACCGAGCAACCCACGTTCCTACCAGCTCCCTCCGCAGGAATGTGTTTTCAATACAATTGAAGGGGGAGAGGCGGGTTCGGTGGTTAGCGCACTGCACTCGATGGTCTTTTGGTCTACTCTTCCCATGCTGGCCAGACGGTTTGGAAGAGGTGCGATTGTCCACACTTTAAACCCATCAGCTCAGGCGAGGTGGGAGGGGGGGGGGAATTTCAGAAAACTCAGACTGTCGCACTACGGACGTCAACCCCAAGTGACCGCTGTATTGTGTGTCCGACCATATGTTGAACTTCTTTCGCACCGTGCGTAGCCAAGCGTGCTAATCGGAGGTGCAGGGGGAAGGACAACAACACTCAACAAACAAACTGAGCACAAAAGCACAGTTCTAAAGAAACGAGTTTTCAATCTAATATTTAAAAGTGCACAGCTACCAGTGGCTTCCCAATATCGGAAGGAAAGAGCGTTCCAGACGGCCGCCGTCTTTGTTGAGGCCCCTTCTGCCCGCAGTGGGAAATGTCGCTCTATTAATTCACCAGTTGAGTTCTTTACACTTAATTTGATGCAAAAAAGAAGAGCAATTTTTCCAACAACAGAAAATAAACGCGCGATATTTGACATAAAAGAGTAATTCGGATTTATAATTAACGGCGGGAAAGGCTACGCCAATGTTCCCCATTGTGCGCTTTGTCTCCGGAGAACGCATTCATCGAGGACACAGTTTAAAAAATGTAATCCACAACCTTTGTGGGCGCAATCAGCGCTCGCGCGTAGTCATAAGCTGCGGTCATTCTCGCGGGCGCAACTACAATTCGAGCCCAGAATACGCAGCAAAGGAGATGCGGCAAACCTGGGAATGCTTGTATCCACGCGAGTGTAGTGATACCCGACACAGCAGGTCTTCCATAATAGACGTCTGTATTTCTTCCAGCGCGAGACGTGGGGGTCTTCAATGATTCCCTTCACTCCAAGCGTCCCCAACTCTCTCGCTTCCCCCTGTATACCTCCCTCAAAGCCCCTTTGACGAAGGCTCCGTGACTTTCCGCTTTCCCTGGGGCCAAATCACCTTCCCACTTTTCCCAACGGATTTCAACCGTCCCTCCCTCCCTGTCAACCATCCTCCGTTTCTCGCTATTTCATTGCTGTACTTCTACCTCCGATTCCCACTCAAAGTACCTGCCTCGCACCAATCCCTTTTGAGGCCCCGTTAAGTACCAATCAGAGGGCTTTGTTTTTAATCCGTGTCCATGCGGTGGTGTCCGCCACGTGAGGTGAGTCTCGTGGGTAGTGATACAATCTCTAAACTAGGATTGCTTCCTATCAAGGGGCACGCAGCACGTTGGCGGATAATCTCAGAATTTATATTATCAGGGTCAGAATCTGTATTTAGACTGGAAGAATCCGATGCGCTGTGAAGCTCGTTTTCACAGATGGACATTATGTTATCGTGTTATATTCTCTTTCGGTGTAGTGACGTTAAGGGTGTCACTATGGCCAGAGTGAGTACGGCGGTACGGGTAGGCCGTGAGTCACTGGTGAGTAACCGTTTGTCACTCATTTCGGGTAGGGTACGGGTAGGGAACGGGTACCCGTACCCGGCCAGGTACGGGTACGGGTACCCATTTGCGACCCTGGTGCGGCCGGGTACGGGTACGGGTAAGGAACCAAAACCCGTTTGCGACCTCTGCTGTACTCTGGAATCAACCCTCGGCGCTACGTCTCTCCGATCTACGTTCTCTGCTCGGCATCGTGGGTCAGTCAGGAGGTTACTGACTGACCCGGTTATGTAGTTACCTTCTAGCGTGTTGCCTCCAAGTTAAGTGTGTGCCTCCGTGTTCAACACTACACAGGTTCCCCCTTTCTGGATCTCGGTGAAACAAGTGTCGATCCAATTTGTTGGACCGCATTTGTATTCCAATTTGATACTTGCATTGCAATTTAGGAGTATTTATATGTAGTTGTTAGTGCATTATTTATGACAGTTTTCATTGGTATTGTTGCATCATCTCCCCAGAAATGTTGCATAATGATCTTGATACAGTCATCGACTCTGAGCAACGGTTTCCTTTGTCGACAGTGATACTCTGCGTGACAATGAGATCACCGCGTTCGTCGTTAACGTGTGTACATGTACACGTATAGCAGACACAGGTTCCTAGTTTATGTCAATCCAGGAGGACCTCCCCGCGCCGTCTGGGTTATGCAGGTTATTTGACCATACTTCACCAAGCTGGTCAATGCTGTTTGGTGAACACGGGGAGAACAGTACGGTGCAAACGATCGATTTTGCTGCACTGCCATCGGTTGACAATATTAGCACGTGGTGTATGCGTGGTGGTCACCCGGCAATGCACCATCCAGGCTCAGGACTGCTTAGCTTCCGAGATTTGATGAGACTGGGGCCGTGTTACACGAGCTTTAAACCCCACCACTTCCAAATGTGAAGCATTGCGGCCTAACAGGATGTATTAGGAAATATTTGCCCGCTTTGTATATCCACATAATTGCCTGTATTAAATGTTTTACTTGTGACTGTTTCATTTGTCAACTCAAGTTAAGCAGCGTCAGTTCGGCTTAACATTGCTTATTTTTAGTTATAACGCAGCTCAGACGGTGGGCTTACTTTCCCAAGGCTGGCATCAGAGTAGGCATTACCAGCACAAGGCACTGCCAACAGATTACCTATCCTCGATAACAGCACCCGATATCCCTATAATCCCACGGAAACGTTTACGACAAAACCAAAATTATGAGACGGCTGTGGGTGGCGTGCCAAAATCACTCCAGGCGACGTGAACATGAGGGGAAGATGAGGGGGGATGTGACCCCGAGTGAGACCGTGGCCTTAAGTCCCAGACCTGGAACTACATCGCCGTCAACCCCACACGGTTTACCCCGCATTCTTGTACAGGGGAATTGAGTTTTCAGGTCCATACGGCATAGAACCGTTTCAATACGGGCATTTTTTTGGTGTCTATTTGTTCGTGTTTCTTCCTTGTGATGGGACGTTGATATTTTTTATAAGGGGCACGGGGTGACCAACAAGGTCTATAAATCAATCTGTAATAAGGTAGGGCACCGATAAGAGGTTGACAGGTATGGGAACGTATCGCATCAACCTGCCCCGCACTGAGATAGCTGTTGTGGGAGCCACTCGATTTCCCCCCCCCCCCCCCCCGGCATCTCAGAAAGCCATCGAGCGAAAAACCTAACTAGACCGCCCCATTGTCGGCATCTTCCACCGCGCGACGAAATAAGATTCCCAGAAAGGCACGGCACCACTTGTGTGCGTCCCGGTTTGAAAACAAGCGCCGTGCACACGGAACGGAATTGTTTCGGAATTGGTTCGCTACGTACCCCGTGCGTGCACGGTTACGCGCATCGCAGCTCGTCGCGTATCGGAGCTCATCGCACGGTGTGTTCCCGCAAATGATATGCCCCCCTTTTTTTTTTAAAGTGGCCAGGGTTACACTCGAGAAACCCAATCTGGTGCCGTGAAGCCGAGATGGCAGCCCGCTTGCCCGGCGGTGAAGAGCAAGTTCAAACAATGTGTCCGGACATGTATAATTGAACATGACTGGCCGAGTGGAAGGCCATTGATGTGCTAATGTTGAGGACTCAAAGGCATCGCGGGTAAAGCACTTCAATGGTGCCGGCCAGTGGGGGTACACCGCCCGGGATAAGTGGCAGTATACAGATGTCAAGCCGTCGCAGGTGAAAATGCCATGCCTGACTGAATGGCGCATGTGAGTACGGGCGATGTTGGGTCTCCCTTCCACCGTGGCGTTGCGAAGTCAACGTGAAAGTTGTCTCCGTCTCTCGTGCTGAGATGTGAATATGCCGCGCGGCGAGGTGCGGGTCTGTGGGACGTCATCTAAAGGTGGTGGTGTTGTTTGTTTTTGCGTTGGGCTGTTTATTTACTCATTGCAATGAGGTTTTAGCGATTTTAAAAAAACGTAATGTGATACAACAAATATAACTGTCCATAATATTGCTCGCGAAAGCCTACGTGTTAAACCAAATATAACTGTGACAAAACCACACGTTTTCTACTTGCAAGCCCGTTGCTTTATACGTGGTTTGTGTTTTAATTTGTAACGATACGTTCCAAAAACGGGAAGCTAACACAAAAACTAAGCGAGATATAGGTTTTTGTTCTATTTACAAATATACGGTTTAATAAACGTATCATATTTATCCGTGCAAACGTATTGGTTACCTGCAGCAATTTTTATTCATTTTTCCTCGAACACTATAAAGGGCATATTTTTCGATTTAAAGCTTTCGTGACTGCAGAGATTCATCTTCTTGCTTCTTTCGGTAAAGTCACGTAGAAGTGAAATAATAAAATAATAAAAATATAAATAAAACATAATAAAATACGTACATCACGGGCATGTTTTAATTTGACATGTTGTTGGTTGTGTCACGGATGTTCATGTATTCGCGATTCGTTTGGACTGCGGTAAAAAGGCTGGCTAAATTAATATGTCCCTGATCTCTATTACTTGCGTTTAACTCCTTTCGCACCGTACGTAGCCAACCATGCTAACTGGAGTTGCACAGATAGAAAATAAATTGTCTCTCGTGTTTACATAAACTGTGAATTCGATGGCACATATATGCTTTATTAGTGGTGGTGCTGGTACATTGGCGGCCCTAAGTAGAATTATTTAAGTCTGCTATAAATGTCCACGTGATAAGCCACTTGGTTGAGCTATAATTTGTGAGCAGGTGGCTTCTGTAAAATAACTATGTAGCCCAGTGGGCCTTACCTGGTAAAATAAAAAATATATAGTTTCGTTTATAGTTTAAATTAGACGATACAGAGATGTAGTGACACGAGAGAGGTGTCGACAAGAGAGCAGCGATGTAGTGAGATGATAAGATAAGAGATCTACAGATGAGACGCACAGATTATACAAATAAAGACACTTTATGTTTGATGGACATTTTACTGTTGATTAGGATCTGAATTCGAGCTGGTATTTGGTTCACCCCGTACATATTTTCAGGAACCAAGGGCCCAAGGCTATTGCATTAGCAAACTAATGCGTTTGCTTAGTTTGCTAATGCATTGCGCCAACAGTGTACTATTTAACTCACGGCCACGACACGAAAAATGTAAAGTGACGTTCATCATCCTGTGTAAATATGGCACTCCTTTATGATCATCGCATAAAAACTGCATTGAGATTTGAAAAGGAATTAATATATTACGGTTTGGGCAAATAGCCGCATTTTTAAATACCCGCTATAAAATATACCGCATTTGGGAGAGCGTCAACAAAGGCATTAACATTTCAGGAGCACGCTCCAGGAAGAGCTCCGCGTGAAGTGTTTAATTTACGTGATGGCATCAAGATGCATTTTCTCACAGCGACTCCACCGACCCAGGTGACCGGTGTTTGTCGGATTTCCATCTGCAGCTGTGCGGAGGCGGTGCAAGCCGGTGATCCGGCACTCAGGAGGCGGTCAAGGTTGGTGGATCGCACGCGGATCTTCTGAATCTCCCTTTTGATTGTGTACGTCAAGCAGGTTCAAGTAGACGAATCGTACATCACGGGACCTCCCTTGCCAGTATCGGAATGTACGAATTGGTTTTACCCTTTCTGGCAATAAAACGGTTGTGTTTAGATGTTGAAGCACCAAACTGAAACCCTTTGCAAGGAATTAGGCTTGATTTAACCACATACTTGTGGGGAACATGCAAACACAAAATCATGCTCTGGACTAACACTCTTTGAGACTAGGTTCTAAAGAAAGCTGTCTCTGGTGTGGACCAATCATTCAGACGCTGTCTTTCCGACAGACCTGTTCTTCACCTGAGGACGGCTGCTTGCGTTGTGGCCGAAACGTCGTGAGAATTGTATTTTATTGTGTTTTATTTTTATTATTTTATTATTTCCCTTCTACGTGACTTTACCGAAAGAACCAAGAAGATGGATCAATCAGTTTCAAAGACAATGGATCATATACTACCAACAAATGTGTTTTTGTATGCATGCTCACCACAAGTGTATGTGGTTAATGCAGACATGATTACTTGCGAAAGATTCTCAGTTTGGTTTCAGTTTGATGTTATAACATCTGAACACCTGTTTTAATTCCAGAGAGGGTAAAACCTATTCTTAGACGAATCGTAGTTTGTTTCAATCTGTACGGGGATAGAGTCCCTTAGACGCTTGTGGGGTTTCTATGGGTGCACCGATTACCTTCCAAGTGCACACACTCATCTGAAAAATTCAATTAAAATAAAACCCAATGCAGGATCCTCCTGACAAAAATATAAAGTCCTATGACTCAGAGTGGCTCTGCTGGAGAACTAAGTGAAATTAATAAAGAGCCATTAATTTCATCCCTCAAATTATGTCCACCCACGGGAATTGCCGTGGTTGTAAATTGCGGACGTGCAATTGGCACACACGGCGCTCGTTAGACTCCGCAGTGGGTTCCTCTTTCTAGATTTGAAGCTTTCGTGACTGCAAGGATTCATATTCTTGGTTCTTTCGGTAAAGTCACGTAGGTAAAAAAAAAAAATCCGAAACGTCGTGATTTTTATTGTTGTATTTTTATTAATTTAATTATTTTTTACCTACGTGACTTTACCGAAAGAACCAAGAATATAGGGTTCCTCTTTATTTGTTCCGTCCATCTCGCGAACCCCCCCCCCCCCCCCCCCCAAAAAAAAATGTGTTAATGTGAATCGCTGCTGAACAGCGGGCGTGCATTTGCATTGACGGGTTCACTGAGCGAGGCCGACACCGCCCTGCGAGGCGATTTCTAGCCGAGGTAAATGTCAGAGCCATTGTTCATTTTTTTTATATCATTCCGAGATTAATCATTATTCGTACAAATAACTCATCGTGAGCTTTTGTAAGGAGGGGGGGAGCTGGGGAGGGTGAACTTTGTCGTGTCGAATCATTTGATCGCTTGCCCACATTCGCTTTTCCACATGAATGAAATTAAAATTTGTACGAGTTAGTCTTTGGCAGACAGTTTTGAATTATGCCATATTATAGCCGTCTCTCCACTACAATAACAAAAATGTCAGGCCTTTTTTTGTAGTTCGTTCTTCAAAAGGGCTCAGCCGTGGGTCGGCGTTTCAATTTCATTCGACAGAAGATTTGGCCATCGGTTGCCTGGATTGCTCTTAGCATGAGATATGGCTTACATCAATCACATCAATCTTGCTGAGCAGAAAACAAAAATTCGCGAACAGATTCAAATCTTGATCTCATACACAGGGACCCCCACGGTCAAAGACAAATGGAACCAAAGGGGAGACCCAGGACAGGTTCAGATGTCACTTGCTAATGATGTTACTCATGATTGGAAATTGAACTGAGGCCACTGGATTGCTAAAATCATTGAGCGAGCGAGCCCATCGTCATTCTGTCTGTCGCCTCATGAGGCTGGTTGTAATTACCGGTGAAACGTCGTACCCGAATTGTTATTGTTGTGGGCTTACTCTGCAACACACACAGGTGTGCTGAACTAGTAACGAATTGGCATGTTTTGTTTAGGTGGCAAACCTTACTAATTGGCTGTGTCGGGTGGTGGCGGATTTAACGACACATTTATATATTTACGTGCTCTAAACCAAAAACCTCTATGATTATGAATTGTCATTCCCTATAACAAAATAATACTCCACGTCCCCTGAAAGTGTGATAGTCGTTCATCATACCTACATAGACTGTTGGGGCAAGTGCTGTTAGCGAGCACCGATGAAGGTCAGGATGGCACACGAAGGGGTGGATGGTGGAGCCTTCACCACGCAAACCACCTTCATCTCCTCGGCACTGATGCTTATACACAGGACCTGACGCTCATTGACGGCTGACTAGACCTAGAGGAGGTCCAGGGCCAGTTGCGATAATCGCCACTGATTCATACCGTGGCCAGGAATCGAACTTAGGTTGCTAGGTTCCTGGTGCAGAACATCTTAACCATTGCCCATGTCACTCCGTCCTGATGTAAGTGTAAAAAAATTAACCCGTAAAAACTAAGTTTTTCACTATAAATCCTTTATATGCGTGGCGGCTAGAGTCCTCTTGTCCTCTGGCTTGATATGGCTGCCACCTATGGGTCAGATGATTGCCTGCCACCATTAAGCAATTGGTAATTAAATATCATTTTTTTCTGCCTAAAAAGTGTAAAATTTTGGAAAAAAAAATTCACGAAAATAAATTGTCACGCACAACGAGTCTGTGTGCAAAATGTCAGCTC
>CM025647.2:3247373-3265273 GCA_014621495.2 Entosphenus tridentatus
TTTATTATTTTTATTATTTTATTACTTCCCTTCTACGTGACTTTACCGAAAAAACCAAGAAGATGCATGCATTCTGTGAAGCTTTAAAAAGCCTTTGTCCTCAGAAATATAAACGTGTTTAATGAATGCGTCATACCTGCTTTGACATATGTATCAGAAACATGGATGCTGTCGCAAAAAAATAATGATAGAGACAAAGCTGATGAATTCTCAAAGAAACATGGAGATATGCATTCTCCGAGTTATACTGAAAAATAGGAAGAGTGACAATTTGATTCGAGAACATAGGCCATTTAGAGACATCGAATTGTATGTATGTTGAACTTCTTTAGCAGAACCGTACTTAGCCGACCGTGCTAATCGGAGTTTACTGAGTGGCCGCGGCAGCTTTCCCTACCCGTCAGGTTTTTCTTTGTTCAAAACTAGTTCATGAAGCCTGTCTTTGCCAGGAAACATTTTCCAGCAAGTATAATAATTAACCTGATGTGATTTTTATTACAATTTTTACCTACGATCAGACACTAACAAAAACTCCAAAAATGTTCGTTTTTGCGAAAAAAAATTGTTGACTTGATTCAACTTCTTATATTTAAAGACGTACCCATCAGAAACCGCTCCATTTAAATATTCCGTTCATTTTTTATGAGAAAGAACACAAATGAACGAACTTAATATTTCACCGTTTTCAAATTATTCAAATTTGAACATCATGAAATGCGTATTGTTTCTTTCAAAAACCCATTGTATCCAAAAACAATTAAAGATAGAACCAATGGTTCTCGCTTCAATTTTATTTGACATTTAACGTTCTGTCAAACGAAAAAAAAACGCAATCTTATATATTTGAATGGTTTCTGAATGACATGCATAAACAGTTTTATGAGGATTTGGGTGCCTTAAAATGAAAAATCTCAGATTTTCTGATTGTTACTGTTGTTTGTATCCTAAAAGCTACCTCTGTACCAAATTTTAGCTTTTTACCTCTTCGGGAAGTACCCTATAGGTTTTTGAGACATACACATGTAGCATCAACGATTCAGAGACAGAGTTTCTAGGATGCACTTTCTTTATTAACAACTTCCACGGTCTCGTCCGCACATTCTCCACCGTAGCTTAGCCCAGCCTGTACACAACACTAGCCGCCTAACACTGACGGCACTGACTGAGATAGCCAACGACCATCCTTCGTAGCGCAACATCTAGCGGAGACGTTTAGCGACGACGTCGACGAGACGACAGCCACGACGAGACGAGTCCACTCCCAGAACCGGCAGCCCTGAGCTCCCCGCTGTCGGCTCCTTTTATGCTCCCAGCACAGCCCGGCTCCGCCCTGACCGCGCCTCCTTTCTCGAACTCGCCAGCAGGTTCCAGGGGCCTCCAGACAGGGTCCTCCGTGACCCTTGCCCCAGTTCCTCCTCTCTGCCCACACACCGTGCACACCCTCGCCGGCGTGTGTGCTGATTGTCCACCACAGTTGCCACTGCTGTCCACCAGCCGGCGCTATTACACTACACATACATACAGACTCAGGCCTTTATATAGATAATGTAAAGGTTATCCTAAAAACAGCTGAAGAAAAGTTAACGATCTTCTTGGTTCTTACGGTAAAGTCACATAGAATGGAAACAATAAAAATAATAAAATAAAACATAATAAAATAATTCTCACGACGTTTCGGCCACAACGCAAGCAGCCGTCTAATATAATAGCAAACCAACTTTATCATCACAATTTATGTATATTGGATCATCTTTACAAAGGTTATCCTGAACCAGACAGACAGCCGAGGCTAATGCGCTGACGAATCTAATATTTATTGGAGCACGTGAACAAATAGCAAACGTGGCATTATTTCTGAGTTTTGGGTGAGTTCTGAAAGCACGAATTCTGCCTGATGACGAAAGCTACACGTGACACCAAAAGCAAGGGTAAATAACAAAGGATTACAAACTCCAAAAAATCACGGACCGCTTGCCTTCATACTGCCCCAAATATACATGTGAAAGCCGTGGATGGGTGGGTCGGTGCGTGAACCTGCAATTCTCCGGTTCTCCGACAAATAAAATTGATACTTAAACCACTTACAGCTGATTCCTCTCTTGGCCACTCTACGTAAACTATACGCAAGAGAAGAGACGGACAATGCTGCATGATTAGTTTGCGGCATGCTAAAACCTGAATGGTTTGGATTGCTTATTGTTATCGGGTGTGTTATGTTGTGTGACCTTAATTTTGCACAGCAAAATGTTGCATTGCCTTGTGCGGAGTCAGAACGATAGTCGCCGCAGGAGACAGATTCCACTGATTATAAACGAATCTTTATTCCAAGCATTTTGAAGTCCGCGAAAAAATGTTGCCTGTGTTTATGAAGGATTATTGTTCCACCCGTAAAATGTCCACTTCAAATACAACAGTAACTAATTTGAAGACTCTGTTTACAACGGTAGCTTTATATATATACATACATATTTTAACAAGTATAGAAAGTCAAAAAAACATGGTGCACAACTTTCAGATGATGAGGCAAACGGGTACAAGAATAGCAGCTCCCCCAGCTATCATCCAGGAAAAGAGAGAATACAAAAAACAGCAAAGGGAGAGAAATGTTCAGCTGAGGAAGAGGTAGGAAAAAGAAAGGGAAAAAAGTGGCAGAAAGAAAAAAATCGGAACAAGACGGGAACACGACAGAGTAAAGGTCAATCAGGAACAGATCAACAATGGGCGTCCGGATTTTCCAATACATCATGAACAAACAGCTCTTTATATACTTAGCAGTGCTACACATGGCATGCTAAGTTAAACTGTGTATATACACTCAGGGAGTGTAGTCTGTTCACTGTGGACTGAACCCTATGACCCTCATTCGATTTCCAGCCGGAGCTAATATCTGTGGCGAGTGAAGATGCGGATGCCGAATAATAATAATAATAGTTCAATTTGTAACGCGCGCAAATTTTCAGACGTAGTGGCCGCAACTCAGAGGCGCGGAGCCAAGCTCAGAGTCGCTCAAAAGCACGTGATTGTAGAGGTGAGTTTTTAAGTCTCTCTTGAAGGAGGCGATTGAGGTGATGCTGCGAATGCGCAGAGGGATATCGTTCCAGACGAAAAAATATGAATTCGTGTGTGACTGCGGCCACGTACACCACGCCACGGCGCGTAACACTTGGCACTTCCCCAAACGAATATAGATGTTGCAGGTGCTGTTGTATCTTCAATTCACCAACCCTCAGACAATGCAATTGAATGGCTAACTCACTTCGAACTGAATCTCTCTTCATAGGCCACACAGCAAGCATGAGTGGCGAGGGATATCTCACCCAGTCGTGGCCACCCACGGCGTGAGCAGGCCTGCAACCCGCAGTGGCTTGATAAAGGACACTAAATCAAGATGCATTCTTTAATTACGCCGTATATTCAAAGGTTATACAATTAGAAGAAATGTAAGGCATATGCACGCGACATTATGTATTAACAACATTCAGGTGTTATTATAGTTTTGCGTTAATACTATACATTTATATGGACAAAATGCAAAGGTCTTCCTTGGCTGAAATTCCTGTATATTGCGAATTTACTTTGATATTGTCACTGAAATGTGCGCATGGAAATTTTCCATTTATAATCACAAAAGGGCAACGTGGTATTTATGCCAGAAGACATGAAGTGAATCAAGCATAATTCTAGGTTTTCCCCTATTCTTTGGGTCTTTCGGTAAAGTCACGTAGATAGAAAAAACAATAACAATAAAATAATAAAAATTTAAATAAAATGAATAAAAAAAATATCACGACGTTTCGATCGCAACACAAGCAATCGTCAGCAGGTGAAACAAAACATATAGCGGGAGAGCTGCTGAGGCGAGATGTTATACAGGTTTGAGATTGGTTTAGCCCAAGGGTAAGTGGGTGGGGCTAGAGATGGAATTTGCTTGTGAATGTAAGATCGGAGAGCTGATATTTTCCCCTTTTTTTCTGGCAACAAAACAGGTTTTAAGATAGATTTGAAGTTTTCGTGACTGCAGGGATCCATACTCTTTGGTTATTTCGGTAAAGTCACGTAGGTGTAAAATAAAATAAATCACGACGTTTCGGGCGCAACACAAGCGTCCGTCATCACGTGTTTATCATTATTTTTCTATCAACGTGACTTTACCGAAAGAACCAAATAATAGTGTTTTTCTTTCTCCAATTAGCCCCGTGGGATGATTTACTCGAGATTATAGATTCCCAGTACACTGACTCCGATAAAAAAAAAAACAAGCGAAAGTCTACATTAGCGGGTTTTTTTTGCATTATTTAAATTTCATTTTTATTCACGTGTTTATCATTATTTTTCTATCAACGTGACTTTACCGATTGAACCAGAGAATAGTGTTTTTCTTTCTCCAATTAGCCCCGTGGGATGATTTGCCAGCGATCGAGACCAACGACTAACTAGCAACCAAAAGGAGCGAACGTGCCCGAGAGGAGATCCCACACTGGCAGAGACAAATCGACAAAGCTCGCTCGGGTGCAAGTGCAGTCCCTGCCATCGCGAACAACGGACAGAGAAGCGTCCGAAGAGACAAAAAATTAACCCGTAAAAACAAAGTTTTTCACTATAAATCCTTTATATGCGTGGCGGCTAGAGTCCTCTCGTCCTCTGGCTTGAGATGGCTGCCACCTATGGGTCAGATGATTGCATGGCAGCATTAAGCAATTGGTAATTAAATATAATATTTTTGTCCTTAAAAGTGTAAAATTTTGGAAAAAAAATTTCACGAACATTAATTGTCACGCACAACGAGTCTGTGTGGAAAATGTCAGCTCGATTGGATCACGGGAAGTGGATTAAAAAACGACCGAAAGATTTGCACGGTCGTAAGCGCGCAAGCAAGCAAGCACGCAAGCAAGCAAGCAAGTGAACTTAATATAAAGGATTTAACAAAGTGAGGTCGGATCGTGCAGGTGCCCAGGTGAATTGTTAAGATCCGCAGGATCGTGAGAGATGGCGGTGGCGGCTAGGGCGGCTTGGAACTTCATCCAGCTGTGGCTCGGTTAACTTTGGGATCGTGTTTTGTTGTTGTTTCTATTCTTGTGTGGCGGGTGCGAAGGTGGGCTCCGACCGTATGCGCACTGCCCGATTGACTGCGCGCTCACGCAGTCAGAGAAGTTTTGCCGCAGCCTGTAAACGAGGCTGCTTCACATTCTGAATGACACGAGCATCGCAAAGAGAACAGCCATGCCCATCAGCGGTAAGTGTTTGACTCTTGATAAATGCAGTGGTTGTATTTTAACTGTCACTTTTATTTTCATGAGTACTTTTTTTTACGGAATTTCTATAAAAAATAATCTTATCCTGATTGTGCTATTGGCATCATGTCATAAGACAGATGATCCAACCGGTGCAAACCTTCACGTGAGACAATGGCCCACAGAAGCATACATCATAGAGCTACCTCTGAAATTCCTTTCAGTGACTTCCGGTTGACCCAGCAGAGAAAACTTAACAAAAATGTACCTTTCCACCTATTCTGTATATGATAGTCATGTTCGTCACGCAATCTTTTAATTCTAAGAGCTAAATTCTAGACAAAAAAACATATGCATAACCACATTTGACGCAATGCTTTTCTTTGTGTGTGCTGACATTGAGATCCCGGTTTAATGTAATTTGGCTGAAACCTGGACTAGAACCCACGATCTCCACAATGCAGACTCAGACCTCTGAGCCACATCGTCGCCCGTCTCGGTGCATTCCATTCCCAATCTGTCATTGGCTTTGATTCCTTTACTCTGAGGTATCATTTGCAACAACTGAAGCGGGATAAGGGCACGAATGCTGCTGACGCTTGGCTTAGTCTTTCAAGGACCACCTCGCAGAAAGAAAGGCACAAAGGGTAAGATTTGAGGACAATGTGGAAGTTATTGTTGGACAATGGCAAAGATGAGACCTAACGATACCCGTTGCCATGAGGTCCTTCAGCCATTTATTCCATCAAGATCATGAATATCCTCAGATTGTGCATTGTTCACTGGTATAGAGGTACACACTTGGGGGTGGTGGCGGCGGTGGCGGTGCCTTTGCAATTGCGGCAACTAAACTCTTGAACTCCTCGCCCCCTTCGAGGTCACGACTTCTGAGACACGGCAAATCATCTTTGTTCATTTTCCAACGTCTTTCTCACTTCTTGTTTTTCCCTTGGTTGATGTTAAACTATTTTCCGCCTGTCCACGCATAGCGGCCCCGTGAACGATTGTTTAAGGGCGCTTCATAAAGGGAGATTATTTATTATTCATAATTAATGCAGACAACAACAACATTTAAGGAGAAAGATCACAAGCGGACATAACGGTGAGATGATACGAATAGGCCGAGAAGCACGGCCCATACTCCTTGATTTTTTTTTGTAAAGTCACGTAAGTAAGAAATCAAATAAAATAAATGAAAACAACTAAATTAGCAGTAGGCCATGCTTTCCCACCTGATGACGGACGCTTGTGTTGCGCCCGAAACGTCGTGATTTAATTTAGTTGTGTTCATTTTTTTTTACCTACGTGACTTTACCGAAAAAACCAAAGAGTATGAATCCTTGCAGTCACGAAAGCTTCAAATCTAGAAGCACGGCCCATTTGTGTTTAATCTGAACACGTGTGTGTGTCTTTTTTTAAAATTAAAGTCACGTTTAAGTGCATGTACGTTTCCGCTGTTGCGCAATACTAAGCACGTTGGTCTTGCAACGGAGATGTCGCCTCTGTCCACCCAGCAGCTTAAATGGGTTCACCGCCACTTGGTGATCGGCGGGTGATGTCCGGTAGGGTAAAGTCTGGGTGCTGCCACCTCATCGAAGACATTTGACTGGTGTGGAAGAGTAGGCAAAGTACCCTCCGGAGGAGCTCTCCCCCGGGTGGTCAGCAGTATCGTGAGCAAGAACTTTCAGGGCTGCACCTTTAACGTTTAATTGTGTGTGGGTGTTCATACTCGGGACTCTACCATGTTAGAAATAATGCAAATGACACAGCAGCAAAACAAACTAAGAACAAGTGATTATTGAAATTAATCGCACCAATAAGTTACGAAAATTAATGGAATCGCTGCAGCGAGAATTGTTACATTTCTATCATTTACATCGGGTCTTTCGAAAATAGACATCTAATCTACTCTACATTATGCCCATTAAAATAGTAACATACGTTCAATATAACCACATAAAAATACCTTATTTTAACTTTATATGATGTGTAAAGAAAGAACTATTGTTTCCGCATGGTTAAGCTAATTCGGCTACAATTCGACTAATTGTAACCGAATTGTACATCTTTTCGAATAGGTCAGTAAGTTCATTTAAATGAATGTGGTATTTTGTCAAAAGAAATTATCACTCCGGGACATCACAGGGAGCCCTGTGGCATGGCAGATAGCTTTGCTCGCACTCCTTCAGATGTGTATTGAATCCGTGAGGCCTAGTGATCGGTCCCGGTCAATACAATTTATCAAGGACATCTGCGCTGAGGGATGTGGCACCACTGAATGTGACAGAAATTTTAATGTGAATAAATATTACAGATGGCAATGCACGTGTAAGCGTTGTACTGTGCGTGCAATCTTAATAAAAGTGGTAAAGGTGGGCGGCTCACGATTGGCAGGATGTGAGTTCAAATCCTGGTCGGGGGGTTGACTCAACCCATCCTCCTGCCAGGGGTCGATAAAAAAACAGACGAGCACCAATTTGTAAATACATCAACAGTTGGTTGTCTTATGGGTGTACTTGCCCCCGCCATATGCACGATGAATTTCCACCGCTGGCTGAGAACTGTGCATGCAGAGGAATGCTTATTGAAGCAGAAAATCACGCAATGATAAACGTATTTTCACATGTATAGGGTGCTTCAAAACAATGCTAACACTTACGTGGGACTATCGTTTTTTTCATGGAAAAGGAACGGATAACAAATGTATATGTTAATAGCTTGAAAAAGTCTCCTCTCATTCGCCATCATTGTCAACACGTGCCTGGAATATTCTCCAGGTGTTCCCCAGGGTCCGGAGGCAACAGATTTCTCGTGGTATTGTTGAAAATTCTCAGAAGTGTAAATGAAATAAGCCTATTTGAAGCACCCTATACATACTAAGGATGCCGAAAGAAAGACCCCCCGCCCCCGCCCGCCCCGTGCCGGGCGACGCTCGAAGGACGTCCTCGAGGCAAAATACCCAGCGGCGATGGCGTTGGGTAGACCGGGGCGGTCCGTCTGGCCGAGGAGAAAGACCGGCGATCCGGGAGCAACAGTTGACGCCGCTGGCGGAGGACAGGGCAGGATGAAAGAGGGCCTTGGTGGAGTCGCTGACCCCGTGACCCAATTCAGTTTGGAAAAACGGACCGATATTGATATATACGGGGTGTTTTACAAAAATGGACCCGATTTCAAAGCAGTACTGCTTTGAAATTGTGTCCATCTTTTTAAAAGCAGTACCGCTTTGAAATTGGGTCCATCTTTTTAAAAGCAGTACCGCTTGAAATTGGGTCCATCTTTTTAAAAGCAGTACTGCTTTGAAATTGGGTCCATCTTTTTGAAAAGCAGTACTGCTTTGAAATTGGGTCCATCTTTTTAAAAGCAGTACTGCTTTGAAATTGGGTCCATCTTTTAAAAGCAGTACTGCTTTTAAATTGGGTCCATCTTTTAAAAAGCAGTACTGCTTTGAAATTGGGTCCATCTTTTTTAAAGCAGTACTGCTTTGAAATTGGGTCCATCTTTTTAAAAGCAGTATTACTTTGAAATTGGGTCCATCTTTTTAAAAGCAGTACTGCTTTGAAATTGGGTCCATCTTTTAAAAGCAGTACTGCTTTTAAATTGGGTCCATCTTTTTAAAACACTCTTTATACATAATCACGGTCATGCTTTTAATGGCTGAGATTCACATCCTGGTGATGCGATGAATTGTCACAAATGACGTCTGCGATTTGGCCTCGGCGGTGGATTTATTGTGGTACATGTTGTGATAAGCGTAGCTGCAGGGATCACACAAACCCAATGCAATACAATACAACTAAAGCAAATATTAGAAAAAAACCACCGATTCTTACGTACCCACGATTTTATGCAAGTATTGGAAGCTCAACAATCTATATTAATCAATGCATCGATTTTTCTATCAAACACCTTTACTGAGTCACCATGCATAGATCGATTAGATTGCCTTACATCTTCACCAACAGCGGAGGAAATACGTACATATTCTATTAATTTTAATTGGGGCGGTGTGCTTATTCCATTTACGTGTGCACGTATGTACAAATGTTGAACGTATTTCGCATCGTACGTGGCCAACCGCGCTAACCGGAGGTGAGGAATTTACAAAGCAGAATCGCTTTGCCGTTCAAACGGCATATCATCTAATAAATATATCACTGGCACTCAACCTTTTGTGTTTGACCACCCCCCGTACCACCCCCCACCACCCCCAACACCCCCCCCCCACCACCATACCACCACCACCATACCACCACCACCACACCACCCCCGGTCAATGACTCTTGTCCATGCACCTCCCACCCCCCATTTGTTACTAAGGCCACGATCCAGATAATCCATTTGTCGATGCCTCTAGTCAACACAGTGCCAGTGCGGAATTTACGTGGCGAGATGTTAACTTCCTCGCCTAGTGTGCAGGAGGTCGTGGGTTCGATCCCGACCCTCACGCCTGTGTATTTGGAGTTTGCATTTTCTCTCTATCCTCTTGGTCACGTGGATTTTCTCCTGGCCCTCTGGGAGTCCCCCCCCCCCTCCACATTTAGAAACGTGCGTTTAGAGTATTCGGCTGCTATACATTTCCACTTGATGAGCCACTTCGTTGAGCTATAATTTGTGGCCATGTCGCTTCTGAACAAGATCTATATAGCTCAGTGAGTTCTACCTGTTCAAATAAAAAATTGGTTAAAGTCTAAGATACTAGGTTTTCCCTTTTTTTCTGGCAACAAAACAGGCGTTAAGATGTTAAAACACCAAACTGAAACCTTTAACAAGGAATCAAGTCTGCATTAACCACAATGCCTGTGGTCAGAATGCAAACAAAAAAACAACATACCGAAGTTTAAAGTCTAGTTTAGTTTTAAGTGTGTGTGGGTTTTGCCGCTTCGAGGTGGCACCGTCACTCTGCACGCGCATTCGACATTTCTCCTGCATGGTGCCAACGTTGCAGCCTGCAGTCCCCTATACAGGAACCGTCGTTCTTAGACGACGGGATTTTGTGCTCGCAGACTGGTGCACCCTCCTCTCGTGCTTGCTGGTGGGCACATCGTTCGTCGCCCACGGCTGCCCGGACGACTGCGTCTGCCGACAAGACTCGCACTCCGTCAACTGCAGCTCGCTGGGGCTGTCCGACGTTCCGGGCAACCTCCCGGCGGACACGGTCACGCTGAGCCTCCAGGGCAATGACATCACGGAAATCCGAGCCGGCAGCTTCGCGGGCGTCGAAGCGTTGCGGGCGCTCGACCTCTCCGACAACAGAATCCACTCGATCGACGCGAACGCCTTCGTCAAGCTGAGCGAGCTCTCACAGCTGAACCTGAGCCGCAACAGGATCCGCGAGCTTCACGGGGAGACGCTGCGTCACTCTCCGCGGCTGAGCCGCCTCGACGTGACGCACAACGCGCTCATGGCCCTGCCCGTGGGCCTCTTCCACGGTCTGCGCGACCTCAGCCGCCTCCACCTTCGAGGGAACGGCCTCGCCAGCCTCGAGGGCGGCGTGGTGCATCCTCTCGTGGGGCTGCGGGACCTCTCCCTGGCCGACAATCCCTGGGAGTGCGACTGCCACCTGTCTGAGATGAGGAGCTGGCTCGAGCGTTACTCGCACCGAGGTATCGGCGGCGTCGCGAATTCGTTCTCCGCGGAGGCCGTTGGCAAATGCGTTGCGTCGATGGGAAGCTGTGTTGCGTTTGAACACGGGGTAGCGGTTTCACAGGCAATGTCATGGTTTCGTAATTGATGTTTGGGTCACGCCACGCAATTATCCAGACTCGTGTTATGAAACGCTCCACAAGCCGACACAGCCAATTAAATTATGGCATCACTCGTACAAGCGTTTAGCGTGCCAATTATTATCAACTTAGCGTTGAGCTTAAACAATCATAATTGAGACGTTATATTTTTGACGTGACAATTTAATCTGTACGGCCATGTTGGGTGGCAGAGGGTTTCATGAAATTGATTTGGACATATCATGACGTGCAGTGCCGGATTTAACTAGTGCGGGGCCTGTAGCATATGTTTCAAAGGGGCCCTAAATAAATAAATAAAACTTTTATATCAAAAGACATTAATTTTTTACTTGCATAGTTAAGTAATTGTATTTTTTCATTTGCTATACAGCCAGATAATATGACAAATCGCTAACCTTAAACACCCAGTCGTTCATAAAAGTTGAAGGCGGTATAGTACTATAGTAATAGAGCAAGTGCAGAATCACTGAACCGGAATTGATAGCTTGAAATCATTTAGCGCGGGGCCCTTGAAAGTGCGGGTCCCGTAGCTACTACATATGTATCAGGGCACTGATGACGTGAATCGTATGTGTGTTCATTTAGCACACACACAGTGGTGTGTGTGTGGTGTGTGTGTGTGGTGTGTGTGTGTGTGTGGTGTGTGGAGTGTGTATGTGTGTGGTGTGTATGTGTGGTGTGTGTGTGGTGTGTGTGTGGTGTGTCTGTGTGGTGTGTGTGTGGTGTGTGTGTGGTGTGTGGTGTGTGTGTGGTGTGTGGTGTGTGGTGTGTGTGTGGTGTGTGTGGTGTGTGTGTGGTGTGTGTGGTCTTTGTGTGTGTGGTGTGTGTGTGGTGTGTGTGTGGTGTGGTGTGTGTAGTGTGTGTGTGGTGTATGTGTGTGTGGTGTGTGTGCTCACAAACTGCAGGAGGGCACCGCTCGAATCAACGCATTGCACGTGCAATTTTCTCGGCCTTGTCTAAACCACCAGCTCAACATGTGGCCGTATTGTTATTTAGACCACCAACTCGAACAGCTGCAATATGTGTCCATCCAAAAGAGCAGCAGTGAAACCCAAAGGCAACTGTCGACTGGTCTTGTCCTCATTAGCACTCATGAATAAATTTTTTGATCAAAAGCTGCACACACGTTCCTGTTGCGTACATATGTTGCACCTTTCAAAGTCCATAATACAGGGGTGTTTTTTCAGGTTAGATCGCATAAATATTTAAATGTGTCGTTAAACCCGCCACCACCCGACACCGCCAATCAGTAAGGGTTGTCACGTAAACAGAACGTGGCCAATTAGTCACTAGTACAGCACACCGGTGTGTTGGAGAGCCAAACCACAACATTTACAAACTGAGTACGACTTTTCGCCAGTAATTACAACTAGCTTCATCAGGCGACAGTCAGAGTTGTGGATAAATCCTCCTGTTTCGTTCCTTAAATAGAGGCGTAGATGTGATGACGTCACTTGTGAGCCCTTCTTGGGCGAAGTGGT
Source organism: Entosphenus tridentatus (assembly GCA_014621495.2). NCBI lineage: Eukaryota > Metazoa > Chordata > Hyperoartia > Petromyzontiformes > Petromyzontidae > Entosphenus > Entosphenus tridentatus. The sequence goes on from CM025647.2 coordinate 3,259,830, forward strand.
GGGGGGGGGTTTAATGAATTCATATTAATGGGAATGGGTATCCATTGCCGGTTGGGTTAATTATACGGTAACGAACGTACATTATGCATGCGCATTATGGAAGCTCATTGTTCTTTTACTTCCTGTCGATTGTGTGCGCACTAAAATAGCAGTAGCCCATTATTGTCTGTTCAACAGTAAACCCCATTGAAGTATGGTGACCTGTATAGACATGCATTTAAACAATGTATTATTTGACGGTTAAGAATATTTGTATTTCTCTCAATTTAATGACACATTTATATATTTACGCGATCTAACCCAAAAAAAAAACCTATATTATGGATGATATTGGTCGCGAAAACCTACTGCGTGTTAAACATTTCAAAATGTGTGTACGCGTGTCATTGCAAGTTTGCCGCATGCGTGTCACCCGACACCCATGGACGTCCTTGCCAATGAGATGTGCCATCTCAACTGAGTTGCCACGTAAAATATTAAAGTGTACTAAGAGATCTTCATAATAGACAGGCAAATTGACATGCTCAGTGTCCCGGTCAGTCATTCACATTCGCCTTCTTCTCCTTAATTGTTCTAATCATTGCGGCCGTTTTCATTATTTTCTTAAAAGGCTACATTAATCATCGTTGTCTTCTTTATTAATCTGTTGTAAATTGCTCTTTCATTTTAATTCGTGATTTTTTTTCACACATTTATTCGATACCAATTACTAATTTTACGTGCTTTGTTTTTGTTGGGTTTTCCTTTATAAAAAAATGTCTTAAACGATATCCAGAGATTACCGGTTCAATCACCAAGAGTGGTGAGTGGTGGTGTAAGCGAGAGGCAAGTTTCTTAAATCACCCCTGCCTCTGTCCCACCAGCAACATAAATGGGTAAAACTATATACTAAACTATTTTTATTTTACCATGTAAGGCCCATTGAGCTGCGTAACTCTTTTTCAGAAGCGACAAATGATAGCTCATTGAAGTGGAAATTTATAGCAGCCAAATACTCTAGCCGCGTGTTCCTAAACGTGGAGGGGAAAACCGGAGGAACCGGAGAAAAATCCACGCAACCATACAGGCGTCAGGGTCGGGATCGGGATCGAACCTACGACCTCCTGTATACCAGGCGAGGTAGTTAACACCCTGGAGGAGAGTGGAGTGAGCAAGTAGTTTCAGGGCAGCACCTTCATATTGTGAGCATGTATTAACTCACGATCATCATTCATGTCATTGCATTTGCCAGCATATTTTTAACAACGTTTCATCACTTTCTTCGCGTTGTCAATTCAGCTCATCACGAATACTGCTGATATTTCACAGAACGCCAAGAGCGTTTTTTCTCGTGGGTTTATTGCCTCCTGGCCAAGTAATGCTGTTTCATCTTAACTGGCCCAGGGCTACCAATGTAAATGCATTCTGCCCCATACTTATTCGGCTCATGTTATTATTAATTATAAATGTTTAAATATACTCCTATGTGAGCACATGTCATTTATTTATCAAAGTTAGTCAGGTCTCAAATTACTATCCATTAAGGCACTATCGCCCAGATCTATTTTTATTTACCCCCTGCTCCTAACATTGATACTTTTCGTTTATTAAAATTATTATTATTTATTGATATCGTGCCTCCCCCAAGTGTAAAATAAGTCCCAAGGCACCAGACAGAAGTGATAAACACAAGCTTCAAATCTAGAACAAGTGGACAGACTTGCACGTAGACATATAAGTGAGCGCACATGAACTTAAATCACAAAAAAGTTCCCAAGACAGCCAATAACATTGTATGCACGTGAAGTGTATCATAAACCAACCGCCATCGTGGCAGGGTGGGGCAGGGGCGGATGGGTGGTCCAGTAGATTTCGTGCCAAACGACACGTGGTCCAAACCGATAACACATCTAAGCGCTCGACAGAACAACCGTAAAAAAAACCTGCGCAGTGGTAGCAACTACGCCGGGCGCCTCTCCGCAACCTTTCACCTTGCGCCACTTTGCGTTGCCAGGAGGTGCCGTGGACGAGGTCAGGTGCTCCTTCCCCAGGAGCCTGAAGGACCGGAGCCTCGCGTCGCTGCCGGCCGACATCTTCTCGGAGTGCGCGCCGCTCCGGGAGAACCCGGCTCTCGCGCCGTCGCCCGGGGTCGCGGCCTCGCCCAGGGTCGCGGCCTCGCCTGGGGTCGCGGCCTCGCCCGGGGTCGCGGCCTCGCCCGGGGTCGCGCCCTCGCCCGGGGTCGTGGCCTTGCCTGGGGTCGCGACCTCACCCGGGGTCGTGGCCTTGCCTGGGTTCGCACCCTCGCCCGGGGTCGCACCCTCGCCCAGGGTCGCGCCCTCGCCCATGGTCGCGCCCTCGCCCGGGGTCGCGACCTCGCCCGGGGTCGCATCCTCACCCGGGGTCGCGCCCTCGCCCAGGATCGTGGCCTCGCCCGGGGTCATGGCCTCGCCAGGCGAACCAGAGCAGGGGGAGGAAGCGGGGGCCCTTGTCGCCGCCGACGACGACGCCGCCGCCCCCCCCTTCTGCACCGTGCGGCCCAAGCAGCCCCCGGTGAACGTGCGCCGCGCGGTGGGCACGCTGGCCGTGGCGGGGGTCGTGTGCGGAATCACGTCGCTCATGATGGTCGTGGCCGCCGTTTACGGCTGCCTGTACGCGGCGATGATGTCCAGGGTGCGCGGCGGCGGCGGCGGCAGCGACGAAGCCAGGGAGCGGCAGTCGCTCGCGATGGAGGCGTCCGAGGAGGCGTCCGAGGAGTTCGCCAAGGAGCCGCTGAACCCGTCCCCGGCGTGACTCAGCGACCGCCGCGAGCGTCGCTGCCGCTGCTTGCTGTCGTTGGGCAAGGTGCTCGTCGTGGGTGCCGGAAGATGCAGCTGTCAGTTGGGATGCTCGGCTACAGCCAGGGCTTGATTTGTATCCGAATATTTTGCGTGTTGCTGGAAGAATGATTGGGGTAGGTGTCGCGTGACGAGTAACCGTGGCGACGGTGATGGGTGTACTGGATGCGGTGTGCAGAATACGGAAATATTTTTGTGGACCTGGTTGATATTGAGCCCTGGCCAGAGGCATTTAACGTTTGGACCTCCTGCCATCCCATGAAATGTCACATAGGATCGTAATAACATTGAAGATTCACGCTGGGAATGTAGCGGTCTGCAGTGGCTGTGGTAGCCACGTGGCCCAATTAGATACAAGATATGAGGAGGTGTCCTAGAAAAACTGGATAACCTACGCAAGGTGATTCTCCAGTGAGCAGTGTGTGGTTCACGGTAGGTAGATTCAGTGGAAGGAACAAGCCAATTATTAAGTTCATTGTTCGGCAATCTCCGGAGAGATGATACAATACAAATTGTAAAATCGGATATTACATTTTTGACTTAAAACTTTCGTGAATTAATATTCTATGTTTCTTTTGGAAAAGTCACGTAGATAGAAAAAATAATAACAATTAAATCATACAAATGAAAACAATGTGAATAAAAAATAATCACGACGTTTCGATCGCAACACAAGCATTGTTTTCTCCTGATGACGATTGCTTGAATTGTGATCGAAACGTCGTGATATTTGTATACATTTTTATTCACTTTATTTTTATTGTTATTATTTTTTCTGTGATACGTGACTTTACCGAAAGAACCATAGAATATCGGATATCCAGTTGTTTCAATTAAGCCAGGATGGGTTATTTTAAACACATCTATGTGTTACGTGTGGGTCGTCAAGTGTTTCAAGGATAGTCCTCAATGACTCATGGAAAATAATCAGATTTCTCAAGCACGCCTCAATGCGCGCGTCGTGAGTGTAAAGATCACATGAAATGAATGATGGCAAAATAACGTCTCCTTTCCCATATGCGTCTCTCTACATACAAAAATGAAAATTTACAAACAAGTGATACTTTCCTCCGGAAGTAAATCGTATCAGCAGCATTGGTTTGATACCAGCAAAGTCTGGACCAGTTTTGACAATCAGTGTATCATTAGCAAAAGTCAGGCTTGCTTAAACAAATGTTGGTCAGCTACCTTAAATGTATAGACAAGGCCCCTTTCTGCGAGAAATGGGTCCTATTTTGACGCAAAACTCACATATGAAATACATAACACAAAATAATGTTAAAGAGTCGTTGTCAAAGGATGTTTTGCAACAAAGTAAAAAAAACCTATCCCACATTCCCACTGGGGTGTTCGTGTGAGAGTCCGTATTATAGCCAACAGACATTTATCGGCACGGATTTGAAGTTGCTGGTGCAGTTGGCAGAGCCGTGAACTTTGTGCAAAACTCGTTGGTCCATGCGTGGTAAGTGAAAAGTCAGATGTGTCAGCTCTATTTACTCTTTGACTTCAAGAACATAATCATTTCCGTGCAACATATTGAATCTTTAAAAACAAAAATAAGACGCGACTTTGGTTTAATTAATGTTCCCATCGTCGCTGTCAGTGTGTTACGCAGCTTTGGGCTGCAAGTATTAAATTAGACCTTTTATTTAAATCGGTTAGTCTAACATTCCTTTAGTTGTTATTGTATTAATAATTGTTGCTAAGCAAATACAGCTTTAACAGCCTTTACGCCAAAATACAAGTGTTTTTGTTTTTATGTGCAAAGTGATCTATTATATTTGTAAATCAAGGGACTTAAACTATTGTATTTATATCATGAAAAGTTATGTTTGTCGAAAACGTGTTTGAATGGTCCAATCTATTATATTTTACAATACAGTATTAATATTGCAATATTATTGGATTAGAGTAACGTTATTGCTTCAAGGTTATGAGTTGTATTATATATATACCGTCGTGCCTGGATTATAAGATGCACGTGTTTCCGTGTGAAGGAAAAGTCGAGGGTGCATCTTTCAATACGGCAGCCGTGCAGTGTTTGCATGTGAGAGATCAGAATTGTTTTACTTTTCGTGTTCAGGATGTTCTCCTACCCCACACCTTTGATTCAGCACGAAAGGAGTTCAGGCAACAAGTTTGAAGTGCGTCTTACTTCCCAGAGCATCTTATAATCCCGAGAATGTGGTAAGAGTGCAAGGAGTTAAATTTCCATAGCAGTAACTGAAAAGTTTTTTTTCCTGTAAATGCACTCATACATTTAATTATAATTGTTTGAAATATATATATTTTTTACCACTTGCAAGCAATCCATTATCATCAAAGTAAACGTCATTAAGTAATAATCGTTTTTGCCAATTAGAGGACCACATCGCATACAATTACATGAGAATTTCAAGAACGGTACAAGGGCGTTTAGGCTCTTAACATTATCAAGAATGGTTACGACAAATTGATTTCGTTTATCCAAGGTAATTGTCCAGACTAGCATGTTTAATAGTGACTTTTTTTCGAAAGCTCACGTACAATATCTTTTAAATCCAATAATTAATTCTCACTCGATAATTTCTTCAACGCTGTGAGTGACTTGGAGTAGGGATTATTAGTATAAGGCACTACCACTTCAGTGCA
>CM025647.2:3275747-3288330 GCA_014621495.2 Entosphenus tridentatus
GGGGGTGGGAGGGGTGGGGCTGGGTGGGGAGGGGCTGGTCACCCTGTGGTGCCCATATAAACCTCAACGTTTAACCTACTCACGCCGGCTTGTGCCCACCTTCACAGTCGGGCATATTTGCGGAAAACACCACGCCGCCGTTGACCCTGGCTATTGACCGAGCAACCCAACGTTCCTACCAGCTCCCTCCGCAGGAATGTGTTAACGGACTGTTGCTTCAGCAAATAGGTTTGCTTTAGTGTAAATCGGATGCTGATCCCTAGCGAGGACTGCAGATGAATGCATCAAATTGTGAGCTTGCGTGAAGCACAATACGTATCGTGTGGACATCGAGCTCTTGCCATGCGAGCAAATCAATCTTGAAAGGATTTCAAATAATTAATCGTGGAGCATGTTTTAAAAATTAATGTGGCTTTACTGTCAAGAATATCACATGTTCGGGCATTAGCCCATACCGAATTTCTCATCGCCACGGGATAACAGAGCACCAAGGCCTTCACAAGTGGGTTTGTCTTGTTGTTATTTAACAAAAAGGGGTCACTCACAGGGTGAAATACTTATTTCGTCTCCAGAATAATGCCCAGCACCAAGTCGTACATCAGGAGTTGAACACTGTGTCCCTGTCTCAGACACTGAGACGAACAATTGATGATTGTAAATTACAGGGGCAGGGTGCAAAGCAATCATTTTCAGTGATTTGTTTCTACGCAGCGTCAGTTGATTTAGATTTGTCTGTCGCCTGATGAAGCTAGTTCTAAATACTGGCGAAACGTCGTACTCAGATTGTAAATATTGTGGATGTGCTCTCCAACACACCGGTGTGCTGTACTAGTAACGAATTTGCATGTTCTGTTTACGTGACTAACCTTACTAATTGGCTGTGTCGGGTGGTGTCGCGTTTAACGACACATTTATATATGTACGCTATCTAACCCCAAAAAAACTCTATTGTGGTTGATATTGGTCGCGAAATCCTCCGTGTTAAACTGATTTCGATTTTCGTGTCTTTAGTTTATTGTCCTTTCCCTGCACCTCCGATTAGCACGGCTGGCTACGTAGGGTGCGAAAGAAGTTCAACATACACACACATACATTACATATAAAGGCACATCCCTGCAATTACAGTACTTGCTCATACCGCTGAATTATTTATTCTACTTGTGAACGAAAATTCCAGCCTATGATTGGTACTTGAGAATTGTGGAGTGAGGGAATTGCGTATGGGATGATCGCATTAAATGATATGTGGATTGGTGCGGAGAAATTCACTTTGGCCAGTTACGCAACGTGGTTGTTGATGGTGCAGCCCTGTCATGTATTTGCTCACGTGACTGCCAGCGGAAGGGCCTTAAGTACAGAGAGTTAGAGAGTGCCTCTCTTGACATTGCTTTGCCCTTGCACGCTGCTGGCGAGACATCTTGGAAGAGGTGGGAGACCCCAAACTTGGCTCCACCACAGGAGTCACACTCGACTCGTTGACGTTCAACTGAATCCTGCGACGCGGTGCATCACTGGAACCCTCAAATCGGGCCCTGCACCCTGGCTGCCCCGTGCTGTCACAAATCTCTCCCCCACCCATCTGCGAATCGCATTCCCATTCATCAGGACTTCAATAACTTCCCTCCTTATCGCTTGAAGTCACTCTGCAAGCCATTTCGGACCAATCCGCTTAACCTCCATCGATGTGAATTCATCCCCGATGAAGCTTGGAGGGCTGAATGGAGTTCAAAGGAACTCACAAATATAAAAGAACCAACAAGGAAGATCACTGGGTTTGATCTTCCACGAAGCTCATGATCCACCCTAAACCGCATCCGCACAAACCATGGCAATTGCGGATACCTGATGATGCACAAATGGAAGCTGAAAAAAATTAACCCGTAAAACAAAGTTTTTCACTATAAATCCTTTATATGCGTGGTGGCTAGAGTCCTCTCGTCCTCTGGCTTGAGATGGCTGCCACCTATGGGTCAGATGATTGGCTGCCACCATTAAGCAATTGGTAATTAAATATAAAAAAAAATTGCCTAAAAGTGTAAAATTTTGGAAAAAAAATTTCACGAAAATAAATTGTCACGCACAACGAGTCTGTGTGCAAAATGTCAGCTCGATTGGATCACGGGAAGTGGGTTAAAAAACGACCGAAATATTTGCACGGTCGTAAGCGCGCAAGCAAGCACGCAAGCACGCAAGCACGCAAGCAAGCAAGCAAGTGAACTTAATATAAAGGATTTAAAAAATACTCCGGTATGCGACTGTGGTCACCCAGAACAGACCGCACAATGAATAAAGACGCAACGCCCGATCCACAAATACGAAGGAGACACCAAAGCGACGACGGAACACTCCGCTGCTCCTGACACCCATATCTGGACTTGACCACCTGAACGTGGAATTGTAGTCGTTGATCATCGCTCTGCATCTACATCAGCAGCCAATCTGAAAGACTCCACCACACCAGAGGTCGAGGGGGTGGGAGGGGGGGTTTAAGGATCTTGCATCATTGTTTCAACTACTACGCCGGGAGCCCGAATCAAGTTGGCGACCTCTGGATTACAATTCCAGGATACAGACAATGACTCATTGTCACAGCCTCCGTTCGAAATACAATTGAACGGAAAACGCAATCTTTAGGTGTTTGGTGCCACTTGTCGCAGGCACTTTTAAAATCGACCGCGCCTGTCTTGCCACCTCAAGCCTCCTCCAATGCAGACGACGAATGTAATTCACCGAATGGACAGCCGCTGTTGTCAGTAACAAGGAGTGCAGCGGTGCACACTTGCGATCCGGCACCACGGAGACGAGATTGTTACTACCCCTGCTGCGGTAGCCCCGCCCAGCCCCGCGTAGCCCCGCCCAATACACCCCTAGCGGGGGAGAGATTCCCAGGCCTGGCTCTAGGCTGGAGACCCGCCGACGACGGAGAGGTAGGGAGTGTATTTTAATGTTAAAGCTTAAAATTTTAATGTTTCTATTTAAAAACATGAGGGAATGTAACATTGTTAAACATTAACTCCCTTTCACACACGCGGGGATACGATACGAAGGGAGAGTTAGAGGCCTAGTTCTAGGCTTTAAGCCTAGCTGTAGGCTTTAGGCCGCTGTGAGTTAATTTTTAATTTAAATGTTTTAATTAGTTATGTAAAAGCTTAAAATTTTAATGTTTCTATTTAAAAACATGAGGGAATGTAACAGTGTTAAACATTAACTCCCTTTCACACACGCGGGGGTACGATACGAAGGGAGAGTGTGAGGCCTAGTTCTAGGCTTGAGGCCTAGTTCTAGGCTTTAGGCCTAGCTGTAGGCTTTAGGCCGCTGTGAGTTAATTTTTAATTTAAATGCTTTAATTATTTATGTAAAAGCTTGAAATTTATTTAAAAAATAAGGGAATGTAACATTGTTAAACATTAACTCCCTTGCACACACGCGGGGGTACGATACGAAGGGAGAGTTTGAGGCGTTGTTCGAGGCTTTAGGCCTAGCTGTAGGCTTTAGGCCGCTGCGAGTTAATTTTTTATTTAAAAGTTTTAATTAACACTTGTTTCGACAGGAAAGCCGAAAGCGTCACTGAGTTTAAAGGTTTTTGTAGGGTCATGCCAAGTGTTTGCAGTAGGGGGCGATGTTGGTACACGGACGGACGGACGGACGGACGATATAATCTATTGTAGGCTGGTCCACTTCGTTCCTACCAGTATTATTCACCACTTCCATACGTGCCTCTTTCCCGCACCGCACACTTGTCTCAGTCACAGTGTTGGTAAGCCCACAAGCTCTAACCCCGAGTCAAAATGAGTTTAAAAAAACAAACGTCGCTGGAGAGCTTCTTTGAAAAGGGGGAAAGACCCAATGATGACCCCCCCCCGGTCCGTGAAAAAAATTGTCTTCCACGAGACCGGTCCCTGGTGCCAATAAGGTTGTGGACCGCTGCTCTAGACGATGGGAGCTTCTTGTGAGTTCCCTCTCGCGATGGGCCCTTCCGCCAGCAGTGGCGTGAGCAAGTTCATTGCGGCTCTGCGCCTTTACCTTTCGCGGGCCACAATCGTGGTACGGAATTAATTGTGCAAAAAAATTAACCCGTAAAAACTAAGTTTTTCACTGAGATGGCTGCCACCTATGGGTCAGATGATTGCCTGCCACCATTAAGCAATTGGTAATTAAATCTAAAAAAAATTTGCCTAAAAAGTGTAAAATGTTTGAATTTTTTTTTGTCACGCACAACGAGTCTGTGTGCAAAATGTCAGCTCGATTGGATCACGGGAAGTGGGTTAAAAAACGACCGAAAGATTTGCACGGTCGTAAGCACGCAAGCAAGTGAACTTAATATAAAGGATTTAAAAAGCAGCGAAGCTCTGCGAGCATTTAAGTGGACCGCAAGTGATCAGATCACACAATTGACTGCAAGTTACACATTTCATGCCTGGATGATTGACTGCACAAATTAAAAAAATATATTTTGAGCGGGATGCCAACGACTAGACCTTGATGCGAAATTAAACGGGGCATCTCTCTTCTGGGTGCACGCGCTGTCGTCACTGGATCACGAGCTCCACACACAGTAGGTCACTGATGCATCCCATGTGTGAAAGTTGCGAGAAATGTACAAACGAACACACTGTCATTTTCGCAAATGCTGTACAATGAGAAAAGTGAGTCTGCTTTCAGGTCTCCAGCACAAAAGCCATTCCACGTGAAATATATTCAGTTTTTTTTTCTTTGTTTTGGGGGAAAATGAATTTCCTGTCGAAATATTGGGGTGAAAAAGTCGAGTTTTTTAAGCATACTTTTTTTGTGCTGAGCTCAAAAGTTGTTTTGTATTTTGTGCGTGGCCATCTGTGTTGACTGTCATCAACATCAGCCGTGAACTATCCACTGCTAGATGAAGGACCCCCTCAACTTCATTGGCATCCATTGGGATGCTCGCATTGATGCAATCCATATCACTCCCGATCTCACCTCTCCATCTGCACGGTTGTGCATGCCCTATTTAGTGGGGTGCCATTCAATCATCAGTCTCGTCTATGGGTTATCGTTCCTTCTGGCGAAGTGCCCTGACCACAGCGTGTATCCAAACAATCACGTCAGAAAACATACGGGTGCACAGATGCTAGCGCCAAGGCCGTAATTATAATATAAATTGGGGGGGGACACATCCCCCCCAATATTCAAATATGTTCAAAATGCCCCCCCCCAATATATTGCTATAAAAATATAAAAAAGTAATCATAATTGCTATGCTATGTAAATAAAAACAACAATTTCCTAAACCTTGGCCATAATATCTGGACTTGTCTTCATATAAATCAATGCAAAGATTGCTGTTCATATGATTGTGGTTATGGTTGTACTTTATTAATCCCTAATCTCAAACATTACATACAATGAAACAAGAAATGGTAAGAAAAGTAAAAACAGAACAATGCAATACAATACCCTATTAGACATTATTGTAAAAAATAAATAAAAAGTCCATCCCATGTGTTAGTAATTTTTTATATATTTAATGCAGGAAATTAGTTTTCAAATTTTGATATATTTTTTTCTGGGTTTGGACCCCCAGACCCCCTGGAAGATTTGGTCCCCCCCAATGTTGACTCCATGGCTACGGCCTTGGCTAGCGCCCACACAACAAACTTTTACCACGAAATAATCTGTTTGCCATGTATCTATAATTTCTAAAAGGAAAATAACCAATATGCTAGATGATGTTCAGAAATTATGAACGCATGGACAGGTTAAGCGAGTAGTGGAAAACCCGCGGGACATGGAGGGGAGATTTGTTACCTTGAACCTGTCTACCGACAGAGCAATTCATCAATCATTTCAGGAGATAAATTTATATTTAAAGTTATAAAAAATATATATATGAAGTGTAATAGACCACAAAGAGGTTTCAGAGCACTATGCAGTGTAACAAAACTAGTTTTTAGAACGGTTAAAACCCAATTTTTCCATAATACGTTAAGATATCTTACGAACTAGGAAACTTTTTTAATTACTACTATAATGAGCCAATAATGTCTGTTCGTGTGTCATTAATATTTATGAGCCAGTGGAGATTTTTAGACTCACGCAGAAGGTCGAGCGGAAATTTTTTTTCGCAAATTCGCTTTAAGTTTGACGTCTCGTTGTTGAAAGTGAATCTAATAAATAATTCTACGCAGCAACAAAGTGGATTTGGTGTCTTTATTAATTTCTTCAGCACAAAAGGTAAGTCTAATTTGTGCTTCTACATTATGCTTCTACATTATGATAAAATAGAAATTTCTCAGTGATTTCCCAGATATTGTATCGAATTCTAATTTATTTCAACCCCAGCGATCGAAAGCATAAGAGAATAAAGTATCAGAGCAGGGAATTTTTACAAATTGAAGGTCAGTTATATGCAGTGCTACAGTGACATGAAGTGAGGTGTTTGATGACATATTTTCGTGCAAGATTCACTGCCATTAAACTTACACAAGACACAATTATACTCTGGACATTTTTTTCGTAAATATTACAGCTACCGTCCTAGAACTGGTAAACAAGATAGTGACATCGCTTAAATTTACGCGATCTAACACAAAAAACCTCTATTATGAAATGGTCTGTTCTAAATGCCAGCTTCAACGGAGTGCACACACAAATGTACATTTGTTGAAGCTGGTATTTGTGTGCAACCGTTTGCTGTGTACCTGCGGGAAATTGTGGTTAACTTGGGCCCAGGTGCAAGGGTTGACCTGCCTCCCCCTGTCCAATTTCTCCCCTCTTCGTAGCCCCCAGGCCCCCTTGGGAGATTGAGCGATGAAATCAGTTCGTGTGCAGGTGCGAGGCGGATCATTGACATTGCCGGTTCGGAGACTCGGGGAAGCCTTCGCCCGGCGCTCGATTGACCCGCGGGCTGATGATGACGATGACAACAACAAAAATATTAATTCTCGCCTCCGATTCGCACGGTTCACGACGCACGGTTGCGAAATAAGTTCAACGCACGCGCGCACGTGGGATCGGCGAGCGTGACCGTGCGCAGGTATCCACGATTATCCTCACGGCTCCCCCCCCCAACACCCCTTCACCACCACCACTACGGTTGTTGCGTTTTGTCCCCACGCCCGGCTAGGCATGACGGCGCTCATCACGGTGTGCGTGCTCGCCGTGGAGCGCTACGTGGTGGTCTGCAAGCCGCTCGGCAGCGTGCACTTCGGCACGCAGCACGGCCTCTGCGGAGTGGCCATCTCGTGGGCGTGGGCCCTTGTGTGGAGCACTCCGCCTCTCTTCGGCTGGGGCCGCTACCACTACGAGGGCGTGGGCACGTCCTGCGCGCCCGACTGGGCCGACAACAGCCCGTCGGGACGCAGCTACATGACCGCGTACTTCGTCTTCTGCTTCGCGCTGCCCATGATCATCATACTGTTCTGCTACACCAAGCTGATGATCTCCATACACAAGGTTGTGCCCGCAATTGCGCGCAGACGCTCGTTCGGCCGGCGGTTGTGATTCGTTGTTTTTGGAGGATTTTTTTTTATTGTTTTTGTGCTTGTTAAAGTGATTTCAAGTCAGGTTGAAAGTGTGAATGCGTTGGCTCCGTCCGTCATCTGAAAACCGGCCAAATTGATCGGTTACCCAGAGCTTGGTGACATGAACCAGAGCATGAAGGTTTACTTTATAATGCAAATTATTTTCTTTACGTTAGTGGAAAAGCTGAAAGCGTTACATGTTTGCAAAAGAGCGTCTTAGCTCATAGGGCCTTACCTGAAATAAAATGACAGACTGACATAAGCGTGTTTTTTTTAAACAATCAATTTTACCCGTGGCTTTCATCAAGATAGCACACACCAACAGAATGAAGATTCACATCTTCACGAATAAAACACGAATTTCCATTTCGGACAAGTGTGAATGCCCCAGTGTCTGATTATATCATTGTGCCAATGTCCCAGTGTGTGATATATCATTGCTGATCAGTGCCGCAGTGTCTGATTGTAGAATTGCTGGTCAATGTCCCAGTGTCTGATTATATCATTGCTGGTCAATGGTCGTACGCAGGTCTCAAAGCTTGGCTTGAGTGCCAACGACACAGCCGAGAGGAAGGTCGGAGTCATGGTGGTCGTGATGATATTTGCCTTCTTCCTTTGCTGGCTGCCTTACGCTGCACTGGCCATTGCTGTTGTCATCAAGCCGGACCTGAAGGTTTGTGGCCTTTCCTCCTTTAACAGCTTTCGTCCTCACATTTGACTTGCCGCATTCCGCTCAAGCACCCAAGCGATGAAACCGATTGCTGTATCAGTGGGCTCACATGACCGAATTGGTGAGAATGTGCCTGGACTTGTCAGATCTCCGATAGTAAGCAGGTTTGAGCCTGGTTAATGCTTGGATGGGTGACCACAATGCACTTGCCATAAGCGGTGCAGAATAATATGTAGTTGTAATTTGGCTCTGTGCTACCAGGTCTTTACACCCCGGGGTCAAAAGCCCACACTGACTTCGTGGTGAAATATGATCAAATAACCACTGCGAACCACATGGCATAAGGAGGCCATCATCCAGCAGTGGATTTGCAAGGGCAGTAACACGGCTGAGCAGAATAATGTTTGGCTCTTGTTGCAAAGGTTCGTAGTACGAGCCTAGTGGCCACCCTCGTTAATACTGTGGGTGTATTGACCAAATAAATACGAGCTGTATGTTGCACAGCGGGTGTTCGAGGTCATGTGACAATATGCGAAAACTATTAGCCGTGTGTGCCATCATCATGGCCCAAGTTTGCCAAGTTTAAAAGCATTATTCACAAATTTCCTAATAATTTGAATCAGATGCAGTTCCTACTAATTCCGATTGTGTTTTGTGAACCATTCAGGTGCCCCCTGTCACCGCCTCTATTCCGGTTTACATGGCCAAGTCGAGTGGTGCTTACAACCCCATCATATACATCTTCATGCACAGACAGGTAAACCACATAGTCACTTGAAATTGTAATTATCGAAAACAGCCATTGCTAGCACACACTGCAATGACATGTTAAACAAATAGCGGAGGTAGCGATGGAAAATCCTGTTAGCAAGCTGACAAGCCACTCTACTGAAGGGGCCTTCATCTTTTAGTCTATGTCACTGCACAGAGAAATGTGCGAGCTGACAAAATGCCAATAGCCATTCAAGTGCAATGGTGGAGCCAGGATTTTCAGGTAGGGGGGGGCAACCCCTCCAGCAATGAAAAATGATAGGAGTTGTTGGTAAGTAAGGACTTGTCCCTTGCTTTTTATTCGATGCGTGTGCGGCGATGGCGCAGCCATCGATTGAGGGTCGAATTCGAACCGTGTTGTGTGATCAGCATCGCGCTCGCTGAAGGAATGCCTTCAGGGAAGTCGTGTGCTGTATACGCAACTGCGCACAATTCTGAGTCACTTATAACTGCTTTGCCGTTACTTATTGCCAATTATAGACTCAGACTATTGTCCTATCATCTCAAAGAGTCCCTGGCACGTAATAATATGCTACACAGTGGCAGTGGGGGACGCTAAATGCCGATTTATTACTAATAAACCCCAATGATCTGATCGAAATTAGAAACGGCATGGAAGTTACATTTTTTATTTGCTTTCAACCAAAGTTTGGGGTGCATCTGACTCACCGAATCATCTTAAAATCCAGACAATGCGGTAACAGTAAGCGGCTTATGAGCGTATTTATATGATTAATTGATGATTGGTTGTTAAAGTGCTGCCTTATTCGCATTGACGTGGGTGTTTGTGTTCTTGTGTGCTTCAGTTCCGAGAGCACATCTCACGCATGTTTTGTGACCATCGTAACCAAAGCAGCCGAATAAAACCCGAAGAGAACACGATGCAGAGGCTACAGCCCGCTTAAAGTCACCGGGATCACTCGAGATGGATGAAGAAATCGTTTAAAGCCAAGGTTCAACGTTAACAACACACCCCCCGCATACACTGAGATTAAGATATACACCGCTCGATTTGAAGCTTTCGTGCCTACAGTAATCCATACTCTCTGTTTCTTTCGGTAAAGTCACGTAGATAGAAAAAATAATTGAATAAGAGAAAACACTATTCTATTATTATTTTTTCTATCGACTTGACTTTACCGAAAGAACCAGAGAGAAGAAACACTTCTCTCTGTCAATCCATTGCCGGATGATTGCCTCCCCCAAACTCACTCGGTCATGATTCCGTGTGACCGCTGATATTCTCCCCACTGTTGTTCGACCCTGCGTCATCTCGCCGTGGTGAGTGTGGGTTGATGAAGAGGGAGGAACCCAGGGCGAGTTCAGATGTCACTCGCCAGGGAAACAAACTCAGGTTGGCGGGTTCATAGCACGGTGCGCTAATCACTGCGCCACCACTCCTCCCCATAGACGAAGTATTGTAAAGTACAGCCGCTATCATCTGGATTATATTCGATGTTTGCATGCTGAACTTCTTTTGCATCGTACGTAGCCAACCGTGCTAATTGGAGATGTATTAATACACCGCATAACAAAACGTGAATGTCCACCTTTGTCATGAATTGCAGATATGCATCCAGATTGTGTCTCTGTGACAAGTCTCGATTTTTTTTGCGATTGGCTTTGGAGCGCATGATTTTTGGCCACTTTGTTTTTTGCCAGAAAGAAAACTTTTCCCAGTGATGTTGAAAAATAAAAGTTGTGTTTTTTTGTCGACATTTCTACTGTAATATGAACAGCTCCGAGCGCATCTATCACGACCCCTTCTTGTGCAGTTTAGGACATTTCATGAGCAAGCCTTGTGCATTTTGTGGGAAATGTTTCATTTCACTTGAGATCACTTAATAATCAGTGTTTCATCGTCATGTGCTTGTGAGATTGTTATTATCTTTCACAATATGTAGCGAGTGGTGATGGCATCTCTGCCAGTGATTGCAAAATAAACGTTAAATTGTGTTACATTATTGATATGTAGAAGTAGCCTATGCTATTTTCCTCAATAAAGTGTTTGATCTATTTGGCGTTTCTCTGTATATATAAAGTGTATACCTAGGTATTACTGTAGTGAGTGACTTGGAATTGTTAATTTTGTAAACACAACGCAAAACATATATAGTTGTTCATAATAAAGGTTTTTGGGTTAGATCGCGTTATTTATAAATGTGTCGTAATCCTCCACCACCCGACACGGCCAAAGAGTAAAAAATGTGTCACGTTTACAAGGGACAAATAGTTCACTACTTTAGCCCACCGGTGTGTTGAAGAGTGAATGAACATCATTTAAAATTTGAGTACGACGTTTCGCTGGTAATTACATCCAGCATCATCGGGCGATTTGCCAGAATGGTGATGCTCTCCTCTTGCTCCCGGTCTTAAATAGAGCAGCAGCAGGGTGACGTCAGAAATGTACTGTGGCACAATATTGATTTATTTTCAGGTGGGACAAATGCGGGGCTTAATTTCTCGGTAAATTTGTGAAAACGCTGCTAGGCTTGGCTTAGAGTGGGCTGGTACTACCACTGTCACTATTGCACAGCGAATTCATAATAACCCTAAACAGTCATGTATTATTCTACCATATATCTTATACGCCTATAAAGATAATGTTGATAACAATTACAAGGACATAAATAAGGCAAGATGGATGTAGTGTGGCAAAAAAATCCTGGAACAAGGTTCTTGGACTGTTCCGAATTTAGTGCTGGCTAAATGTATCGAGATTCATTGCAAATCTGGCTGTCGCCTGATGAAGCTAGTTGTAATTACTGGCGAAACGTCGTACTCAGATCGTAAATGTTGTGGCTTGGCTCTCCAACACACCGGCGTGCTGTACTAGTGACGAATTGGCACGTTCTGTACACGTGACAAACCTTACTAGTTGGCTGTGTAGGGTGGTGGCGGGTTTTAACAACACATTTATATATTTACGTATTCTAACCCAAAAAAAACCCCCTCTATTATGGATGACATTGGTCGCGAAAGCCTACGTGTTCAATAACTGTGATCTTTGGACAACGTGTACTTTATGTTTCTCATTAAACACAGCTTGAAATGTGGAGTACGTGTGACTAGAAAGGATTACTGTCACAATTGACTTGTGCGAGGGCCCTGGAAGTATGTGTTTTTAATTTCAACGCCTGCCTGTTGAGTTTTTTAAAATATTTTTATTAGATTTTTGCTGTACACAAGAACAAAGGGCACGCTGCACAAACGTTGCGCAATAAAAAAAAACACAGCGGCACGGGAATATCCGCCAGGACCGAGTGTCCTCGACTCGTCCTGGTTGATGATGGGGGAGTGGGGGGGGATAGACAACACGGAGAATTGGGTGGAAGAGAGAATTGTGTCTCATTTACGTGGGAAAATCGTGCCGGTTAGAACATTCGATTTAAATTTCGATTTAAAGCTTTCGTGACTGCAGGGATTCATCTTCTTGGTTCTTTCGGTAAAGTCACGTAGAATAGAAATAATAAAATAATAAAAATAAAACATAATAAAATCATTCTCACGACGGTTCGGCCACAACGCAAGCAGCCGTCCTCAGGTGAAAAACAGGTCTGTCGAGAAGACAGTCAGACTCTGTCTTCTCGACAGTCAGACTGAGGACGACTGCTTGCGTTGTGGCCGAAACGTCGTGAGAATTATT
>CM025647.2:3293252-3369110 GCA_014621495.2 Entosphenus tridentatus
AAAATCGTCCAAAATCGCGTGACGTCATTTATGGACGGCCCCCTAGCCGTTTGCTGCAACGCAAATGTTCAAAAACAACAACTACCACCATTCCGTCCCTTCTGTTGTGGGATCGAATGTTGTTCCCTCGCATGCGTGGGTTGTCTCCTGGCGCTCGTGTTTCCAACCCACTTGAACACGGTGGTCCAGATGTCTTGTGACCCTCAATTAATTATCTAACACTTTCTATTTTAAGAGTAAAGTTTATTTAAGGACAGAAATGAATATGCAAAGGAAACAAATGTTAAGGGTCAATGAATTGGAGGTCACATGACATCTGGACCGCCTTGTAGTATGAACAGCACTCATTAAATTGGCTGAAAGCACCTTGATATGTAGAGTTTTGGTGGCGCCAAAAGCTTGCCTGGATGCTATTTGCATGAAAGACACTGCATTAAATTAATCCATAGATTTTTTTTTTTAAAAGAAAAAGCATGGATTTGCGGGTCCGAGTTGGGATGACCACTTTGTTGAGTTATCATTTGTGGCCAGGTCGCTTCTGAAAAATAAGTTGATACCTCAGTGGAATTTAACTGGTAAGATAAACAAAAACATTTGAGTTTTATTTGTATTTTATTATTGTAAGTGATTTATATTCTTGGTTCTTTCGGTAAAGTCACGTAGAAGGGAAATAAAAAAATAAAAAATATATAAAACAATACAATTCTCACGACGTTTTGACTGCAACACAAGCAATCATCATCATCAGGTGTGAAATCCACAGCAAGAAAATTTTCTTCCTGTGGATTTCACACCTGATTCACACCTGATTATAATTGCTTGTGTTGCAGTGGAAAAGTCGTGAGAATTTTAATATTTTATATTTTTATATTTTTTGTTTACATTTCCTATACTTTGCCCTCCTATCGTGTTTTTTTGTATTGTGTTTGTTGTTGTGAACGTTCTGACCCCCGGTGGCCCCCGAATGGAACAACTGTGACACAAAGAGCTTTACAGATCATCGGATTCCTCCTCCAAGTCGATATACACACGAATCTGATTCCGAATCACGTGGCCTTCCGTTCGGGTGACGTCACCGTCGCGCGATCATGGCGTACGTGGTCAATGGTGAGTGTGCGCTCCGTGTGTCGCTTTCAAATCGTAACATTGCCGCTTTTACTCGCCCCACCGAGTCTCGATTCATCCCCACACACACATAAGTAAGTACGTGAGCGAGTGATGGCTCCTTCGATCGTTAAAAATCTCGATTATGGACAATGATGATGATGTTCCCCCCCCTCCCCGAAGTTGTCACGGATGCGGCCTGGTGGCGTCACTCAGGCCTCGGTCTGGCCTTGTTTCTCTACCCGGGGCCCGAGGCTTTCTTGGCTTGCCGGTTAGACGGCGATGGGGGGTGAGGGGGGTGCTTAAATATGAATCTATGTTATCATCATCATCGGCAGACATGGTCATTCCACTGTTAGATGAAGGCCTCGCTAAGCCTCTTGCCGCGTCTGCTGTGTAATGATCCAGCAAGCACCTTCACAAGAGCCGATTTCATCGCTCCATCTCTGAGGATGCCCTATCGGTCGCGTCCCATGCCTTGGCTGTCACTCCGTTGTCATTCTTGACCATTGGCCTTCAACCCTTCTAAGCGACGCGTCTTGCCAAAGTCCACTTAACAGAACGATGTCCTCATGTAGTCCGATCCATTGAAAAAGTATGATACTCCGACGGATGCTCCTGCTGTTGTGGAGTGACTCATGCAGCCAGCTATGGCTGCAGGGTTTGGTGGTACATCTTGTTTATGTCGTTTATTGTGAAAATTCCGTCACAGTTCCTATGATCACTGTTTCATTGCTTTCATGGCTTTATTTTGGTGATTTCGAAACGTTTTTTGGTTTGGTCATGTATGTTTGTTGTAGTACAGAGTTAGACTGATTGCCTTAATCTAAGTTGTCTTGTGGTTGCTGTTGTTTGACTTGCATCCCACTGAGATGTTTGCACACAGCGTTGGTGTACGGAGCTTTTTTCTGCAATATTTTGCTGTCTTTTCTCGGATTTTCTGTTTGCACTTAGTCACATATTCACTTTAAGAGTTTTCTTGTTCATGTTTTTGTTTTTTGTTTGTTGCGGTTGCACCCGATTCAAGAGCCGAATGGCTCACAGGGCTATACCTGATAAATGAACTTGAACTTGATGTCTCAATGTAAGTCCAAGCATATCCTAAAACACTTCTTGTCAAAGCCCACCTAACAGAACGATGTCCTCATGTAGTCCAATCCGCGTGTTCCACTCCTTATGTCTCTCAATGTAAGTCCAATCATTTGATCATTTCCTAAAAATATTTTCAGAATCGGACTGGAGGAATCCGATGAGCTATGATGAAGCTCTTTTTATCTGTCCACATGTCCAGTAGGAACACCTCTTTTAGCGCAAATTTAAGTTATTTTCGTTAATGACCAATATTAATGAAAACAAATATTTGCTAAATATATTTGTTGATGCTGTTGGCCTTGTTAGCGTTCAGGATGTAGAGGCGGCTAATATTTTTTAAAGAGCCCCGAGTAATCAATTGACAATGAAGTGGTTTTACAATGTTTTTTAAAAACCGATCTACATAAAAGACAAATCGTCCCAGCTTACATATTATTTCTTAAATATTTGACAACACTAATTTAGTCGGTGATTTTCTTTTTTAACAAAATGTTAATACATTGTTACTGCAGTTATTTAAGTCTTTGTTTGTGAGGTGCACATTCCTCCATGCTAATGAGGAATGTAAGCACACATACTGTGCATTACATATCCGGGATTGGTTATTGCTTACCGTTTGCAGTACATAAACATACAAGTAACTCTGTTGTATTTTCCAGTTGCGTCCTTTCACCATTTATTTACTTTACACGTACACATGACTTTTTGTTTGCTTATGTTTATTGAGCCAAACTTTGCTGCCTGCTTTATATATATCCGTTGTCATAACGACTCTACTGTTTCGATTTAAAACTTTCCTGACTGCAGGGATTCATATTCTTGGTTCTTTTGGTAAAGTCACGTAGAAGGGAAATAATAAAATAATAAAAATCTAACAATGAAATACATTTTCTTGCTGTGGTTTTCACACCTGATGATGATTGCTTGTGTTGCAATCGAAACGTCGTGGTAATTTTATTGTTTTATTTTTATTATTTTATTATTTCCCTTCTTCGTGACTTTACCGAAAGAACCAAGAATATGACTCTACTGTTATTTCTCCTGTGATAATTATTAATACCTTATCCGTTTACGTCCATGCCATTATTTTTCTCAACCAATTTTTCGCAAAATATCTTCTGACTTCACTATGAGACTAAATGACGTTCAAAAAACGTGGTAATACGCATCAGTTAATTGCTCTCTTAACAGAATAGTGCATTGTGCGCGTCTCATTGTTGTCATACTTTGTTCCCTATCCCTCTTAGGACGCGTCATGGAGAGTCGGCATCAGTCGTTGTGGCGGCTGTCGGCGATACCCGAACTGTTTTGGAGCGTCGTGAACTTCGTAGGGCTCTTGTGAGTGACAACAAGTATAATAATAGGCTTTTTCCCATTTTTTTCTGGCTACAAAACTGAATTTTTTTTTACGAGGAATCACGTGTGCATTAACCATACTTGTCAAAATGCAAACAAAAAACACACTGATAATATGCATTGGCCTTGAAACTGATTAGTCCACACCAGACGGCTTTCTTTTGAGCCTCGTCTCAATTGGTGCTAGACCAGAGGACGCCAAAAGGCTTACAGCCCAAAGACATTTTACTATCCAAGTAATGAGGGCTCAGGGTAAGCATCTATATTTTGGTACTGGCAAAGGAGGTCTAATGATGACAACAAGTAGTGCATATCTGAGATGTACAATTACATATTTATACCCCAGTATTTGCACGGCGCTTTTGATGGACATTTATTTTTGCAAGAGAAAGTTTGGAATAATGCACAATGCAGTATGGTACCGGGAAACATTTTTGTTTATGGTGTTCTAAAGAAAACTTTAATATATGCCATGCGTTGTTGAAAATTGGTGGATTGAAAGTTCAGTATGCTGTCCATTATACACCACAGTAGCTGTCGTGTAATGAGTGCTGTGATGTTTTAAAAATGAGGATGGTTTTCAGCATAAGTTGATCTTTGACTTAAATGAATTTAGAAGTATTCCCTTAAATTGCTTGGAGCATACTGCAAAATACCTCATGACTATTTGATGTTGAAACGTTAGCATGCAAATTATTTTATCAATCTATGCATCCTTTTTACACAGCTTTCAGACAATGTTCCAGCCAGATTTGACAAGAAGGGGTCGTGGATACACATCAAACTACACTCCGTCGCAGGATGGGAGAGGGTGAGTTTACGTAATTCTATGATGAATTGGCATGCACAGGAATGCACGCATTAAGTCTTGAAATAATGTGCAATCATTTCTCCATAAATATGTTGTTGGTGGTCTGTTTGGGGTCCTCTGACACAGGAGCAGGAAGGTTAACCCCGAGTTCATATTATTGGCTGGCCGTCAGCCCAAGCCATACCTTGAGACATTTTGGGAATGCTAATGATTATTTTATTTTGTTGGGATTATGTATCTGTAAGGCCTTACACACAACTCTATGGTTTCTGATTATCATGGAAAATGTACCCATATGTAGGAGCATAGGTTTAAAGGGGCCACCATGTCAGTTTCAAGTAGTGTGTGCCACCATTGGATTCCAAACCAGTGAGTGATGGATATTCCAAAGCCTAGCCCACACCAGAAACAACACAAATGTTTTTTAAAGAAGTTTTTTCAAATATTTCCCAAAAACTATTTTGGATATGGTGCAAGGTCTGATCTTTACCAATCTGGACTACCTATGCTCTCACTCCTCTCTAATAAATAAAAAATGCTTTGGCACGGGTTGTTTTCCATCTCCGCTTTAACTCTCACACTTCTCTTCTCCCTCAACGTCACTGGCACCCCGTTTACTACCGCTGCCTTTTCAGATACCTGACGCCAGTATTTACATCTCTCCATGACCTTTCCTCACCTCATCTTGCCTCTCTCATTTCTTTGTGTCCTCCCTTGTCCTGTATTGTTTCACCCGAGGACGATGGCTTGTGTTGCTATCGAAACGTCATCTATTTTTTTCTACCTACGTGACTTTACCGAAAGAACCAAAGAGTATGGATTCCCGCAGTAACGACAGCTTCAAATCAAGATCGACTCCCTCGTCCTCTTCGTTTCCAATCTTCTCTGACTCTGTTCCGCCTCCCTGTGGCCCAATCCTGATTTCGGTCCTCCTTGTACCCCTCCACTGGAAATAAACCTTCCCTGTACGTGAAGCAGTCACCCTCCTGAAGCTCCTTGAGTGAAGGTGCCTCATAAATAGAAAATGGCAATGGAATTGTATTGGTAAGCTGTGTGGTAAGTTTAGGAGGGATTGTTTTTGGGGGTGTCTAGTTGTAAATGAAAATGGTGATGTGTCCTTGCTTTATTGCATGCATATTAAATGTTTAGGCACAGCAATAAGTAGCGTTTTCGCTTTATTAATCAATGCACCTGAAAGCAGATGTCTAGCTGATGTAGCCTATTAAAAGTGTCGAGCAAGGTTTATTACACTTAAGCAGGTTTAGTGAACAATTTCTATTTAAAACGTGTTTCACATAATGTTAAAATATTTTTGACCTTTTATAAGCACAAAGCCGAGTGTTTTTTTTTGTAGACTAGAATACAGCAACTTGCACAGAATAGCCTAGTTGATATTTTTTTAATGTATTGTACACATTCACACTATCAAGATATTACCTTGAGTCTTTTTAAGATGTTGCTTAGTAGTTTGCTAGCACCACTATTGAGTAAAAAATGCACAACATCCTGTCGCCATCGGCAAACTGTCTCCTTATGTTATCACTGATAACTCTGATGTAATTGTTTTGTATTGCAGGCCCCCACCAGGAGGTCCCCAGAGACGGATGGGCAGGATAAACCATGGTAGTGGACCCGGTGCACCACCCATGGCCGGGGGTGGATGAGGAAGGTGATATCTCGTTTGCCGATATAATTACTTCACGTTCAAATGTTGACATTTGTGGACAATCCCTTTGTTGAATTGCTGCAAAGATTGCCGAGTGCTTTTAAGTGGAGAAATGTTAAAGATCACATTTAACATTAGACACATCTGAACCTTGACTTAACTTTCATGACTACAGGAATTAATATTCTTTGATTATTTCGGTAAAGTCACGTAGATAGAAAATTATAATGAAAAAGAAAGTGAATAAATGTTTTTATTCAATTTATTTTTTATTATTATTCTTCTGTCTACGTGACTTTACCGAAAGAACCAAAGAATACATCTGAACCCTATAAAAACATCAAAACATAGAAACAAAACGGCCATTGTTTATTATCAGTACGAGACTATAAAAAGTTAATGTGGTTTCCGGGAAAAAGAACACGTGGGGAAAGTGAACTTTGTGCAGCCACCAACCAGTGGTGGATGTCCCACATTCCTATTGTGAGAACGACTGTTGTCGACTTCACCACAAGGTGGCACTCATTGTGTAGATCCCCCAGAGATGAATGGCCAAGTTAGATCCATGACACGATTCGATCATACAATTCGATATCAAGCCACATCACCTATCCCAGTGGTGGCCAATACACCAAGCACCATCTATTGGCACAAGTTATTGTGTTTTTATTGTTGAATTCTGGAATATTAAAAAAGTGTATTCAGAAAAATGGAAGGACTTAACAGTTTTAGTTTTTCATTTTTTTTCAGTTGCATTTATTTGGTATAGCCCTGTGAGCCATTCAGCTCTTGAATCGGGTGCAACCGCAGCATACAAAAAACAAAAACATGAACAAGAAAACATCTTAAAGTGACTATGCGCAAACAGAAAAATCCAGGAAAAAATTGCAAAGTCTTCCAGAAAAAGCACCGTACACCAACGATGTGTGCAGCAGGCTATCTGCCCGTGGACTGTGATGTGATAATTGTGCAACTCTGAGACATTTTATTCGCCGTCAAACAAATGTTGTTTTATACTTGTTAGCCTTTGTTCATATTTGTCATGAGAGCCCACAAAACAATGTTGATCCATGTATTGCCCACCTTTGCCCTAACCACTACCCCACTTGGCCATAGCGTTAAATATCAAAGGTACAAGTTTATGATTTAACATGCTTATATTTTTTTTGCAGGTAAACGCCTGTCTCAAAAGGCAGGCGCCGAGGGTGGTGGTGTCCCTGGATATAGGCGCTTGTTCACAGATGTCCTAATCACCGGGCTGTGCACGTGAACTTTGGCGCTGTGATGGGTCACTCTTCACCCTCTCCCAGGAGTTGCGCTGCAGCTGTGGCTGCCGAGTGTGACGTCCCATTGGCAAAGCCCACCGATAGCGTGGAACCAGCGGGACTGAAAATGCAAACTCCAATCTCCCATTGTAACATCAAGTCTAAACTTTTCTGATCATATTGTTACATCCTACCAAAAGCTTTGTCCAGTGCTGAGATGCAAAGCTCTCCAACAAAATAACTTTCGCTTGAGGATACCTTCGTTTGTGAGTTGATCCACTGCAACGATATAATTTTTGCTACTGAAAAGCAATGTCTCATTCATGAGCAACAATTGTAGCTCTCCGATTTTCTTTGTAACCATTAATATGCTTCATTTAAGTAAAGCCTGTGGAGATCTGGCTTAAGTGGGTTTCATAATTTTGGAAAAAGAACCCAATTTATATTTCGTTATGTTAAATTTAAGAGACAACTATGATATCCAGAAGAAAGTTACTGTTTATCTAAACTCCACATATTGGTGAATCCTGTGTTAATACCACTGCAAATATCGATTTATAAACTTGTCAACATCCGTTCTTTCAGAAGTTTATTTACAGTTTTTGACTTAGAGGTTTCCATGGGTAAATTTACAACACCTGTCAGCAACAACGTCGGTGGAGGTAAGAGCACTGCAATGGGTTGAGTTACCTATGGACTACCACAGTTGACCCACAAACGTGAGCTGGAACGCAACAGTTTTCACAGCTTGCCATTCGGGTGCGAGTTCGGTCATGTTAATCGCATGTTCACGACACATGTCCGACCCGCACCCGAACAGCAATTCGCTGTGTGGGTCATCTACGGTGAACCCGACCTCTTGCAGGACTCTGGTGGGATGTAAAGCTGTCTTAAATTGGTGGTGCGGTTATAAGACACTCTAAAGCAATGACATTTACATCTTTTGAACGCCCTTCACTGGTTAATGTGCTCCTGTGGTTGCTGTTGCTCTTGTAGGCTATGTGGCAAATATGCCATTGTCATAAGTAATTTACAACTTTAGATGACACTTTAGAAAATAAATGTGTTAATCTTGATTTTAGCCAAAAGAGTACGATTTGGTGCTGAGGATAAATTGGTACCAAAAAGTAAGTGGTCTTGCCTTTTGTGGGGACGATGGAAAATTACAAATAGCTTGTTCATGCTTAAGGTTCATGAGGACTGTAACCTCTGTGCAATAAAACATTTACCTTTTTAAAACAAATTAAATGTACACGAAAGTTGAAACTAATCTTGGGGTTTCATTCCTTAAGCAAAAACGTTATTCCTGCAACAAAATCCCGTGTAATTTACACACGTTTTCAAAAGCTAGCCAGAACTGAGTCGAGGCATGGCGCTGGAGGGACGTCAGATTTTGTTCGTATCGGTAATGGACAGGAGCGGGAGTGTGAGATGAGGGTCACGAACATGGGTCCCACACTCTCGACATGTTGCGGGAAGAGAAAGGATGGGGGTCTGTGATGATGGTCGGTGTTGTTCCTCTTAATCTGCTTCGAGGAGTAGTGGGAAGGATCGGAGGCCTTTGATGGGGGCTCCGTGTTGGTGCTCTGGCCATGTCAATATCCGAGGAGGCGTGCACATGAGAGGTGGGAGTCTGTTATGGAGGTTGTTAACATCGTTCCATCTCTGTATTAAGACAGGATGAGTATGACTGCCCTACAACCCATGTACCAGAAGTCCTAGATACCAGTTACCAGATTACTAAGACCCAGAAAGGTGGGCAGGTGGACCCGTTGCAGATCCTACAGGGCTCATACGAATTAGGCGATGCCCCTGGCAGCTGTTGTCTGGTCCAGGCTGAACCAGCCCTGTGCTCTTGTAAACAAATACATTCTTGATATGTTCTTTTAGATTTTCTTTTTTTATATAAATACTGACGAATGGAAGCCAGGAGCCAGTAGGAATGTTAGGGCATAGTAAGTCGAGGGAGATGCAGGAGACTGCAGTCAGCCGAGCAAGCCACTCCAATCCCAGGTAAAATTAAAATCTGGCAAACAAGCTTGTGGATGTGGGCCTGCATTAGTACCACGAGCATAAAATAAAGAAGCAATGCCAAGCAAGCAACTGTTATTCTGTTTAATTTAGTTAACAAAATGATAGTAATGTCAGCAATAACACGGCCAAATGCATCCTTTTGTTATAAAGGAAGTTGTTTTCCATACCCACACTGCCTCTCCGAAGATAGTGCCCTGATTTGTGGAGGGAAGGTGGGTTTGTGGCTGCCACAGCACAGAAATACATCCCAAACACTATCCAAGCAGAACTACATTTATAAACGTTTATTGTATATTATCGATTCATTAGGCGCAAGAAGCAGTTGAAAATCGATATTTAAATTAACAGGAGTCCCTCGCGAAATGCACCCCCCTCCCCATAGCGTGAATTTGCAGCTAAGCGATTCATCTTGTAGGGACATTTCACACGTTTCTGCTATGCCTTCCACAGTGGTGTACTCAATTTTTTTACATTTTTCCAAAAAAAATTCAACGACAAAATTTCAAAGTGAAAATAAAAATTCTGATGGCGTCACCGCCGTTGTGGCATCGCCTGCTGTCACGGGCCCGGGCGTCGCTCCTTGGAACTGCTGCTTACGGAAGCATTCAATAAGCCCTGAAGTTACTCATTAAGTAATCTTTGTCCGTAGTAATCTTTTCAATCTTAATTATTATTTGTTATTCATGTTAATATAAAGTGTGACTAATATGTTTTTTTTGTAAATACAGGGCTAAAGTTTTTTAAAAAATACATTCTTCCGAAACGCAATCCCCCCTTATAACATGTATGTCTCTGGGACAATAGACTACATACAGCGCGATTCGAGTTGTGTGCTGTTTTTCAAAAACGCATGTCGCTCATGAGAGGGACACATATATACATGATATTCGACAACATTCCAATGCAGCATATTAATGTTTAATCGACATTTAAATGCAGCATATGTGGATATGTTTGATAATTAAACGTGTTTAAATACTTTTAGATTTAATATCCTGCATTAGCAAACATTGTTAATCAATATTTTAACGTGCAATAAACGTACTATTTTTAATTCTTTAAATTGTTGCAACATTGACTTCATAGTGACGCCTTGGTGATGGCATTGGCATGTCACGTGACATCAAAATGACATCCAATGGATAAAGTTACCCCTGCAAGAGGAATGTGAAATTTACAACACTGCATCAGGGTGTACTGAATTGTGTTATTGTACTGTTAATAGTTTGTGCTGGTCTGTGTTGTTTCTTAGTGTGGTACTGTAATGTGTTACATGTTGCTGTTTATTTTTTAAAATTCATGTTTTCTGATTCCTAGTACAGTCCCAACAATAAACATTGCCCAAAGTTACAGGTCATATACGTTCTTAATTACATAAACCTATTGTTGGTATATCGCAGGTTTAGTCATAATTTTACTTTTAATAATAAAGCGGGAGATGTAACCGTGTTGTTAGACTGACTTGCTTTTGGCATTGTGTAGCCGGCCCAGCCTTGTCGCTCTTTCTCTAGCTTGTATTCGTAAGAGCACAGGCCGACACAAAACAACACATGGCAACTGTTTAGACGAAACTCCTACGTTGTGTCCTGGTTCCTCGTCATCCTGTAAGCTCGGTGTGGCTTCAGAAGGCAGGGGCACACACATGGTTCCGGTGAGTGATCATTTATTTCCCAAGGTCTCTCCAAGGGTGAACAGCAGAACTCTATAATGCAGAGGGGGGCATCGCGGAGGCGAGCCCATCAATGCACGAAAACATTTTCGTGCCGACATGGTGTGCTGTGGATTACGGTAGGAAAGGGTTGTGCGATTAATTTAATCCGCAAAAAAAATGGATTCGGGACGCGCAAGAACTGGACTTGCAGCTGATTTCATCTAATACATTTACGGATTATAAGTTTAACAGGTTTTATAATATCCATGAGGTGTAAATGGGTCTGTTAATGTATTTTTTTCCACTTGACATGCAAGTCTGCAAAAATACATAAAATAAGAACTAGCCTATGCCGATGCGAAAACAAACTGGAATTTCACCTATATTTCTGCAGCTCCTCAATTACTGTATACTGCAGATAAACTAGTCAAACGCTTCATAAACTACACAATGCAATAAAGTCGGCCGCGTCTCTTTAATGCGAAGTACTTAAATATGGCAAATCTAGAATCTGCATTTCAAAGAAGCTGGCAGATTCTTTGTAATTCAGTACATAGTTGTTCAAGAGATACGCAATGTTCACATTCCGAAGATGAGTGTGGTATTTTTGCAATGTGGAGGGGTTAAAATATATATAATTTTGAATTATAAAGTTTGCAGGCTACTGTGATCCCACCCTACACAAAATAGGAAACTGCGGTTTTGTGTTGTATTCAGATGCCTGGATACTACTATAATGCTTGCCGATGCCGACTTCCGTAGATTGACAAATCCATCTCGTGAAATTGGTTCTCTGCAGACTCAGGTGGAAAGCTTGTTGGGGTATGGGGTCAGAGCAGAGGTCAGCAATCTGTGGCTCCAAAGCCGTCTGCGGCTTTAAGGACTGCTTCGTGACTGGTTTTTATTAAGAACCACCGCCTTGTGTTCACGTGCATTGTGGCTCCTGAAATACAAAGTTTATTTTTAAATCCTTTATATGAAGTTCACTTGCGCGCTTGCTTGCTTGCTTACGACCGTGCAAATCTTTCGGTCGTTTTTTAACCCACTTCCCGTGATCCAATCGAGCTGACATTTTCCACACAGACTCGTTGTGCGTGACAATTAATGTTCGTGAAACATTTTTTCCAAAATTTTACACTTTTTAGGACAAAAATATATTTAATTACCAATTGCTTAATGCTGCCATGCAATCATCTGACCCATAGGTGGCAGCCATCTCAAGCCAGAGGACGAGAGGACTCTAGCCGCCACGCATATAAAGGATTTATAGTGAAAAACTTTGTTTTTACGGGTTAATTTTTTCTCTCCCGAATTTGAAAAAAATGGCTCTTGTTATTTTGGTTGCCGACCATTGTCCATGGAAGTCCAGTTCACCATGGGAGTCCAGTTTACCATGGAAAACCATGGGAGTCCAGTTTATCATGTAAATCCAGTTTTACATGGAAGTCAAGTTTACCATGGGAGTCTAGTTTACCACTGAGGTCCAGTTTACCATGGAAGTCAAGTTTACCATGGGAGTCTAGTTACCACTGAGGTCCAGTTTACCATGGGAGTCTAGTTTACCACTGAGGTCCAGTTTACCATGGGAGTCTAGTTTACCATGGGAGTCCAGTTTATCATGGGAGTCCAGTTTACTATGGGCAGGGGTCGGCAACCTGCGGCTACGAAGCAGCATGCGGCTCTTTAATGACTGCTTCGTGATCGTTATTTATTCAGGATCGTCACGTATTCACAAGCATAGCGGCTCTTTAAACCGTTGCCAACCCTCTGGGCTATAACCTTTAAACGGTGTAATTGGAGAACCTTCGAAAAGCCTAAATCAACATTTACTCTAAATGGCTCTGCTAAAGTACTGTAAACGCGAGGCTAAACAATGTATCAATAAGTAAAGGCTAGACTAATCACGTTATCACTGTCTATGGAAAAGTCAGCGAATTTGGTGCCAAACTGAGTGAATAGGGGCCCGATTAAATAGGGGCCCGATTAAATTGGGGCCCAATTCACAGACTTCGGGCACAAGTCAGTGAATTGGGGCCCAATTAGCTGACTTTGGGCGCTCGCCAGTGAATTAGGGACCTGGTTAAAGTCATTGAATTGTGGCCCAATTCACTATTTCTGGCGGAAGTCAGCGAATTAGAGACAAGGTCAAAGTGAGTGAATTGTGGTCCAAATTTACTGACTTCGGACGGAAGACAGTGAATTGGGGACCAGGTCAAAATCAGTGAATTTGGGACCAGGTCAAAGTCAGTCATTTGGGGCCCAAATTCACTGACTTCGGGTGTGAGCCAGCGAATTGGGGACCTGGTCAATGCCAGTGAAATTGAACTGAATTGAATTAAATGATAACGTCACCCTGATACTGCTCTATTTAAGACCGGAAGCAACAGGAGAGCTTCACCATTCTTGCCCGATGAAGCTGATTGTAATTATCAGCGAAACGTCGTACACTACTACTTAAATTTTAAAATGCTGTTGATTCTCTCTTCAGCACACCGGTGGGCTAAAGAAGTGAATTATTTTGTCCTTTGAAAAACGTGACACATTTTTTTACTGTTTTTAGCCGTGTCGGGTGGTGGAGGGTTACGACACATTTATAAACAACGCGATCTAACCCAAAAACCTTTATTATGAAATTGAACTGCCAGGGAGGGGGGGGGGACTTTCTTTCTGCAACAAGCCACCCACCCCAACCCACGTGCCACCCCCTGACGCCCATCCAATTGGCCGGAGAATCCGAAGGGCACGGGGGCCAATGAGCGTCGCTCTTGCTGGGTTCGCATGGAAACCAGGCGAGCGTTGAAGGCTCTGGGCTCTGCAAAAGGCCTCTTCGCTCATGTGGCACACGGGAGCCGCATTCGTTTTGTTTGTTTTGTTTAATTCGCGTTAATGCCGCACGCGTTGTCAATTGAGGACCCTGCCGCGGACAGTCGTCGCTGATAAGTGACGTGCCATGAACCTCGGGTACGGAATCTTTACTGCTGCTGCTGTTGTCAGCGATTGACGCTTGTCTCTGTGTGTGTGTGTTTGTAAGACGGGAGCCGAGTTTGACGCCAGCTCACGGGCCAACACCGTTGACGATTGTCTGAACCGGTCCTGGGTCTCCCCTAGGTCGACTCGGCCTCAAATGAGTACCTGGCGCGGTGTGTAAACATCGCCGGCTGAGCGGTGCTCCGGCCACCTATCCTCGTGTCGTGTGTCGTTCCCACCTTCATAGGTGCTCGCGAACAGTGTGAGCCGTACAGTGGGTCTCCTGTTAATGTCCGAGTGTCGTGGACTACGATTGCAGCTGTCGAATTGTCGACCGCTTGCAGGAAGAGCTCTGCACGCCGTGTCGATTGTTTGACCATACTTCACCACTTTGGGCGGCGGTGCGGGTTGGTGAACGAGGATGTACAGAGCTGGTTCTGATAGGCGCCGCTGATGTTATCCGTAACCGAGAATCTAACCGCTGCATCACCGCAACCGTTAGCAGAAATGCGGATAATGCAGTGTGCAGTGTTCTTAACAAACATGCCCCATGCAGTCATTCACCGTGCAGGCTGTTGGGACGACGTACTAATTTCAGGCTGAGTCTACCTATTAAGGGTGGCATAGCACACGGGGGTTTTGTGATGTTTACACATCAAGCGCAATCCTCGTTTATGGCTGAGTTAACCTGGGGGAGAGGGCACCAAGGCAGCGTGATTGGGACATCACCTTGCCCCTGGTGTCATCCGTGGCCAGAAATGCACCTCAGGTTGGGAAAAAAGGAAATTGTCAGCAGAATTCCACCGCATTTCTCCATTTAATGTATATTAATAAAATATATATATATCAGCTACACAACTCTGGAGCGATTTCAACATTCTGCGTCTCCCCAGAAAGTCAGGCTTGTTTGATAAATGTTGCAAGATTTCCAAATGTTCTTGGCAAGAGCACTCCATATAAACTTTCGGATCCTGTTCAACACAAACTCGTTATGAGTTCCAACCCTAGTTTAGGAGTTGGCTCCATCTGGGGCCGACAAATTGAGTACCACTTTATGGGGATGTCGGCGTTGGTTGCTCTATGGAAAGACTCGCCACGGACACAGAGACGTGGAATCCCACTACTGGTTAGGAGGTGTAAACAGCAGAGGAGCTCATTTGAGCAAGAATTGACGACCAAATCACCGGTAATGTGCCTGATCTCGACAGCTCCCAGAAGCTAAGCAGGATTTAAAAACCTGGATAGTGATAATTGTTTTTTTACCCTTTTATCTGGCAACAAAACTGACATCTTTTTTACAAGGAGTCATGTTTGCATTGATCACAATACCTGCGTTCGGAATGCAAACAAAAAACACAACTCTGATAAGGAATGCACTGTCCTTGAAATTGATTGATCCACACCCGAGACAGCTTTTCTTAGAGCCTAGTCTCACATGGTGTTGGACCAGATGACGCCAAAAGGCACACAACTCAAAGACAATGCACCATCAGAGTATGAGAGCTCGGGGTAAACATTTACACCATTGGAACCTCCTTTGCCAGTAGCAAAATATGATAATTGGTTTTTTACCCTTTTATCGGGCAACAAAACTGACACCTCTTTTTTGGATAGCCTGGATAGTGTTTGGATAGGTGACCGCCACGGTCAGTTTGTTGTGAAAGTGGGCTTCGGGAATAGTTGGTGGGCAAAGGGAGTCAGTGTAGCAAAATCAATTGCTGGACTCTGATTCAATGCTCCTACGACTATGGTTCACATCTATGACCCACACTGACCAGC
The DNA here is from genome assembly GCA_014621495.2 of Entosphenus tridentatus. Classification (NCBI taxonomy): domain Eukaryota; kingdom Metazoa; phylum Chordata; class Hyperoartia; order Petromyzontiformes; family Petromyzontidae; genus Entosphenus; species Entosphenus tridentatus. The sequence goes on from CM025647.2 coordinate 3,308,978, forward strand.
GTGGTGAAGTATGGTACAATAACCTCCACCAACTGGTCCCATGCGGAGTGTCCCGCATCCATTAGTAGACTGTGAAAGGACTCTACATATACATTATTTATTATTTCCGGTTTGTTCTTGCCTGCAATGTAGTAAAGTCCACTGAAAATGTGTGTTGATTTACAGGGATGGTCTGAAGTTAGAAACCCAGACATTGGATGGCAAGACAAGGCTTGTGATAGCATTTCATGGTAAAAACATGTTTTGCTGGCTATTATTTTGCAGATTTAAATGCAATTTTCTCAAGTTTTTTTAAGCAAAACTTGAAGATGTACGTTTTAATCAGTTATATGTGTGTTTGTGAGTGAATCGTATAACTTTTTTGACACCGAGCATAACTTTTGGGTGCGTCTCACTTTCCAGAGCATCTTATAATCTGGTAAATATGGTCATCCTGCACATTATAACGTGTTCAGTGTGCTATTTGTAAAATATAAATGGTAATATAATCCTGCTTTCAAAACCGAATGAAGATGTTTTTTTTTCCTCTTACAGATGAACCCTTAAATAAAACTGCAAAGGTAATTATACAGAAAGCATAGGCTTATACATTGCCATTTACATTCTGTTGAATTTAAAATGTGTACCATTTCATTCTCATGTTAAGTTCGCATTCCAATATTGGACAGTTTTTTTATTATTATTTGTGCTTGTACACCACTATCAGTGCAATCCCTTATTTTTTGTTTAATAAATAAATGCAGTATTTTATCAGCCAGGATCAATCCACTGCTGGAATAAGGCTTTTCTGAGCTCATCCCTCAGAGTTCTACGATGCAACAGTCCATCTAGCGCCTAAAAATGAGCTAACTTCATTTCTCCATCTCCACGACAAACGTTTCAGTTGGATGTGTTTCTACTTTAGCTACCACTGCTGTTAGTCTAAGCCACTGGCTATCATCATCATGATTTCTTTTAGCCCTGCGTTCTGCCCAAGCAAGCCCACTTAGTTTTCTTAACAGTCAATACATTTTCTCGAACTTGCATATTTTCTCTTAATCATGTAGTCCTATTTCTCTCTCATTGTAATTTCAAGCATGTACATCTCCAGACGTGTATGCACTTTTACTTATTAACGGTTATTTTCTTTTTTGTTTGTTTTGTTTTACTTGATTTGATTAAAAAAAAATTCGTCGAATAGCTGAACTTAAACTTGAACCTAAACTGAACTTAAATATTAAATGCAGCATACCATTGTGCCTGAAGAACGCCATTTGTTCACAATGTATATTACCTGCTGTGATGAACGGATAGGTATTGTGCATGGTGCCCTAATTTACACGCTTATTTTAGGGCACTTCCCAGTTGAAGAAACGGAGATCTCCATTTAGGTCGAGACTCGTGAGGGAGGCACATAATGGCAGTGTTAGGCTCGGAGCGGCAAGCGATGGAAGTTCAAGCAGAGGGCCAAAACCCACGCCCTTTGGGAACAGTCAAGCTGCACAGAGTCGTGCGGACATCGATCAGAGGACTTCGAATCCAACTGAAAAGCTCAGTGACCCACAGGCAGACCAGGGTCCAGTCCAGTACAATCACACTCAAAAGGCAAGATTCAACCAGAATATAAGTGCCAATGGCCCACAAATCAAGTTGCTGCAATCGAATCAGCAAAGTAAAGAGCAAAGGGCCATTGTAAATGGACAGACCATCGTACTCGAAAATGGACGGAATCTTCAGCAGAATGATCTGCAGATGGGGAAGAACAATAGAGGCAGGTTGGACAAAAACACAGCCCAGCAAGAAGTGAAACACAGGTACGGTATTTTGTTTACTGTTCATAATGTGCAAGTTTATATACGAGTTCTCTCTTCTAGCATTTGAAATGTTGCAATATCAGAGTCGTATTTTGTAACTTCCCTCATGATGTCATTTCCAGGAGACGTGCAGGAACAAATAATTACCTTTGCGCGATTCATGATTCGTCACTGGTCAGGATCGTGATTAGACTCACGCTTCAATTCGATGTAAATTTTTTGTTTTTATGTAAAGGACTTTAGTGATTTAGGAGATCAAGTGAAAGCATTTCATGGGACATACACACGTTAAAAAACCGTTCTCATGCAATTTGCCACATGCATGCAGAGCATATAAAACTATCGAAATCTCAAATTTATGCAAAATGACACTCCTAAATACTTGTCAGCAGTGAAAAATTAAAACAGCCTAAAGCTTGCATTAATGCGCCTAAAAACAAATTTACCATTTTGATCTCCAATGTTCTTTTCGGTTCTGTACGATATTCAACATATTGCTCCCCGTGACTGGAGCTTCAGGAATGGAACATTCAGGAACTGAGCCAAATGTTTGACATCAATCTGGACAATGGGCAGTAACTTGAAAACACTGGAGAACTATACAGCACAACCGCTAAAACTTAAAGCAATTATATGGCATAGTGGGATTTATTATAATAATTATGCTTTTTTACCCAGGAAAGCCATGCTGAGTCCCTTGATTCTTTTTCAGGAGGGTTCTGCCAAGTATGTTTCAGTAGAGGGTGATTATTTGCTACGTAAATTCCAATTGAGTAATTTGGCAGAGGGGTTAAAATGAGTAAAAAAAAAATTACAAGTTGGATCTTGTTATGAACATACTTATCACCGAATAGTGTTGAAAACGTATTGAATGCCCTTTGTTACACGACCTTTTAAAATAGCAAGTGGGATCTTGTTATGAACATACTTATCACCTAATAGTGTTGAAAACGTATTGAATGCCCTTTGTTACACGACCTGCTTACCATCCCATCGTCGCACCTCACTGTTGTGTGTTTTTTCTGTTACGTTCATTTTTCTGTGAATTATATTTGATGCTTTTCGCCCCGATTTATTTTAGCTTCATCGTTTACATCATTGCTGATGTCACTTTGGTGACTGCGTCACGTTCGCAAATGTGACCGTTCTTGCGTGTTGAGTTCCCACCTGTTTAAACAAAATAAACTTGCTGTTTTTTGTGTCTAATCTGTCCTTATCCCTCGTCGCATGCAATAGGCGCGGCCTTGCCAATGGGAGGCCAGTGAAGGCGGCAGACGCGCGGGGGCACGGCGATAACGCCCAGACGGGGAGCTTCGGCAATGGCTTAGTGTGCCTCACCCAAGAACAGCTGCAGCAGATTCTAGCATCCATCGGGCAATCCGTGAACAGCAGCAACACTGATGGTGAGCAGCCAACCGCGTGTCGTAAGTTAAGACGGCCAACGACCGTCGATTTCTGGATGCATGGGTGGGGAGGGATTTGCAAGAATAAAACAAAAACATGGATCATGTAAAATTATCTGAGTTAGGTGTTTGCGATCCTGGTGCGGCCGGGTACGGGTACGAGTAAGGAATCAAAACCCGTTTGCGACCTCTGATGCAGAGGTCAGTGGTTCGATTCAATCGCCCGGCGCGGCAGTTAAAATGATGGGCCACATTGGGAGCAGAGGGTAGTGCACCAAAGTTCGTGCTTGTATTATACTTTACTCCAACGACTACGCTCCCTGCCTTTCACCAACCTGCACTGACCAATATGGTGAGGTGTGGTCAAACAACCCTCATGATCTGCACAGAGTGGAGAGGCTCTCGTCCGGCAGTGAATTGACACCAAGCCGGACAGGTTCAATGGCACCTATAAGTAGCAGACGTGTTCTGTTCTTTGGCTTTATCCTGAAGAAAAATTACAGAAGTCAGACTTGAATGGCATTGGTTAATGGTGTATATCTGCTGTTGGTGTATGTCATATTAAAACGTTACACAATAGCTGAATGTTATCTTAAAGTACACACTTATATATAAACATTCACTCCGCATTAAAAAACCTTGATCTATTAGTTAATTTATGAATAGTGATTTATGTTTAAATTAACTACTTCACAGGCTATGGCTGAGAAGTAACCAGGGTTACCCAATGGATATTGGCTTTTCATGAAATGTTGAAAGATTAGTTAATTTTTTTTCGTAACATCTAACATCCATAATACAGGTTTTTTTTTGGGGGGGGGGGTTAGATCGTGTTAATATAAATGTGTCGTTAGACCCGCCACCACCCAACACAGCCAATTAGTAGGGTGTGTCACGTAAACAAAACATGCCAATGCATTACTAGTATAGCACACCAAAGAAAACTCTATTATGGATGATATTGGTCGCGAAAGTCTACGAGTTAAACTGATCCAACACATCACAATAAATAAGGTGATGGTTTTTGTATACACTTTAGGTTCAGCACCTTTGGAAACAGAGTTGGACAAGGAAAAGGATATTGTTCAGTATGACAATGAAACCAAGCCTGAAGATGCTTCAAGGTAATCAGCTGAGTGGTTATGGATGCTTTAGGAACTGCTTTTGTGAGTGTACAATTGTTGAAATAAAATATGCTAACAGTAGAGCAGAGAATTTCGAATAGTGCCACTTGCAATTTTTTTACGGATTATTTGTTTACGTCATTAGGTTTGATTATCATTCTTTTTTGGTTGAACAGAGTTTACCTGCTCCTGCAAATGACTGATGCATCAGTGCACATATACTGAGAGTTGAGTGTGTACTTTAAACATTGTACCCATGGAGTCTTGAAGTGTAGTTTTAATGCCAACACAAGGACCCCTCCTATGCTTAGCGATTTGGAAAAGGCATCTGAAAGGCAATTTTTTGTGAGGCTTTTAGTTTGATTGGGGTAACTTGAATAAAGGAAAATCGGCCCTGACTTACTTACAATCATTTAAATTAACCTGGTGCTTCATTTCGTTGTTTCTTTTTAAGTTCGGCTGCTCCGTTTGAGAAGACGCAAGGAATATCGGGCAGTGTCTTTGGTATGTTGGGAGAGAGGGAGAAAGACCGAGAAATACTTGAGGCAAAGAAAGCGCAGTGGAAAAAAGAGCTGGGTAATGTATTCACATTTTCACGCACACACACACACAGCTACATACATATACGTGCACTGAATAATAATAGTTGCATTGAGCATTTTACACTTATTATAAAAAAACGTATGCTGTACGAATACAAAGATTTGTGTTTTACCAGAATATGAATGGTGCTACAGTGGTTAACGCATTGCACTGTGAATCCATCGACCAGAGTTAGGTTCCAAGCCATGGCTAACATCAGTGGCAAGTGATATTTGAATGAGCACTAGGCCTCAACCCCTCTTCACTCACCTGCACTGTACAGTGTGGTGAAGTATGTATGGTCAGACAAGCATCCCCATGACACGGTTTGGGGAGGCCTTCATCCATAAGCGGGTTGACAAACAATTGCAATGATTACTCACGTGAAACTCCGGTCATCCTCACAGCAGCAGCTTTTGGCTAACCATTGAACAAAGACGGTCACTGCATCGCGAGCTTTCAAAAGGGCTAATGAAGCCATCTGGAACGCTCTTCCTTCCCATATTAGGAAGCCACCGGAGCTATGCACTTTTAAATGTAAATTGAAAACTAATTATTTGAACGGCTTTTTGTGTTTAGTTTGTTGTCATTCCCCCGCAACTCCGATTAGCTTTGTGGCTACGTGCGGTGCGAAAGAAGTTCAACATACATAAGTACTGCATGTGCATTTTTTCTAACAGTGAACTTGCATTTTGGAATTGTCAATGGAATGCACTAATACAATGAAACTCAAAGTGAGGGCAAATGCTCAGTCAGATTCAAAGGGAAGCCTAAATGCTTTTGTGCAGTGTACCACGTATTAAAATTCCCCACATATCCCTTTCTCGCGTCTCTTTATTTCCTGCGCACATTTTCAGATCAACAACTGGCGCTGAAAAACAGTGGGAAGAAACAGGAGCTGGAGGTCAGGGAAGAGTGGAACCCCTTTGGGAAGCCAGGGGCAGGAGCTCCAGTCTTATCAGCCACGGGACAGCCGCTGACCACGTTCAATCAGAAGGTATGCTCAATGGAATACAAGAGGATCATCTAAGCTGTCGATCAGAATCAATTGAAAACTTGAGCTTCATCGTTGGATTTTAAAGTTAGTTCGAGGGAGTTCTCATCCGTTTTTTTAAATGGTTTGATGTAAATTGGTATTGAAAGTACCACTTTTTAGAAGTAGTGCCTGCAAGTAAATGTTCTAATAGTCACCCCTTTATGCATTCGGCATATGGAAATCACAAATAGATTTATTTTTTGTGTTAAGCAAATACCAATATATGAACAAATATCTTACTCAAATCACACTTTTCTCATTGCATGGTTTTTTAATGTTTTTTGTTGTAAAACTCCTTATACAGTTTTCAATCTTCTATAAAGATCAATCCAAGGTATGCCAAAGACTGCTTATCCTCGGTGTTTTCAAAGGACATCATTGGGTTTCAAATTACATTCCATTTCATGCTTCTCGCAGTCACATTAGTGCCAATGATTAGCTCGCCCCATGTGCATGATAGTGCCAACAAGTTCTATCTTTTACACAAAGTTTTTCACCACTTTCCCATTATCCACGCTGCAAAAGTGGACACTTGTCCACGCTGCAAATGATGTGAGGTATGTTGTGAATGTGAATCTATAATTGCTGAAAGCTGACTATGAAATAACTTTAGTTGACAATATGACGTAAGATAATTGTTTTTTTACACTTCTATCTGGCAATAAAACTGACACCTTTTTTTACAAGGAGTCATGTTTGCATAGACCACAATACCTGCAGTCATAATGCAAACAAATACATAACTCTGATAATGTATGCACTGTCCTTGAAGTTGATTGGTCCACACCTACAGCTTTCCTTAGAGCCATGTTTTTTGTTTGCATTATGACTGCAGGTATTGTGGTCTATGCAAACATGACTCCTTGTAAAAAAGGTGTCAGTTTTGTTGCCAGATAGAAGGGTAAAAAACCAATTATCATATTTTATACTGGCAAATGAGGTTCCAATGGTGTAAATGCTTACCCCGAGCTCTCATACTCTGATGGTGCATTGTCTTTGAGTTGTGCGGCTTTTGGCGTCATCTGGTCCAACCCATGTGAAACTAGGCTCTAAGGAAAGCTGTCTCGGGTGTGGACCAATCAACTTCAAGGACAGTGCACATTATCAGAGTTATGTTTTTTGTTTGCATTATGACTGCAGGTATTGTGGTCTATGCAAACATGACTCCTTGTAAAAAAGGTGTCAGTTTTGTTTCCAGATAGAAGGGTAAAAAAACAATTATCATTTTTTACTGGAAAATGAGGTTCCAATGGAATATGACGTAAATTATTATTTAATGAAGCCATGTAGTAGTGGTGACCAGACTTCATATATCATGCATTGTGTGGATTGCATCATTGTAAATGATTTGTTTTATTATATCTCCTGTAAAAAAAAACATATTTTGTGATTTCCTTCTCAATTGAGCATCTCCTTTTTATAGCCATGAGCCAATGGTGAAAATTCCACATTGCTTTGGCGGAGGCGAGTCGATTCATAGGTCAATACTGTTGACTTCCCCACAAAGTGGCACTCATTTTATCGACCCTGCATGGATGATGAGTCAAGCCCAATCAGGAATTGAACTCGCAACCTTCTGATTGCGAGCCGCTCGTTCTGACGTTGTGCCATCCGGTTGGATCTTGGTAGTAATCATAATTTTTTGAAAGAGCAAATGTATGCTTTAATTGCAAAGTTCAAACTTGACTTGTTATTGCTATTGACAGGTTAGCTTGTGATTATAAAGATAATTTAACATTTCATTTCAGCATCAGGATGTGCATTTTCACAGTGCTTAAATGGCTCAGCAACTCGTAGGACAATTCCAATTGCCCTGCTGTAGTCTGGCCACCCTTGGGCCAATAAAAAACGAGAATCTTTTTCATACTTTTTATCCGCCTGTGTCTGCAGCTGCAGGCCACTTTGAACCTTCCAGCACATCAGCCAGAATCTGGCTACTTGACAGTGCCTGCAACATCCGCCCACGGGACAGCAAGTGGTGGCAGGAATACTGCCCAGGACTCCGTGGCAATGGGACAGACACAGAGCTTTGCTTCCAGTGACCTTCCCGCAGCAATTCGCTCTTCCTTTGTCATTGGGGTGAGTACTTTCAAAATGCATACTTTATACCTTGCATAAATATGAAAGTATATTACCAGAAACTAAACAGGATCGAGCGTGCAAAGTCCTTGGATAGGTGACCAGTGTCTATCAAACAGGTTGTCATAGATATCACGGGGCTATGTGATGGGCAGCAGAAAGCAGTATAGCAAAATCCATTGTTGCACTGTATTTTTTATATGCTCCCACTTATATGCTTGCTGCCTTCACCATCCTACACTGACCAGGGTGGCGAGACATGGTTAAATGACTCCCATGACCCGCACGGTGTGGGTAGGCCCTCGGGAAGCCGTGTAGTGTGAAAAATGATCGTAACTTGTACATGTTCTATTCCACCTGTTGTTTAACCCTCGGCCCAATGTCCGGGACTTTTGCTCAAACTCCCTCCAATCTGTCTGATATTGGGCTTTCTTTTGCTGCTTAATGTCACATCATCAGCCATAATTTTTATTTTCTTGTCTCTTGGCATCTGTCCCAGCATCCTTGCATTCCAGGACCTGCTTAATTAAGCTTTCACCACTGAGAATGGATCCAATTCACACAATTATAAAAAATGTGTTAACGCACACACTTTGCGTTCACGCTCCGAGAGAGAGAGAGATAATGATTGAGTGTCGTGGGAAACACATTTACAAGTGGGAACGCAGCCTTGAAACGGCGCCAATCATTGCATATTGGCGCAGTTTGACCCACTCCGTTAATTAGTGCGTGTACTTGTTTTTATATATTTTTCACCTTTTTTTACAGCTTGCTTTTGCTATTAAGTGCCTCTAAATCCAACCAGCATTGTGTTGCATGTACTTTGCGTGAATGCATTCGTTTCGTTAGTGATTATATATATATATTTACAGGCATTTAACATCCGATGACGACTGCTTGTGTTGCGATCGAAACGTCGTAGTTTTTTTGTTATTTTCTTTGAACTTATCTACGTGACATTACCGAAAGACCCAAATCATATTTAACATCTCTCTTTGGGATTAACAGGAGGCAGCCCCCAGGGATAAACCTTTCAGCGCCTCCAATAGGGAGAAGCAGCAGCGCTGGCGAGAGGAGCTGGAGCACCAGCGGGAAGAGCAGCGAATGCGCAGACAGCAAGAGAAAATCTGGCTCAAGGGGGTGAGTACTCTCCTCCACACAGACACACAAAGACAAAGATCCCCCGTATAGCCTCCAACAGACTATTCGGGCACGTGCTGCTACTGAGCGCCTATTAAGTCGGGCACGGCACATGAGGGGGTGGGTCGCTAGTACCGTGCGCGGCCGTCTTTGTCTCCCCAATGTTGATGTTGGCACACCGCATCCAGGTACTCATTTGAGGCTGAGTCAATATAGGGGAGGCCCGGTCCTGGTTCAAATATTCAATGCTGTTATTGGTTATTAGTGGGAATTTAACTTGAGTCACCAGCTTCATAGTGCAGTGCGCTAATCGCTGCATTACCACACAAAAAAATACACACACTCTCACACTCTCCAGAGTTTATCGTTTGAGCTATAGACATTGCTTATTTAAAATGTTGTTGTGTTTTTGTCCAAATCATATTCCAGTTGCTCTATCAGTTATGCCAGCAGTGCATTCGAGTGTGGCTATGGAGGTGACATCGCTCAGCTACTTATGAGATCCCTTCATATGCCCGTTCTCCATACGCGTGCCTCTCATGTGACCTGTTGTGGAAGAGCGAGTCTTGTGGCTATCAAAATAATTATATGTATTTTTTTGTGTCCACGCAGCTGGATTATATATATGCCGAATGAAGTGAACAAAATGTACTTCAACTATTTTTTTTGTTCTGCTTTTGATGTCCAGCCTAAGTCCACCACTTGATGAACAGATTTATTCATGGTTGGTTGCATGGATTTGATTCCAAAATGTCAGCAGTGCCAACTCGGTGCTCTGACGTGCTTTTAATCATCTCAGCCACCGATCCACTTCATAGGCTGCAAGAAATCTAGCATTTCCCTAAATTCTATCTTGACGACCGCTTAGGTTTTTGCGGTTGTGCTGTGTAGCTCTCCGATGTGTTTCCACGTTGTACCGCGCGTTGCTCAGCACGACGCCCAACATTTTACTCCCATGTGATGTTGCTCTGCATCACGTGGTCCTAATCAATTGTCATTCTGGCTGTGCAATCGCCATATTGTGCAATCTTTCCATGGTATAGCACGATAATTATCTCAGCGCACCGGTGCTGACATGACATTTCTGAATCCTCTGACACCCAGCCCCGACGCTTTAACATAGGTTATTTGTAGTGTTGAATCAGTGCTCTAATATAGGCGTCAAGTACACCCTGTCCTAGAGCTTACGTGTGCTTAATCGGAGCACTAACATGGTCATTATGAGCTTCCTAACAGCCGGAGAGCTTCCCAACCCCATGTGGGGAGAGACCCATAATATGGGATTTGGGGGATTCCTGGTTATTGGCCAATTACAGATGGAATTCTTCCCCCGCACTTTGTCACAGACAAGAAGAGTTCTACTGCATTATGATCTGCTCATCTACCAGTGACTGCCTCAGTACTGAGCCTACTGTGCATGCACTTCTGTTTGTTTAATCCCTCCATCATCGGCACGTTCAGCATTTACATATCCTCATTGAAGGATCAGGAAAATGCAGAGTGAAGAAACCCATGATTTTTGACCAAGATGTTTTGGGTGTCTCTTAGCCATATTTAAATATGTTGGGGGGGGGGTGTCCGTACACCCACAGTGGCTGTGACACCTGAGCCGATTGCTTGTACATGGGAACTCAGGTGTGCTGGTGCACAGATCAGCATTACCACCTGGACAACGTGTGTACTTATTATATAGTTTTTGCGTGAGTCTCAATAATGTAGTTTTGCGCAAACCCACAACTTGGGGTTATTGCGCACTGCCACCGGGCTGATAGCACACGACATACGACTGTTGTGTTTTTGCCAAAAACTGTGGGCAATTGATTTAATTCTGACTTTCTAATTTCTTGGAGCACTTGATCCTTCTTTTTTTACCCTCTCCCATCATAAAGTTGCCTCTGGCGAGTTATGTCATCTTGCTCTATGTCATTTTCGAGTTACTCGCCATTGCAGTGTTATCGTTGGAACATGTGTATGCCCGCTTTGATGATTAAGGGACGGAATCGATTTGGTACACTTAATTGTGGCTTATGCAAGCTCATGCGGGCTTATGCAGAATGCCTTCTTTATCCACAGGGAGCGGATCAAGGAAAATGGGAGGCGCACTTTGATTCGTTCAGCCAAAAGCCCTCTGTTGCGCAGGCTGAAACCCACGGTGCGGTAACTTCCGTCCGCCTCGATGCGGGGAGGACATTTCATCCCCAGGATCCACTCCACAGTCCTCATGTGCCCTTGACCGATGCTTTGAAGCTTCCTTCGCCGAGAAACAGGTAAATAAGAACGTTGACATTGATGGAGCCAAGTTAATCGTGCTTCAAGGGTGAAAGGTGGAGCCCTACAATTCTCAAGCCACTACTGGCGGCAGGGTCTTCACTCGGGAATCACTGTAGAGGGTAGTTGGCCTACACTTCCACACTGGCCAGACAACTTGGGTGAGGTAGGAGTACCCACACTTGACCCCACCACATGCCACCTGCCAATCGACAAACTGTGGTGCACCGATTTATTTAAAAAATGTTTATTTTTATTTAATCAGGTAAGACACACTGAGCTTTACAGCTCTTTTTCAGAAGTGACCTGGCCACAAATGATAGCTCAACGAAGTGGCTTACCACCTGGAAATTTACAGCAGCAAAATACTCTTAAACGCACGTGGAGGGAAAAACCGGAGGACCCGGAGAAAAATCCACATGACCAAGGGGAGAACATGCAAACGCCAAATATACAGGCGTCAGGGTCGGGATCGAACCCACGACCTCCTCTGTATCAGGCAAGGTAGTTAATATCTCGCCACCGCAGGGGGATTTTAAGAACTTGCACCATTGTTTCAACTGCCACGCCAAAAGATCTAAGCGAACCAGCGACCTCTGGATAACAAGGTCACTGTGCTCTTACACCATGGAAGGAGCCCCAATTGTTGAACGACATGTGCGTAACGAGTGTGTGAAACCCGCAGAGTCCAAGACACGTGAACCGCAGATGACATTCAGATTAATCTTCTTGTTGTTTTGACTTTCAGCCACTTGAGAACAATGACAGCCCTCCTGGATCCAGCTCAGCTTGATGAGAGGGAAAGACAAAGGCTAAAACAGCTGGAGCATCAGGTATTAGTCACTATTTTTTTTTTTACATTCTTGCACGAATAGCTCAATGTTTTGCTTTTTTAAAATATGGTAATATTATGTTTGGTTTATGTATAGTGACATAGAATCGGTCATATGGCAGCATAGCACTGCCTGCTGGCAGGGAATGGGATCTGCAGCTTACAGCAGCCCTGACTGACAGCAGGCCACGTGATAGACCAGAGAGGGATCTAGAGGAAGGGTCACGGAAAGGGCCCATCGAGAACCCGCGAGTAGGTTCCAGAAGGGGGCGTGGCCGGGGGCGGAGCCAGGCCACGCTGACAGTATAAGAGGGACCCCGGGAGGGGAGCTCGGGGCTGTCGTGTGAAGTGGGGTCCCCGTCGTGGTGCTGTTGGAGTCTTCACCTTCTCGACATCGCCAGTCAGGCAGTCTACCAGCTCTCCTGCCTGGGAACCGTAGTTACGAAGTGTTAATAGTCAGGCCGTGTTAATAAACAGAGTGCCTCCTACTCTTAGTGTCTCCGAGTCAGTCACTGCACAGTACTGATGTGCACAAATGCGTGCGATTAGAATATAATGGGTGGGGATGAAGCAGTGACAAGTTGCTTAAAGTAATGTAAGCCGTATAGTCCCTTTTCAATTCACTGCTCGATGAAGACTGCCCCGTGTCTTGTCAGTCTTGGGGTTTGTCTGATCATAATTCGGCACCCTGGTTGCTGCGAGTTGGTGAAAGGGAGCGCCCAGTTCCGATATCACTCACCGCTGGAGTCAGCCATGCCCGGGTATCAAACCGAGGTCTCCGGGTGCTTCATGCAATAGGCTAACCACTGCACCACCACTCCTTGCTGGTTAGGAAATAAACAATAAATAAGAAATTAAAAGGACAACTTAATATTAAGCAGCGATCACAATTAACCACTTCAATGAAAGGACACATGATATGAAGGGGCATTTAAAGTGTAGGTTTTCACAGATTCACAGTTGTGCTGCATAGCTCTGTGATGTGTTTTCGGGTTGTACGATGTGTGGACATCATGTCGAACAGCACGTGGTCAAAGACACAGTCGGAGAGCCCATTAACCTGTTGTTGTTGTTAAATGGGTTACTGAAGTTGAGCGTGCAACGTCGCGCGTTGTTTTCAGAAAGCGATAGCCAGCCAGGTGGAGGAGCGACGTCGTCAGAAGCTCCTGGAGGACGAGCGACGGAGGTACGAGGAGGAGGAGGCAGAGAGGAAGATCGCCGAGGAACGGCATCGCCTTAACAGCCAGTTTAAGGAGGAGCAAGCCAAGCTCCGGCAAAAAGAGGTGCGGCGATTTTTCACACGTTGGCGAAGAATGAAAAATACGCGCTGCATTTGTGTTTCAGTGAATGACTTAAACAGCCTTGGTGTTGTTGAGTTTTCTAGGCCCTGAATATGCACGTGGTAGATGAACAAATGCCGATTGGCTCTAAAGTGTTGATTCTTTTGCCGGATGATCACAGCCTAACATGTATGCTTTCGTGACCAATATCCACAATTTAGGTTTTTTGGGTTAAATCGTGTAAATGTAAATGTGTCATTAAACCTGGCACCACCCGACACCGCCGTTAGTCAGGTTTTGTCTCGTGAACAGAACATGCCAATTCGTTACTAATACTGAACACCGGTGTGTTGGAAATGTTATTGTCCTTACCCCCCACCTCAGATTAGCACGGTTGGCTACGTACGGTGCGAAAGAAGTTCAACATACATACAAACGTAAAGCATGTCTGGGCCTTACTCATTTGTGGGCCTCCTGTTTTTCCCGTGCAGGAGAATCGGACCAGGAAGACGGAGAACCTGTACCAGAGTGTTCAGAGGGCTCAGGAGGAGGCCCTCCGTGATAAGCAGGAGCAGAGAATGAGGGAGCTGGCTCGCAAAGGTCATGACGTCTCCAACCTCCGTCGCAGCAGGGAAGGTCAGTGATTGAATATTGGTATGTTAATTAAAGAAAGGAGCACACGCCAGAGCAAACGAACACTGGCCAGAGGAGGGCGCAAGACAAATAATTTGATGATCCATAATCGACTTTTGGATTAAGGTCACATTGATCTTGACAAATTTATGTCGTTTAAGATACTCCAACACCAAACATAGCCAAAAAACAATATAGGCGTTTAACTCGCCGATTATGTATTCTTTCGGCCAGTTATTTATTGTTTCAGCTCACCAGTAAGTTGAAGAACAATTCTCACAACTGACTTGAACAATTAGAAGCTGCATAAGCATCTTAAAAAAAATCCAAGAAATCAATAAAATGCAGAAAGTAATTTAATATTGTCTTGAAATTTCCTGAAATGAACATCAACCTCCATATTACCAGAATAATTCTGTAATGTGAACACAAGTTAACACCCACCATAAACATAGCATACATGTATCGTATGTACACAGCTTCATGTTTCTTTAATGTACATTTTAGAGTAAAATGTATTTATATGCTTAATTTTAAGTTGCAAAATACACCTTGTAGTTTGTATCATTCATTTGAACACTTATAGTCAACATATAACCCTTGCTTTACTCTCAATTTCAAGGGATGCCGACTCGTGACGACCCAGTTTACGTGGCCGTGGAGGAAGGAACGGTTCGGCAGAGGGATGGTCACTCCCGCTCAACTCTGCGTGTCCACGAACCAGAGTCGTCCATGAAGGACATGGCTGTGCAGACAGGTTTGACCAGATTATTACTTAACATGCTTGTAGTCTGGAAAGCTGTGCTGTGTATATCTGCAGTGACATCGGGATTGTCACTGTATGGTGCCGGCCCGGAAGGGTCGTGCCGTTCGATGTTCCTACATCGTGGACAGCACCGTGTGGGTGGCTGTGTTTCGCACCAGCCCTAGCGGAGCTTGGCGAGCACGGGGACAGTGCGGGCACCACGCGCAGCGTGTGGTGGGGGCTCCCCCGAGGGGGAGGGGGTGAGTGTCAGCCCAGGGGCAGGGTTGCCCCGGGCCGTGGCACTCTGGTTGACCCCGTAGACACGTGATCCGGAATGTCCACTCAGGGGGCCCCAGGTAGGGGGGGACTAGTGGGTGATCACGTGTCCGGAGAGAGCTCTTGAGAAGGATCGAGAGGGAACGAGAATGTTCAAGAAGGCGGGCGGGGCCGAGGGCGGAGCGGCCCCGACCGGAGAGGGATATAAGGCGGGTCCCTGAGAGGGACCAGGGTCTCTTCGTTCTACAAGCTGGAAGCTCAACATCTACAAGCTGGAAGCTCTACGTCTCAAGCTGGAAGCTCTTCGTCCTACGAGAGACCACGTGGTCGGAGACCCGAGTGAGGGTCCGTCCCTTGTGTAGTTCGCTGGGTGGTCACCACCCTAGGGTGTAGTCTGGTCAAGGGGCAGTTACCTCTTTGTGTTACGGCGTTACAAATAAAAGTGTAGCCTCTAAAAGGAGCAACGTCTGCGGCTCAGTTGGACCCACTACATATCGATGAAGGTACGCCTGTGTCGGTGTAATAGTTCGCACACCAGGCTTACAGTCCAGGGGCTGCCCTGTGCCCTCTCTCGACGTGGCAGTTGAAATGATCGGCATGTTTCTTAAACTCCCCTTCTTCCTCGGTCCACCCAGCGATATCAATTTGTACACGAAAGTCGATCGGCAGGCTGTGTGTGTGTGTGTTTGTGGGCACTCCCTCGTCCAAGATATCTGGCCAGCCTGGAAGAGTAGGCAAAATACCCCTGAGAAGGGCTCTCTGCAGCCCCCTCCAGCGGAGGCTCTTCCACCATCAGTGGCATGAGCAAGTAATTATCTTTATTTTACGGCTGAAAAAGGGATGGATTGGAATTTTTTTAAGATTCCTTGAAATGTTTCATTAAATGTTCTTTGATAATTAGTATAATTATTAATTCATCTTAAATGACCAGCTGACTCGGATGCCTGAGCGCTGGGCTGGAACCGCTGAGAGTGTGAACCCAGGTAGCTGCAAGTGAATTTTAAACAATTTAAGATGCCATAAACAAAAGATGAAATGTTTTATAAGTGTGTTTTATTTGTGTTGTTATTTATACTAATGGCTGGTGGCCTGGTGCTGTATAATACATTTTGTTGATTTGTTGCTGTAATCTACTGTTTATGTTGTAATTATATAACATTGTTGTGCACTTGTTTCTGACAGTGGAGTTGCAATGTGAACGTGTCTTTAATTTGACCCCCACCCCTTTTAAGTAATTGGTCCCCTTTGATCACAATATCCCCACGATTCCACCTTCCTATAGCGGGGATGTTGGGTTTCCAGACTGACTGGTATGGTTAGGGAGTAGTTGCCCGCAATGCAAGAATGTGTTTCAACTTGAAACGCGCGCAGTATTTAATTATTTCTCGGCACGCCCAGATTGTACAGCAATGGATTGCTGCCCTGCCCTCTGCTGACTACCACGTGAACTTGCAGCTTGCACTTCATATAGGAACACCCTTTTTCACGTTCGTCGCCCAGAGTTTTGTTACGTACGTAAATATTTACTTTTCTTACCTTTGGCTGGTTGCTATAAAGATGCGGACACCGGAAGATCGGCAAGGGGCGGCGACGGAACAGGCCGCGTCTTTGCGGACTCCACGCGCCCTCCCGCCACGCCGCACGTCCCCGCAGAGTACAGCAACACCGGAGTCACGTGCAGGAGCCGCATCGACAGGGAGAGGCCCGGAGGAAAGGGAGCGGACAAGCAGAGCGGCCACCACGAGGAGGAGCCGTCTTCCAAGACGCCGGGCCAGAGCGATGCCGCCAAGCGCAAGAGCCCGAGAGATGACGCTGAACCGAAGCCGGCGTGGAACATGACCACCAAACCTGTTGTGGGGTGCGTTAACCCAGCGGGGTCAGTAACGATTACCTTCACTGTTTTCTTCGGCGGGTTACTGGAATTGCAGTCGATCACGTGTGATGATGTTAAAGGTTAGGTGCGTACGTAGGTATGCATGTTGAACTTCTTTCGCACCGTTCATCATCAACCGTGCTAATCGGAGGTGCCGGGGGAAGGACAACAAACTAAACACATCAAGCAGTTTGAAAGAAATTAGTTTTCAATGTAGATTTCAAACTGCATAGCTCCAGTGGCTTCCTAATATCGGAAGAAAGAGCGTTCCAGACGGCCACAGAAGCGCATATGAAAGCGCGTGATGCGGTGACCATCTTTGTTCGATGGCTAGCCACAATGTTGAACTTCTTTCGCACCGTACGTTTCCAGCAGTGCTTATCAGAGGTGATGAAGGAGAAAGCCTACTGATTGATTGTTTTTCCCGTAAGAAAAGCTCATCTTGTCACGCCATTGTGCTGCGTGATCAGGTGACTGTTTATTAACATTTCGTAGGCTGCCAGCTTACAAAAGTCGAAAATGGTTGATGCATTGCTGGTGATGGTTGCTGGCAACGATTACCGTAACATTTCCCGAGCAGTTCAAGACCTTAACGAGCACCTTAGCTGTGAGCCCGAGAAGCAGAGGTCGCAAACGGGTTTTGATTCCTTACCCGTACCCGTACCCGGCCGCACCAGGGCCGCAAATGGGTACCCGTACCCGGTCGGGTACGGGTACCCGTTCCCTACCCATACCCTACCCGAAATGAGTGACAAACGGTTACTCACCAGTGACTCACGGCCTACCCGTACCCATACCCGGCCGCACCAGGGTCGCAAACGGCTACCCGTACCCGTACCCGGCTGGGTACGGGTAGCCGGGTATCGGGTAGGGTACGGGTATCGGGTACCCGGTTGCGACCTCTGCCGAGAAGACGCGCTGGTTGTGTCTCCCGAGCAGAGGCGGCGCAACCCGAGCCTCTGATAAGTACCCCAAGGCTCTGAGGAAAAGGGAGATGGAGCGGGAGGCGCGCAAGCAGAGGCGGCAGGAGCAGCTGTTGGCGATGGTCAACAGGAACGTCGTGAGCAAGGGACAGGCCCCCGCCAGCGACGCCGCCCGCCAGGAAGACGCCGGGGAGGCCGCGCACAAGCAGAAGGCATCGCGGGCACTGCCGTCACTCGCGGACAAGACGGGGCTCCAGACAAGGGATGTGCAGAAAAAGGCAAGCGAGTGTTTTTTTCCCAGCAAATGTAACACTTGTACAATGTAAACAAATAATTATCGGACAAAACGCCTCCTTTCCATCATTATTTTGTGTAAACTTAAGTGTAATTTGCTTAGCTAAACATGTTTTTCTTACAGAAACCATTGACGGAACACAACAATGCAACCCAGAAAACTCAACAAAGCAATGTCGAGTTTTCAAACAGGTACTTTGAATTGCTACGAAACTAAATTATTTGACACAGACTTCTCTCGTCACAATTTGCACAGTGACAGGAATATTTCATATGTATAATCTGTAAAGGTGCTCAGTGCATTTGAAATGAAGTCTCGATATTACAGTATTTAAAACACATTCCTGCGGAGGGAGCTGGTAGGAATGTTGGGTTGCTCGGTAAATGGCCAGGGTCAACGGCGGTGTGGTGTATTCCGCAAATATGGCCGACTGTGAGGGCGGGCACAAGCCATCGTGAGTAGGTTAAACGTTGAGTTTTATAAGGGCACCACGGGGTGACCAGCCCTTCTCCACCCAGCCCCACCCTCCCCACCCAGCCCCTCTCCACCCAGCCCCTCCCCACCCAGCCCCACCCTCTCCACCCAGCCCCTCCCCACCCTCCCTTCCCCACCCAGCCCCTCCCTCCCCACCCAGCCCCTCCCTGCACGACGGACGGACGGACACAATAATCCCCTGTGGGCTGGTGTAACCAGGAGATTCCTACCAGTGTGCTGGTTATATTAAGTCTTGACACCCCATAGTGTCTCCAGGGAGGGCTGACGCTCACTGATACGTATCAATCCTATGTTATTGAACACTGTGAAAATTAGACTGGACTCACCGCCAGTTCCGGCGCTCAGACACAGAACGCAGCAGCAGCAGCAGAAGGAGGAGGCGGGCGAAGGTGGCGACCACGCAGAGAGGGGTGCCGGCCACACGCCAGAGGCGGTTCACATCGCCTCCCACCGCTTGGCTCCGCTGCACGATGCCGGGGAAGCCGGAGCTGGGACAGGCCAACGCGGCCGGCAAGCCCCAGCGAGCAGGGCCGGGCAGACCTCCCCTCCCAACGCGGCGTTTGTGCCGTACCTGCGCAGCGATGATGTCCTCTACCTGGACCCCGACGCGCCCATGTCACGCCCACCAACCAACGAGTCGCAGTACAGATACGGCCGTGGTACGTCGAGATGTCTCTGCACCTCCGCGATGGACGCGCTCGGCGTCAATTTAAACTAAACTATTAAACCAAACTTTTTTATTTTACCAGGCAAGGCTCCACTGAGCTTACGTAGCCCTTTTTGAGAAGCGGCTTGACCATAAATGATAGCTCAACGAAGTGGCTTATCGTGTGTAAATTTATAGCAGTCAAACACTCTAACCGCGTGTTTCTAAATGTGGAGGGGAAAACCGGAGGACCCGGAGAAAAATCCACGCGACCACGTGAAGGATATGCAAACTCCAAATATACAGGTGTCAGGCTTGGGATCGAACTCACGACCTCCTGTATACAAGGCAAAATAGTTCACATCTTGCCCATAGAAGGGAAATAATAAAATAATAAAACATAATAAATAAAAATTAGCACGACCCACAACACAAGCAGCCGTCAGCCAGGTGAAGAAACAGAGCTGTTGGAAAGACAGCTGCCGAAACGTGAGAATTTTTTTTTATTCTGTTTTTTTATTAGCTTTCTACGTGACTTTACCGAAAGAACCAAGAAGATGAATCCCTGCAGTCACGAAAGCTTTAAATCGAAATCTTGCCCATAATCCAATGGGCTTGGTCTGTACCACTTGGGATGGCAAATGCAACTAGTATCCAGCATGGAGAGTCGATCATGGGCAGAGCGCTTACCCTATATACTGTGTTTTATGTGGATACTTCCAAATAATTTTCGTATTCTGACGATTTTTCATATCCTATTTGTTTTTTTCTTCCAAAATTGCCACATAACCCGTCTTTTAATGATTTTAGTTCGTAAAAAGTATCACAGTGAACTTGCTATGATACATTTCTGTGATCGAGAGACGAAAGCTCTAAAATCACTGTTAGCGTATGCCACCGTAGTTGGAACTCAAAAAATAATTTTCGGACCAATGGCTCAAATGACCACGAAGTCTTAAGTGAATTCCTGCTCGAATGAGCCTTGAGACATTGCTCATCACCATTATACAGCCCAGAACCAAGTGGTGGAATTGCTCTACAATTACTGCACCAGGAAAATAAAAACGGATTATATTAAGGTTAAAACTTAATTTAGAGCTTTCGTGACTGCAGGAATTACTCTTTGGTTCTTTCGGTAAAGTCACGTATAAAGATAAAATAATAAATTATATACTACCATACGACGTCGTATGGTAGTATTTAATTTATTATTTTCGTGTGCTAGTACTTAATTTTTTATTTTAACTTTATACGTGACTTTACCGAAAGAACCAACGAGTATATTAAGGTTGCCTTTTAGTTCATTTATTTTCAGCTCCGAGACATACATGTTCCAGTTTGACATGCAAAGAACACTCTTGTTTGGATCAATAACACGTTTTACTAACTATATTACCGTGTGTGTGTGCTGTGCGATTGTGTCCTTACAAATCGCGTGAAAGGTTGGCTTGGGACATGCCTCTCGTTGAAAACTCAACAGCTGCCAGTCTCATTAAAAATTATTTTTTGTTGTTTCTGTGGCAGAGGTCGCAACCGGGTACCCGATACCCGTACCCTACCCGATACCCGGCTACCCGTTTCCGGCCGGGTACGGGTACGGGTACCCGTTTGCGACCCTGGTGCGGCCGGGTACGGGTATGGGTAGACCGTGAGTCACTGGTGAGTAACTGTTTGTCACTCATTTCCCAACGTCTTGTCTCTTCTCACAATTCAAGTTCCTAGAATCAACCCACCCGCGCCTGCAACATGGCTTCATCCCAGAGGTCGCAATCAGGTACCCGATACCCTACCCGTACCCAGCTGGGTACGGGTAAGGTACGGGTACGGCCGGGTACAGGTACCCGTTTGCGACCCTGGTGCGGCCGGGTACGGGTAAGAAATCAAAACCCGTTTGCGACCTCTGTTCTGTGGACAGGATATTTGGAGCAGCGGAGGCATAGTTCAGAGCAGTCACGCGATCCTCTTCTCAACCCGGAGCTGCTGAAGTCTAAGGACAGACAAAAGGCTATTCTTGAGGGGCTCTCTCAACTCAGACAGGTACAGTATGGCATTAAAGCATACAAAATGTATTTAAATGATACTGCTTTCAACATCTAATTCTTACATTTCTTTAGTGTGGGCATTAAAAGGCAGTGCAGCAAACCCCATTGTTGCACTGTACTTTTATGCTTCCACATCTATGCTCTCCCCAACTTTGTCAACCCGCGCTGTCCGGCGTGGTCCAGTTTGCTCAAATAACATGCACGGCATGTTGAAGCCCTCATTGAGTAGTGGATTAACAAACTTGTCATACGTGTTCATTTCAATCTCTGGTTTGCTCCCACATGTACGAACACTTATTGGTCGATACTCTTTGGTTCTTTCGGTAAAGTCACGTAGGGTATAAAATAGTAAATTAAATCACGACGTTTTGAGCGCAACACAAGCATCCGTCATCAGGTGGAACAATCACAGCAAGAAACAATTGCTGAAGTGGGTACAAGGGCTGTCGTGAAAAGAGGCTATATCGGTAAGAGAGGGGGGAGGAGCCAGGGAGGAGAGATAGAGAGGGGGGTGTGGGCTAGGGGAAGTTGAGCGCTGCTAGAGGGATTAGGAGCAACTCATTGGTCGACTTTGGCCAACATCCCAATATAGGACCACAGTAATTGTTGGTGCCAGTTCTGGCTGCATTCCCAACTCTCTGGTTTTCTGCTCCTGCGAATCATTCTGTCCCTGTGAGAGTGAATGAAACGGTGTGCATTATAATTTCTGAGTTATAAATTCCTAATGTAATTTTCCACTCTGCTTCACCGACAGGGCTTGCTGATGAAGCAAAGGGAGGTGGAGACCTACCTGTCGTCACCCATGCTTGCTGAAGATGTCTCTCAGTTTCCAATGCAGAGCAAACCCAGCTAAAGCCACAGCAGCAGATGCCAGCTCTCTTAACCTATGGGACTTTCTGCACTTTATAGCAACATCTCTTTGTTATCTCTAAGAGTAACTTGTAATATATTTATTTTCTATTGGCACATCAGAGCCACACCAGCACAGGGCCCAAATGATTCATACAGGTGGTTTTCCACTGGCTATTTTCCATCCTGAGCCAGAACTAAACTGTCCTCACAAGAAAACTTAATCTGGCTTGAGGCCAAGCAGGGCCAGGGGTGATGTTAATGACACATTAATTGTGTGTGACATTAGTCAGTACAACTCAAACATGCTGTCTCCACTTGCTAATTGCGTGTGATATCAGCGGCACAGCTCGGGTTGTGCAGTGGAAAAACAACCTGGCGCCTCCTGAGCCATGCTGAGCTGGCTCCGCACGGCTCTAGCATGGCTCAGTACAGTGAAAAAGAGGTTTTAGAAAACAAAGATAATGTGCAGTAATATTTGCGTTGTATGTGAGAACTTAATAAAGATAAATTTCGTGTAAAGTGTATATTTAATTTTTTCAGTGTGTAAATTAAACAATTCACTCGTTAATCCTCCTGGTGAAGCACAATAATCTTTACATCGTGTGCAACAGTCCAATGATGCCAGGAATAGAACAAAACAAGGGAAGCTTTTGTCGATTGGCCATTACCAGGGGTCGGAAACCAATGTAATAATAAGAGCCGTTTTTTTCGAATTCGGTAAAAAAATAACTCAATATTTCAAGGGCCGCAATGCACGCGGTGGATACGAGACGGTCGTCCTTGATGAACAACGTGTCACGAAGCAGCCCCTTAAAGAGCCGCACGTGGCTCCGGAGCCGAAAGTTGCCGACCCCCGGCCATTACCATCACCGCAGTTGTTTACAGGAAACCAATTGTGTACTTCTGTTAACATTAGCACTTTAATATCTAATGGGTGTAACGACTTATATAAAGTAAGCTGCTCTTGTCAGGGCTGGATTAAAGTTATGAGGGGCCTCAGGTTAATAGGAGGGGAAAGAGTCAAAGTATGTATTACATATTGCAAAGGTGTATAAAGTCACCAAATATTTATTTACCCATGTAAAATTGACATGTATTCCACTCAAGGTAAATTCATCAGACAAATCACGACACTAATTTTTTCAAACATTTTTTTCCTCCCCTGGCTTTAGCTGTGGCAAAGTCACGAATTCACGAATTCCGTCATCGTAATTCAAAAACAAAACACTTCCGATGGCCTTGCTTCCACCGTCGCTCAGCTGTTACTTTAGTGTCAAATGAAGGACCTAAAAGGAGAACCTACAAAGCATGAGGGCTGAAGCCCTCATTTGCCTATGGGGTCAATCCAACCCTGGCTCGTGTGAAAACTACTGTATGCTTATTCGCTGTAATTTTCGTAACATTTAAACATTTTGAATATCGCATCGTCTAGGTCTACATTTGTATATACACTGTACTGCAATATGTCTTAGTGGTGCGAAATGTTTAAAACCCAGACAATTCTGCATGGCATCATTTACAGTTTTTTAAAACAGTGTGATGTGATAGGAACTTACGTAGTGAGGCAGTGAAATCCGTTGTGCTATACTTCTGTGCTGGCACATCTGTGACCTCTGACCTCACCAACCCACACTTCACTTTGGTGAAGTGTTGTTATCTGACCTCGCTAACCAGTATGGTGTAGTGTGGTCAAATAACCCCCGTGACCCCGACAGCATAGGGAGGCCCTCATGTAGCAGTGGGTTGACCAAAGGGCTGTACATGACGTGGTGAATGTGTTTCTCCACTACAATTGAGGTGCAGAAGATGACAGCCACTGTACTTGTGTGAGCTATTGCCTAAATGTAGTTTGTGATTGCATAAGTTTGTAACCCTTTGCACTGGCCCATAGCAAAATGTGATGTCTAAAAGCAAACTGGACTGTAATTGTTGACATTTTTAACTGTGAATAATGGGATGTTTGTCTCGTGATTGTACAGAATGTGCTCGCATATCCAACTTGTAGGGGGAGGGGGGTGAGGGGGATGGCTGACAGAGGCAAATGGGTGAAAAGGTCATATCCGTGAACATCTATAGGATACCATGCATGCTCAAACAGGTTACTGGATTTAAATTGAAGTGCAAATAGCAGAAAGTGCTTTACTGTGCTTTATAATTAAGCGGATGTATGCAAGATTAAAATTGCTGAACTGAATGAAACGGTGGGATTTGTGAACATCCCTGGGAAATGACAGTTACTCTATGCACAAATCACACACTGGGTGGTGAGCAGTTGATAACACTGGTCAACACACTTTTTCTGGCATAAGGTATTCCAACGGTTTTAATGTAATTTTGGGGTGCGGATTCCAAATATGACATCAGTTTTTGTCTATCACGTCAGGTTTTTGAGATATCAAATATTGCTTTTTCAATAAAAACTGCAGAAGAAAAATATTAAATGAATGTGGCTATCTACATAAAATTATATTATAAACACTATCCTAAAAATACAGCACCATATTTTAACACTAAAGCAGTCACTGACTCGCAACAACTTGCAATCATAAGTGACAGTTAATTTCGGGTAAAATCAATGAAAATGGGGTATGCCGATAGCATAAAAATGAGATGTGATAGAGCAAATCTGACATCAGATTTGGAATCGGCACCCTGAAATTAGTCTAAAACAGCTGCAAAAGTCCAGGCCTAGAAATTTCTTTTTTGTTGACCAGTGTAATTTGGGGTGGATATGCGACGTGCTTTATGTTCATAGCATTGTGAATCTTATTATTGGTTTTTCGGTAAAGTCACGTAGAAGGGAAATAATAAAATATTAAAATAAAACAATAAAATTCTCACCACATTTCGATTGCATCGCAAGCAATCATCAGGTGTGAAACCCACAGCAAGAAAATTTGAAACTTTATTTTATCCCTTCTACGTGACTTTACCGAAAGAACAAATAATATGAATCCCTGCAGTCACGAAAGCTTTAAATCGAAATTGTGAATATTGTTCTATAAAAACTAAAATCCTTACCACCTACTATAATTAAATGATTGCCAAAAAATGCAAAGACGTGGATTGCAAATACTGCGACAGAGTATTAATTGACGTGCTCAACTTAGAAAAATAAAGAGTTTAAATGCAGACATGTATCGCCCAGTATTATTTACAACCTCTCACACACAAACGCCTCCTTAGTTTCCGAAATACGTAAATGGGTTTACAAAGTTGTATTGATGCTACTTTGTGGACTACAGGTTCTACGGTTTACATACAAACAAAGGAGAAGACAATGTAACACGTAGGCTTTCGCCACCAATTCTGGCCATCTAACCACCCCAAAAAAACTTTAATTATAAATAACATTTGTTCGCGAAACTTTATTTTTTGTGTTGGTGTGCCACTGATAATGCAGCAGCAGCAGCACCAAATAAAAAAATCATCATACCTATCAACAAAGATTCGTTCACGAAGCCACCCATATATACAGACACAATTTCAACCGAGACGACGATTTTAAACTCGGCAATCATTGGAAATATGTCATCAACCACCCAGCCCCACCCAGCCCCACCCTCCCACCCAGCCCCTCCCCACCCAGCCCCTCCCCACCCAGCCCTTCCCTGCACGACGGACGGACAATATCCCGTGGGCTGGTGTAACCAGGAGGTTCCTACCAGTATAAAAGCTCTTGAGGTTGCCATGTAGCTTCATTCATCATGGTCTTATTATACAAGTTATCATTCTGACTCTTGGGTCTTTCGGTAAAGTAACGTAAATAAAAAATAATAGATCACGACGTTTCGATCGCCACACCAGCAATCGTCTTGTGTTGCGATCGAAACGTCGTGATATATTATTTTTTTATTTAGTGACTTTACCGAAAAAACCAAGAGTCAGAATTCCTGCAGTAACGAAAGCTTTAAATCAAGATGAATCATTCTGACTTAAAACTTTCGTGACTGCAAGAATTAATATTATTAGTTCTTTCGGTAAAGGCACGTAGATAGAAATAAAATAAATAATAATAAAACACAATAAAAATAATAAAATATAATTTAAAATAAAAGCAAAAACCCACGACGTTTCGATCGCAACACAAGTGGTCTTCATCAGGCGCATGATGAAGACCGCCTGATTCAGTTTCATTTATTAGGTATAGCCCTGTGAGCCATTCGGCTCTTGAATCAGGTGCAACCGCAACAAACAAAAAACAAAAACATGAACAAGAAAACATCTTAAAGTGACTATGCGCAAACAGAAAAAAATCTAGGAAAAAACTGCAAAGTCTTCCAGAAAAAAAGCACCGTACACCAACGCTGTGCAAAAATCCCAGTGGGATGCAAGTCAAACAACCACAAGACAACTTAGATTAAAGCCATCATTCTAACTCCGTACTGCAACAAATAAAAATCGCCAAACCAATAAACTTTTCGAAATCACCAAATAAAGCCTGATGAAGACCGCTTGTGTTGCGATCGAAACGTCGTGGGTTTTTTTATTTTAAATTTAATTTGATATTTTTTATTTTATTTTCTATCTACGTCACTTTACCGAAAAAACCAACAATATAAGTTATCATTTCTAGATTTGAAGCTTTCGTGACTGCAAGGATTCATATTATTAGTTTTTTTCGGTAGAATCACGTAGGTAAAAAAATTACATTTAAATTAATAAAAGTAAAATCAAAATAAAATCAAAATCACGAACGGAAGCTTGTGTTGCCTCCGATACGTCGTGATTTTTATTTGTATTTTACTTTTATTAATTTTAATTTTTTACCTACGTGACTTTACCGAAAAAACCTAGAATATAAGTTATCATTCTAATTGTGCTGTGGGGGTGGGGGCTAGAGAGAGTGGGTGGGTGGGAGAGAGCGAGCGCTCTCTCCTCGCTAGATTTCCGATGACGTCTTCCCCACCGCCCGCCCCCCCCGCAAGCTTAAATCGGCGCATGCGCAGTAGCGCGCGGTGGGTGTTTACGTTGGGGGCCAAGGGGAACAGCTGATCGGTCGCCACTCTGAACGGCGATCACGAAATACTGTAACATCATCAACTACAACAACAGCAAGATACGGCAGTGGGCATGGCGATTAACGAGCTGTTCGTGAGTTGCAGGCGAGGCGATCTTTGCAGGGTCAGGTGTGTGTTTGCTTGTTACGCCGTGTTGTTGTTATCATCATCGTCGTCGTCGTCATATCGAGTGTCTTTACACATCGCAGCGAGGTTATTTCGCCATGAACTATAACGTACAGTATATCATACGGGGGGGGTTTGGGGGAGTCGCATCGCGTAAATATATAAATGTGTCGTTAAACCCGCCACCACCCGACACAGCCAATTAGTTAAAGGGTTTGTCACGTAAACAGAAACATGCCAATTCGTTACCGGTGCAGCACACACAAGTTGTGTGTTGGGAGAGTTAAAGCCACAACATTTACAATCGGAGTGCGATGTTTGTCTGCGTTGCCTTAAACCCATCGGTGTGGGTTTCCGTTACTGTGATCGATTGTTCGGCGATCACTCCGTTACGGTGCTGTGTTGGGATTGCCCGAGCTAGCTGTCCTGTTCCCGCCACATGAATGTGGAATTTCCACAACCGCATCGTGGCCAACCGCGCCCGTCTGAGCAGGGAAAGAGACCTGTTACTTGTTTTAATCACTTCTCTGCTTCAGTTTGACTGGCAATCATCGTGGTCGGTAAAATAGGTACCATTTCGTGTGGACGTTGGGCTGGAAAGGTGACGCAAGCCCGTGAACGTGTGAAGATACAAACCTCGCCCCCCACCTCGATTCGATGTTTGCGGCCACAATTTCATCAAGCCCGCGCATACCAGCGTGGTGAAGTATGGTCAAATAAACCCACCCAGATCGATATTGAACCAGTGGTGGATTGACAAGGGACATCGCGGAGAAATGAGTCGTTCTCATGAGTACGACTGCGTCTCAAATGTCAACCGCAGAAGTTAGTCCAAAATTCGAGTTGAACCACAGAACTCGGCATTAAATATCTGAGCTTTTTGCTGTCTAAATACCCACGTTGTATACCACACGCACGGTACTTTAATACTATTTTGAACTGACACTTTATAAGTGTAATTTGTAGGAGGGTACTTGGGTATTTTTTTCAGGAGGGAGAGACTTCCACAAACACAAAAAACTAAACATTCAAGTTTTGCAAACGGCAGCAACAGCAGATGTCATCATCAGATACTGTAGCAATTCGAATGTGTACAGTGCATTTCATCCGTAGATCCCAATGTGCCGTGGTGTATAGGAAGCAGGAAACACAACAGAATCTGGGCAAACAACCAGAACTAGGGGGTGAAGGGCAATTTAAAGAGTTTTGAGTTTTCGAGAGAGATTCCAATAACTCTGGTGACTGTGATTGCGTGGGTACCAAAGACAAAAGCGTCGTCCCATCGTCTGGAAGCTTCTCTGGCGAAAGCGCGATCACCCCCGGAACAAAGCCTCGACCTTCAGAGTCCTTAGAAGAAGGCGATCCGCGGATCTCGGGGACCTCGTTGGAGACTATACCATGGACCAGTCCCTGCGGGCATTGTGGGACTAACCCATTTAAGAAGAGCTTCGTAGGTCAGCAGAAGAATCTTACAGTCCACTTGGGAACTTGACTGGTAGTGCGTGTGCATCAATTACTCCTCGCAGCTGCATCCAGAGCAAGCTGGAGTTGAGACTTCCCAGGACCTCAAACTCAACTTGGATAACTTGTCCAAATGGATATTCAACGAGAGCACGGAACTTTTATTCTGCAACCCATTGTCTTTGCACCACGTGCCGGTGAAATTTAAATTTCGGTTCAACGTGTTAGCAACTGGGCGGTAGAGTGAGGCTGACAATTGGGAAGGTTGTATGGTCAGATACTGATTGGGGTGGTGGGGGGAGATTGACCCCCGTCCCATCATCTCTCAGCTGTCAATATGTAGCACCGCTTAGTGGGGGAAGTCAGCAGTGGTCGTCCTATGGATACACTCGCCCCCATCCATAGGAATGTGGAATTTACACAAACTAAACTTTTACTTTACCAGGTAAGGGCTCACTGAGCCACAAATGACAGCTCAACAAAGTGGCTAATCATCACCTGGAAATTGATAGCAGTAGCCAAATACTACAAACGCATGTTCATTCGAAATGTGGAGGGGAAAACCCGGAGGACCCGGAGAAAAATCTACACGACCACGGGGAGAGAGACACGCAAACTCCAAATATACAGCAGGCGTCATAATCGGAATAAAAAAACGCAAAAAACCCACGACGTTTCGATCGCAACACAAGTGGTCTTCATCAGACCACTTCCTTCTGCATACCAGGCGAGGTAGTTAACATCTCGCCACCGCAGTGCCCATTGACTCAGGCCTGTAAACAGGAGATGAGCACAGCTTGAATACTTATCTGAGCAGAAAATCCCTTTGACTTGCGTGTGATAGCATATTGAACCAAATAATTTTCCACTGAGCCTCATAACTCATTGTCAATAGGGTTTTGCTTGGTTTCATTTGCCGGTTTCCTTATATTTGAGATTTTGTGTTTTGATTGGAAGGAAACAGGAGTTCCTGTCAATAACCAAACAAGCGTAAAACCCTTAACATTCTGTACTTACTCCACTGCTGCTTCAACTACTCTGGAGGTGCCTTCCGCACCTACGATTAGCACGGTTGGCTACGTACGGTGCGAAAGAAGTTCAACATACGTCCATCAACAATGTAAGCACTTAGTTTTCATAATCCGTCCTTGCCCCCTTATTGAACCCTAGCCTGATGAATGTCTCTCGAAGGGACTACACTCTATCCAACATTGACGTGATAGAACGTAAAGAACGAGCAGGCCTCTTGATCAATTTAATTAAACACCCCCACCCCCCAACACGACATGTTGGACCTCGGTGCTTTTAACACCGATATCATGATACTAGCCTTTTGTCCGTCCCAGAGCGGGTGTATTGCAGTAAGTCTGAAAATTGCAAGCGAAATGCAGACCCCGATGTGATATTAATTGCATCCATTCGTATACAATTTAAAAGGCCGCGGTGACACAGACTTATTTCATTTATAAAGGTGATAATCCCTTGTTCATCATGACGTCCTTTTTACTTTGATGTCTCAACAGCGTTACGGAGATCGCGTGACGTGAGGGTTCTGCCTTTGTAGTGAGGGCTGTAAGTTGACGCTGAGGAGGGGGGAGGAGGCGCCTCGCTCCCCATGTGGAGTGACGTCACCTGCTCATGATTATTAATGAGGGGGGCTGGTCGACGTGGAGTAACGTCACGCACGGGACACACTGACATTCTTGGCTCATTATAGTCGTAAATTTTATGTGTTGTCGTGTATGGTGTTGCTGTGCTTTATAGGTGCTCGCTACCAGTCTGTTAAGGCTATACGGGGGGATCTTTGTCTTTTGTGGCTGCTGGTTAATCCATCCGAGTTAAATATCGACTCAAAGTAGCTTTGACAAATAACACTAAATGCTGTCTGCACTTGTTAGCCTTCACATTGTGGTATTTGATGACTCGTTTGGTTACATAGCAAGCATTTACTTTGCACTTCCGTGTGTTATTGGCTGTAGTAACTTGAAAATAAAGAGCGGTAGAACTGTTACACGCCTTAGGAAAGAGATTTCGCGAAACAAAAGCATATTCGTCGGGGTTTGAGGCCAAAACAGCACTTAATATTCTTAGAAATTCCCGGTTGTATTGAGTTTGTTGGGGTGGCTCCTAGGTCGGGCGTGCTGAGCTCGCATCACCGGTAATGGGTTCGAATACAGGCAGATGCCTGTGAACACATTCATGCGGAGGGAGCTGGTCGGAACGTTGGGTTGCTCGGTCAATGGCCAGGGTCAACGGCGACGTGGTGTATTCCGCAAATATGCCCGACTGTGAGGGCGGGCACAAGCCGGCGTGAGTAGGTTAAACGTTGAGTTTTATAAGGGCACCACGGGGTGACCAGCCCCTCCCCTCCCACCCTCCCCACCCAGCCCTACCCAGCCCCACCCTCCCCACCCAGCCCTTCCCCACCCTCCCCTCCCCACCCAGCCCCTCCCTCCCCACCCTCCCTGCACGACGGACACAATAATCCCCTGTGGGCTGGTGTAACCAGCAGGTTCCTACCAGTATTAAATCAACTTCTCAAGTGTAGTGAGTTGATAAGCTCAGGTCTGTCAGTAATGACTGCACGCAAATGACCATCGCTTTAACTTCCAACTCTGAGAGAATCCAATATATAGATTTGACAATTGTGACATATACAGTACATTAATTTCAGTGGTAGGACAGTTGGGAAAGTGTTGCCCAATACTCTGTTGACTAGAGATCAATTGAAGGGATCTCAGAAGTAATTCTCTGGTGTCCGCTTCTGTGGGCTGTTCTCTAACAAGAAGGGTCACACCGGTGTGCGAGAGATACGACTTTGATTTTTTTTATGCTATGACACGGATAGCTCGGTGGAAGCACAAAATTATAAAAGACCAAAAGATCCCAGTTTTATCAAAGCCTCACAGTGTCACGTCAGTCTCTCTGGCTTCACTCTGCTCCAAAGAAATTGCGTCTGCCCAAAACTTCAGCCAGCTTCCTTTTCTAAAGCAGTGTCAACTAAATGAGTTGTGCCTCAATTCCACTCATAATTGCTGTTGTTACTCGACTCATTCTCTTCACGGACTGGAAGTGTGGCTTTTAAATATACGTGAATTAATTGATTTTGCGTGCCTCGATAAAAAATGTGCCGCGATGAATGTGACCCGCGTAATAGTTCAATCCAGTCCCTGGAGTTTCCGCACGTATGCAATATATGGACGATAATTACTATGCAAAGCGCAGAATACAATTTGTTTCCAGAGCTTACATTAATGGAGACGTAAGAGTGGTCCCACGGGGAGGGAGTAGCGATGCAGCGGGTCCTTGTGTACCCTGCTGTGAATTTATAGCCTTAGTTCCATTTCTGGTTATGGCTATCGTTAGTGGCCGTTGATTCCTGAACTGGTTCTCCTCCTCCACCCCACAACCCCCCTCATCAATCCGCACTGACCAGCTTCATGAAGTGTGGTTAAACAACCCCCGTGACTTACACGCATGCATGTATGTTGTACTTTCTTCGCACTGTCCGTTGCCAACCGTGCTAATCGAAGTACGGCATTATAAGACTGGTCCCACTCTTTAAGTGAACCTCCCAAGTCACGAGAGTGCCACCACACCCAGACTTAACTGACCATCCGGTCCCCCTTGTGAATGTGTGATCTCGTTAAATATCTCGCGCGCTCATGCTGTGTACAATAGTACAACTCTGACATAATTGCCACCACTGCTTCCTTCCAGGGACATTGTGGAAGAGAGGGACTTGGAACTGAATGTGAGAGATAAATGGGACAGTACTCCATTGTACGTAAACCACACGCGTGCACACAAACACAACGATGCACGCAGACATAGACAAAACAAGACAAACGCCACGTTTAATACCATTAGTCTGTTGGGACAACTGCTGTTAGCGAGCGCCTATTTTAGTCGGCGGCGTGTGAAGGGGCAGCGTGGTCAGCACCGTGCCTGTTTTCCATTATTATCCCAGTGTTGATATTTACACACCTCACCTGGTACTCGTAGAAGGTTGAGTGTGGACCTCAAGGGGACCCAGGACAAATGTAGAAGGTTGAGTTATGCACCTCAAGGGGACCCAGGACAAATGATGTGACCACTCTTCGTTATTATTAGCCGTGGCGCGGAATAGAACTCAAGTTACCTGGTCCACAGTGTAATATACGAACCCACTGTGCCACCACTCGCCATGCAGACACAGATACACATGCAGATACAAATATCCCTCTGTAGCACATCGATCATAGCTGGAAATTGCTCTTTGGTGGGTGGCGTGGCCAGCACCATGCCTGGACACCTTTGGCTCCCCCAGTGCTGTTTAGAAACTGCAGCAGGTACTCATTCGAAGCGGATTTTACCGAGGCAAGCCCAGAACTGATTACTTCTCGCTCGCCACTGATGTTAGCCGTGGCCAGGGGTCAGGGGTCAGTCAGGTTGCCGGGTCCATAATGCAGTGTGTTAACTACTGCGCCATGGCTCCCCACACAGATACGCGAAGGTCCCCTGTATAGCCGACATAGGCTGAGGATGGGGCGAGTGCTGTTGGCGAGCGCCTATTAAGCCCAGGACAGCGTACAGCGGTGTGCTGTGACCAGCACCACGCCCGGCCACCTTTGTCTCCACAGTGATGGTGTTTACACACTGCACCAGGTACTCACTTAAGGCCGAGTCAACTTAGACGTGGCCCAAAACCGTTTGAGATATTCGTCACTCGTGTTGGTTGTGAGCAGGAGTCGAACCGAGTTCGCGCACAGGCACACGCGCACACACAACTCAAAATATTTTGGCGATGTTTCTTACGGTATTGGCACATGGTGACTTGTTTTTACAGTTAAGCTGCTGACTAGTGCATATTTTTTTATATGGACAGACACTCAGAATGAGATTTTAAACAGCTAAACATATATATGTTTTTATAAAAGGTAAAGGTGCAGCCCTGCTATCACTTGCTTATGCCACTGCTTGCTGAAGGGCCTCCTCTGGAGGAAGCTCGAGAGCGCCCCTCTGTATTGCATTTTGGCCTACTCTTCCACACTGGCTATATGGCACAGAAGAGATGAAAGTGCCCCACACTTTACCCCACCACGTGCGACCTACCGATTGCCTAACTGTTTCGATTTAAAGCTTTCGTGACTGCAGGGAT
This sequence comes from Entosphenus tridentatus, assembly GCA_014621495.2. NCBI lineage: Eukaryota > Metazoa > Chordata > Hyperoartia > Petromyzontiformes > Petromyzontidae > Entosphenus > Entosphenus tridentatus. The sequence goes on from CM025647.2 coordinate 3,343,022, forward strand.
TCATATTCTTTGTTCTTTCGGTACGTGACTTTACTGAAAGAACCAAGAATATGCCTAACTGTTGTGCACCCATTCGTACTGATGGGTGGAGGAAAATTTGAAATAAAAACAAGGGGCGAGGAAAACGTCCCCATTGGCTCAACCACTCTGTCACGAGATTGGGCTGGCAGTAACATTTTGGTTGCAAGTTGCAGCTTGCTAACCATTGCATATTTTTCATGAATAAGAGGAGATGAGTGGAAAATTTCTCACAATTATCTGCATTTTTTCCCTGTGGATAAGCAGCGTAAATTCGTGGTCAGCACCACGATTGATGGCACAGCCGATGTTAGTCCCTCCATACTGTCGCAAGGAAGAGGATTTTTGTTAATTGATGTTGCTAGAGCTATAGTATTTCATGATCAGTTTGTGCTGAGGTCATCTGCACGGTACATTACAAGAGCGTTAATCGAGTTATTTAGTTCGAGCCAAAAAGGACATTTTGTCGAATGTATAATACGCACGAAAACGAAAGTGTGTAATAATAAGATGTTAATAAGCATGCTGTGTATTCTCAGGTATTACGCTTGCTTGTGTGGCCATGAAGAGCTCGTGGAATACCTTTTGGAAAATGGTAAGAAGCTTACAAAATAATAAAAATATAAAACAATAAAATTCTCATGACGTTTCGACTGCAACACAAGTAATCATCATCAGTTGTGGTTTTCACACCTGATGATGATTGCTTGTGTTGCAGTCGAAACGTCGTGAGAATTGTATTGTTTAATATTTTTATTATTTTATTGTTTCCCTTCGTGACTTTACCAAAAGAACCAAGAATATGAATCCCTGCAGTCACGAAAGCTTTAAATCAAAATTTAAGCTTATAAAAGTAAAAACAAATTGTCAACGGCAGGGGATGGGGAAAGGAACATATGTGGCTTATGCACAGCTGATAGAGCTACAATTTTTTTTCTTAATTATGGCTCCAAAATAAATTTGTTGGAGGGTGCACTCAGAAACGTTCCTGTTATGCGCACAGCCTGAACCGAATTAAAAATGCTCATTAAATCTATTTGACATTTTTCATTGTTGAGATTGTTAATAATGCACACAAGCTGTGTTATGGTTTTTTTATATTTAGAATTGTGTTATAGCTTTTGATATTAGTTCTAATCTGTATGTGGCATTGATGTATTTGTCTTGTGTTTAATTAGACTTTTCTCACTTTTTATACAGAGATGCCTCGCGTGACTTTGAAGCTTCATTTACTAGAAACAGGACTGTTTAAAGTTGCGGTCAACATCCCTGTCAACCCATACGATTTACCTGTATTCTTTAAAAAAAATGCGTCTTTGTTTGTGGTTCTCCCTTGTGATGGGACTTTGTCGGATGAACGTTGAGATTTATAAGGGCACGGGGTGACCAATATGGTCTGAATTGGACTGTAATAAGATAGGGCACTGATAAGGGGTTGACAGGTATGACTCAAATTCGCCATGATGACACTCATGACATCACTGTAATGTCACTTCCATATGCTGTAACATGTCAATGCAGTGACATTTCTGCAGCACTTTGACACAGAGCCTGACTTGTCGTTTTAAAGTGCTTTTTTCCTTTTTGTGATGCTTAAAACTCCTGATGAACACCTCACGGAACACACAGCCTTATGGACTTACCTGTAAGATAAAAGCTCTTGAGGTGGCCATGTAGCTCAGCCGGCAATGCTGAGTTCCTGGGTTCAAATCCAGGCAGCTGCCGTTGATTCAATCAGGTTTTTCAAGTGCAGTGACTTAATGGTTTCAGCCCAGTCACCAATGTCTAAAACTGTAGCCAGGCGGCGTTGACATTCCTGTAATCTAGCACTGTGGAGGTGATTGTGGGTGGATCCGCAACAATGTTGCAAAACGTCCCATGGACGTTGAGGTGCCTCCTTGCCATGGCTTTCCAGAACACGGTACAGCAGATTGCAGATGAAAATCATGTGCCCCCCCCCTTCTGTTTGGGATAGAGTGTTCCTCTCAACGTGTGGCTTTTCTCCACGTGCTTCGGCTTCTTCCCACATGCATGAACACTCATCCATTGGCCGAACTCGTCTTCATCTGTGGTCATCCAGAACAGACCATACACAACGCATAACGACGCAATGCTTGATCCAACAAATATGAAGGAGACATCGCAGCGATACATCCCGCTGCTGCTGGCTTGACCACCTGAATGTGAATTTTTAGTTGCTCTGCATCTACATGAGCCAATTGTCAGTCCATATTTAGTTTGTATTTATTGTTTTATATATTTATTTTATTGTTTCCCTTATACGTGACTTTACCGAAAGAACCAAGAATATTTATTTAACCAGATAAGGCCCACGGAGCTATATAGCTCTTTTTTCAGAAGCGACCTGGCCACAAATGATAGCTCAACGAAGTGGCTTATCACATGGAAATTTATAACAGCCAAATATTCAATGCATCTTTCTAAATGTGGAGGGGAAAACATGGAGGACCCGGAGAAAAATCCACGCCACTACGGGAGGAGAGACACGCAAACTACAAATACACAGGCGTCAGGGTCGGGGTCGAACCCACGACGGATCGAACCCATGATCTCCTGTATACCTGACGAGGTAGTTAACATCTCGCCACCTTGCAGGTGCCAAGTGTGAGGCAAACACGTTTGATGGCGAGCGCTGCCTGTACGGCGCTCTCAGCGACCGCATCCGGCGCCTGCTGCGCGATTACAAGCAGATCACGTCCCGGCGGATGGTGCGCGAGTTCTACGATGATTTCCTGGAGAGGTGAGCACCAGATAAAATGAGCTCGTGCGTGTGTATGTATGTATGCTGAACTTCTTTCGTATGGTACGTACTAATCGGAGGTGCGGGGGGGGGACAACAAACAAAAAACTCAAAGCAGTTCTGAAGAAATGAGTTTTCAATCTAGATTTAAAAGTGCATTGCTCAGAGGAGGCTTCCTAATATTGGAAAGAAGAGCGTTCCAAATGGCCACAGAAGCGCATCTGAAAGTGCACGATGCGGTGACCGTCTTTGTTGAAAGGTTAGCCTAAAGCCGCTTGGAGGATAACCAGAGTTTGCATGATGATGGTTTATGCTCCTTGACGAGATTTGCAACGTTCCGTGTGGTTCGTTTGTCGCAAGCACTTTGTATGTAATGAGTGCGACCTCATAACGTATTCGTTCCGCAACCGGACGCCAATGGAGCTCACCGAGCACTGGACGGAGTTGGTCTGATTTGGTAATATCCGTCATGACGCGTGCCAAATAATTGTATACATTCTGCAGCTTGATAATGTTTTTTCCAGATGTCCCGTAGGGTAGTGAGTTGCAATAATCGATCATATAGTCGAGCCTTGTTGATAGTATGCTGCACCTGTGTGCATGGGTGGAAGTGTCTGTCAGTCTCTTTGCCACAGCACCGGTTTAGTGTGTTTTTAGGTTGGCTTGAGGGTCTGCATTCACCAGAGGTGGGTCAGGTGACTGATACCTGAGTTCAGGTATCAGAAGTACTCTATGATTAGGTTGACTTTTTACACATAGTGAGTTGATGGTCACAGCCTCCTCTCTCCAATTATTTCATGGGAAAAACCAACCCTGTTACATTAATGTTGAGTTTTACTTAATTGATTTCTTACCAGCTCTTGTTATCAAAACAATGTGTTTGACGTGCAATACTATTTGTACCCGCAAGACTCTTTCTACATGCAATATTCCGTGCAATGTATGTAAAGGGAATGCCCCTAATGTGGACAAAGATCCTTATTGAAGTAATGTGAAAAATAGTTAATCATTCTCTAACGTAGGATGTCGCCGAGCTAGTTGTGAAAGTTCAAAATTCTAATTTCTTCATCTAACGACAATGCCAATAACACATTTAAACATCGGGCGATTAGCCTCTTCCAACATTGTTTATCTCTTACAAATGAAACCATAATATAAAATTGTCAGTGCAAGTCGTATGTAGCCAGGCTGAGATGATGAACTCGCTACATTTTAATATTTAGTTGAATCACGGGTGCCAGCCAAGTGCTCTAAGATGATGTTGTATGTTTGTATATTTAACCTTTTTTGCAAACCTACATAGCCATTGCCCTCTTGAGCCACCTGGCCACCTCCTGCAGTTGTGTGTGTGTGTGTACGTGCTTGCAATTATTAATGGGAAAACAAGCGTTGATAAAAGTTCACTTGTATACAACACTTGTGTTTTTCTTATCGACACTCTTTCAAGGGCTTCTATTTGCGCTGCAAAAAAATTCCTCCCGCGTGTGTTTTTTTTTGGCGGCGTTGAGTTTGCATTGACACGTGCCGCTGTGGTCGCGTGCAGGCTGCTAGAGCAGGGCTTCTACAGCGACGTGTGCTTCATTGTGCACGGGCAGTCGTTCCGCACGCATCGCTGCGTCCTCTGCGCCCGCTCGCCCTACTTCGCTGAGAAGTTCCAGTCAAAGTGGAAGGGCAAGAACATTATTTCTCTGATGCACCCACTGGTAGGTGAACGGCATGACTTGCATCACCACCATTATCATCAGCCATGGGCAATACACCGCTCAATAAAGACCTCCCCAAGTCTTCGCCGTCTCTCACGAATCCACGGTCTATGGGACCCTTTTTATCGGCGTCAAGATGATGACAAAGGAATAGCCATTGGAACCTCCTTTTCCAGTAGCAAAATATGATAATAGTTGTTTTACCCTTTTATCTGGCAACAAAACTGACACCTTTTTTTACAAGGAGTCATGTTTGCATTGACCACAATACCTGCGGTCGGAATGCAGACAAAAAACACAACTCTGATAATGTATGCACTGTCCTTGAAATTGATTGGTCCACACCCGAGACAGCTTTTCTTAGAGCCTAGTCTCACATGGTGTTGGACCAGATGACGCCTTTTTGCATTCCGACCGCAGGTATTGTGGTCAATGCAAACATGACTCCTTGTAAAAAAATGTGTCAGTTTTGTTGCCAGATAAAAGGGTAAAAAAACAATTATCAAAGGAATATCCCTTTAACCTGTCTGGAAATAATACTGGAGGTGGTAAGATGATCAAACACCAAAGAGACACCTGTTGCAAGACATCAGGTCTGCATTAACTCCACCTGCTATCTAATAATTAAAGCTAGTACCTGCACGCCAGCTGATCTCATTGCTCCGTGTCCTGGGTGGACATCCTCTCAGACACGTTCCATTCCTTGCCTGCCACTTTGTTATTATTCTTGACCATCGCCCATCATTCCTTGCAGCAATTTGTCTTTACCAAGCCGAACTGCCATCTCTCTGGCCACCTCACAGCACAAGCCTGTAACACCTGGTATTCGAAGACAGTCTCCCATCCAAGCATTAACCAGGCTGAAAGACTCCTTAGCTTCTGAGATGTGACGACATTAAGCATATTCAGTGTAATTTATGCACATTTGTACATGTGTAGTGACGTACTCGATGTCACTAGAGGGCAGCCGCAGTCCTAAGTGACGAAGGGTACTGCAGAGGCATAGCCCTGGCGAAGGTGAGAGAGAGGGCATGCGAGGACATGGCCTGTGGGTGAACCCGGGAGGACACGTGACCGGACGAGGTGGAAGAGGCTACCCCCCAAAGGGGGTGAGAGGGACACGTGATGGGGAACCAGAAACCCTCGAAGAATCTGGAATGGGGCGTGGCCACGCCGGGGTGGATAAAAGCCGGTATGGAGAAGCAGGCAGGGTCGTCGTTGTTGCTGTCCCAGGGAATGGAATCCACCAGCCAGGTCTTCGATCCTCGGTCTTCGGGCGTCGGACAAGCCGTCGAGAGCCGGGCAGCGTGTTAGCTGACCCGGCCGACTATATAGAGTTCCCGTGTGATTATGTAGCTATCTGTGGTGGTCACCGCCCTTAGTCGTTATCCCGTTGAGGGTAAACTTACTTGTTGTGTTAGTAAATAAAACATGTTGCCTACATACTCGAGTGTGCGTCTCAATAGAACCCACTACACATGTCTCACTTTAAAAAATGACTCATTCAACAACATGTTCTTTCCAGGTCAATCCTGCTGCCTTTGGCTCAATTTTGCAGTATCTTTATACAGGTGAGTCTTATCGTACGTAAAATAATGAATTTCCTTACAAGGTGAATTTGTAATGTTAAAGAGATTATTCTAAAATAAATCATACACTGGATAAACGAATGTCACTTAATATTCGCACCTTTACGACAGTATTTCATGTGCACAGAAAAATAAGCAATATATTCCGGTTTTCCTAGCCTTATGCGGTAGATGCGTTCCAAAAAAATAATGGCACACAAAGCATTATCACGAAAGCATAGACCGACTACAGTCACCTGAGCCACAATGCACCGCACGAGACAGCAGCCTGCCGAGCAGCACACACTACAGGCAAGCAACGTTGTGCCGTGTCCGACCGCATTGCTGCGTATGAGTGAATTCAAACCGCATGTAGCGAATTTTTGGATTAGCTGTTTATATGAGAAATCGCACAAACCGAACCCGCATAAAGCGATGGGAAACCTGTATACATAATGTCTTCAAAGTCCAGGCTATATGAAACAAGTATTGCTTTGAAGGTGTTGCAGAAAGACTTCCCTACCATGGGAATGTGGAATTCCCATCACTGTTTGCGGGGCTGTAAACAGGAAATTGGCACTGCAGAAAATTATCAATTGAGTGGAAAGGCAATTTTGTTTCTTTATCCGTTTGCACGCACGGAGAGTCTTGACTTTGCAAAAGAGACGCTTGTCTCCAAGGGCTCCCCTGGTGTTATCTTTCGTCACAAAGCCCACCTCACGTTGACGCCGCGTGTTTGTGCGTAAGGTCGTATGGACACGGACGTGGAGAACATCGAAGACTGCCGACGCCTTGCCAAGCAGTGCCAGCTGCTGGAGTTGATAGAGGAGCTCGACTCCAAGTGCAAGCAGGTGTACGAGTTTGGTGAGTGGCGACGTTGCTGGCGCAGGGTTTGTGCATTTACCCAGTTAATCCAGGGCATCGAAATTGAACCAACGCTTATGCCGATTCCATGTACTCATGTCTGACTTGGTTGTTCACAGTTGCACACAATAAATAAATGAAGCATTCAACTGACGCTGTACAGAGTTTAGTTTTAAGTTTAATATTGACCTGTTGCCAATTTCCCAGCTATCTTGCAAGGGAGGTCCGTGGTGCCTGAGCACGGCAGCAACAAAACAAAAGCATCAATATTGCAGAGAACGAGTACAAATAAACCCTTAATTTTCGCGGGTTTTATGATTGCCGTTTTGCATATTCGCGACAAATTTAGCGTAGTGCTATTTGGAATTCGCGGGGTTGTGTTTTAAATATTTGTAGCCATAGCACGGGACTACCCGACAAGAAGTACCGTACGTACTCGCACCTCCGATCAGCGCGATTGGCTACATACGGTGTGGAAGAAGTTCAACATACACACATACCGTAGTGCGGCGTGGGAGCGGCGTGGATCTTGTGAGCACGAAAGTCGCCCACGTGTCTCGTTTCTCCCTCCCAGTCTGCCTCTGTCGCACTGTTTGCACGCGAGTAATTTACTTTACAATTGGTTTGGAATTACCTACCGTGTTACCGTTAACCATGGCCCTTAAGCGAAAAGGAAGTGACGTTGTTAAAGTGTAAATAATACCGGACACTATTTATTCATTGATATTTGCATTTTTAAATGTTTACGTTCATCGTTATTAAAGGTAAGTTAATGCAATAATACTATATGATAGATATATTCATTATTATATACATACAATGTATATTTCTAAACATCATATATGTTTTTGCCCCCTAACCCTAAGTATTAACACGCATGGATTTAATATTCGCGACATTCTTGAGGAACGTATCTCCGCAAATTTGTACGGTTTACAATATGTAGATAAACTCCTCGGACAGAAAGGTATGTGCAGGCTAGACATGAATAAAGCTAAAAATAGTAATATGTGCAGAAGGTGACTTCTAGACAGAAATGTGCGTGATTATGGCTGTTAGTCAAATTCAAGGCCATCATGCCTTGCAATTCACATGGCATCAGAAGGTGTCCTCCAAGGATTTGTACAGTTGACCCCTCAACATGATTGTAATTGGTTTAATACTTTGTAATTGAAGATTGTTATTGGCTCAACACAACGTACTCCTTGAAGGCCGAGTCGGTACCATGGCTTTTCAGAGACCATTTCCCACAATCCACCACGCTGCACGTTTTTGTGTTTGCCAATCATTAGGTTCGTTCAATGTGTAATGGCTTAATTTGTGTATTGGTATTCTGCTTGTTTACTCAGGAAAGCCTCACCGAGTCTCATGACCCTTTTTCAGGAGGTTCCTGCCAAGTTTTTGTAGTAGGGGGCGATGATGCTGCTATGTGTGTGTGTGATCCCAATTGAGTAATGTTGCAGATTAATGTTGAGCGTTGGGATGTTTTGGCCAATACCAGTTACATTGTACTTTTTTTTTTAGCTATGGGAGTACACCGAAAAACTCTGAGCAACAGAACAGGGGGAGACAATTACAAACTCCACACAGAAAAGGTGCCCCAGTCAGGAATTGAACCCAGGCCGTTCTTGCCGTGAGGCACAAGTGTTACCACTGCGCCACCCTGCTGATGTATAAACTAGTAAAGCTCCCACACCGTTATAGGTAACGAGGACTACTATTGAAGCTGTATTAGCAGGTGTGGAATGTGTTAGTACACACACACACACGTCGTTAGATACGATCCTGCATATTGTTTGCTAACAATGGTAAAAAAATACTGCGATATTAACATGTGTAGGCTATATATTCTTGGTTTTTACGGTAAAGTCACGTAGAAGGGAAACAATAAAATAATAAAAATATGAAACAATAAAATGATCACGATGTATTGATTGCAACACAAGCAATCATCATCAGGTGTGAAAACCACGGCAAGAAAATCGAAACGTCGTGAGAATTTTATTGTCTTATATTTTTATTATTTTATTGTTTCCCTTCCACGTGACTTTACTGAAAGAACCAAGAATATGAATCCCTGCAGTCACGAAAGCTTTAAATCTAAATGTGTGGGCTAGTCAAAAATTCATTCAGCTGTGTTGCATTATTACAATTTTTTCAGTGTCGACAAAACCTGGCACCTGCGTCAAGGTGATAACAGTGGAGGCTTTCGATGCCTGTCGACTACGAGAGGACATGGAGTTGCTGGCCGATTGTGCCTTCCCACCGGAGCTGAGGGTGAGGTGATCTTGCAGCGCATTGCACTACGAGAGGCAACGTGTCGGACGCATTGAAATCTAGCACGATGGAATGTAACGTATGTTTATTGAACTTCTTTCGCACCGTACGTAGCCAACCGTGCAGATGGGAGGTAATGAGGCATGCCTGCAGTGTACTCTCGAAGGGTTTCTTAAGTGTAAGAGTCACTATCGCCCTATCTTGCATAGTAAGAAACCTCGTTTGTCCGTGTGCGCGCCACTGTGTCGGTCACAGGGCGTAATTGAGTGATGTCGGTTAAGTAAGGGTTTACAAATGACTGAGAAGGAATCGTGCTTTTATTGTAATGATGGTGAGCAATGTAACACCCTGCGATTTTTTTTTTTCACCAAGTTAAATGTAAATAAACACGAAAATGTTTCACCGTGAAATTATTTTCAGGCATTCGAAAAAATTAATCTTTTATCATTTCTCACATTTTTTCCCGAGTTCATATTTGTGAATAGGGATGTTAAATAGAGAAAAACATGGGCAACTTTGGGCAAAAATGTTTACCTTTTTAGCGATTTAAACTAACATTTTATGGGTGTTTTATAACAATGACGTTTCAGTAGTCCGTGACTTAATTTTATTTGATCATGACCACTATGTGAAAGTGCTGTTTTTAATGTTATCCTCAAGGTTGGCTTTGGAGAGCTGCCCTTTGACTGTGCAGATACCTTTCCATCCTACCCTGATGTCTGCTTTGAAGTGGATGGCAACCGGTTTCTGTGTCACAAGGTGAGATCGTGCTGTCCCGACACCTGTTCTCGAATCCGTACGTTCCTCGGTCTGTCTCTCAACGTAATTTGAAGTGTGCACGTCTCCACGCTTCTTTGTGCATTTTCAGATTATGTTTTATACTTTTCATGGATGAATTTGCATGTTAACTATATGTATTTTTATTTTGATGCTTGTTTGCCCAGGAAAGCCACAATGAGTCTCATGACTTTTGCAGGAGAGTCCTGGAAAATTTTCACCGTAGTTCGTGATGAATGCTATGTATAATCAAATGGCGCAAGTGGCAGGTTGTTTTTTACATTTGGCAAATTCGGACCATGACACCGACACACAATGGCCTACCTTTGCAAATGATGTTACGTGATCTTTGACGTCCGGTCTGAAGTGTATAGCGCGTATGGCCTTTTTTTGGGTTTATACGCGCAATATTAATCGGAGTGGCCGCTATAATCAAACCGTGATCCTCTGGAACGGGCAGCGTTGTGCACTCCCACCCGGTCATGCCACCGCCCTGTGTCACGGAAGGTAGTACGTTATATCCTGTAGGCAAGAGATTGCTGACAACCAAACGTTAACTCTCAGGGTCTCGGACAAAATCATAAATGACGATGGTGAACATTGAATGCACATTAATGTTTACAGAATTTCCCCCCCCCCCCCCCCATTACACGATTATTCGACCGCCAGTTGTTCTTCTGTGGCCGGAGCGACTACTTCAAGGCGCTGCTGGAAGACCACTTCAGTGAGGCGAGCGAGCTGCAGACAGAGCCGAGCGTGTGCGTGGTGAAGCTGCACAACATCTCCCTTGAGATGTTCAGCACCATCCTCTACTACATCTACAGTGACATGGCCGAGGTGACCACCGTGATCTTGCACCGTAAATTCCCTCCCCCCACCCCCCCCCCCCCAATGATCCAGCACGGTACGATGTGATTTCAACCGCTCGAGCGTCTTAAGGGACGCTACCGTAGTGCATCGGATGAGCACGTTGGACTTACAATACAGGGGTTCAGTTGTGGCAGTAGTCAGGCCTCGGTGCAGATGAGAGAAGTGCTCTGGAAAAGGATGGATAATTAATCGTATTAACCAAGCCTTTGCAGTGATAGGATTCCCTCGCCAGATGCCGCGGAGTAAACGGTCAGCACACTGAACTGGAAATCCAGAGGTTCGATTCCATCTCTCGACACGGAAGTTGAAACCATGCTGAAAGTGATTAAATTCCCCCCCCCCCACCTTTGTCCACCCAACGGGTACACCACAGTCGATCGACGGGTAAAGCGTGGGTCCTCCCACCTCTTACAAGACGTCTGGCCAGTGTGGGGGATAAGGAATTAGCCAATTGTTTTATAGAGAGGTCCTTTTTGAGGAATCGAATAACATTGGGAGAGGCCTTTTCCTAGAAGTGAAAGTTAAAGGCTGCAAACAACAACAGAGCCTGAACTCTAAACGGCCAATGATCAATAATGCTGTTGAGGATCTCTTCCACCAGATGTCGCCAAACGCATTGGTTGACTTTGGTGTTGTATGATGCTGGCAGGTGGCTTTTCAGTAATGATTGCACCAAAACTTGACGTGTTTTATTTTTACAGACACGTACTTTTGCGTATTTGCTACCCACAAATACTGCACCGCAGCACAAAATGATTGTTGAGTTTGTTTGTGTTGTTGAACGGTCCGCAAAGTTTCCATGAAGTGCCCTTGCCTGTAATATCTGGCAACCCAGCGGTGTTTGACGGGCCCGACTCTGTCGATGAGACTCTGAAAGTCAAACTGGTCCAGAGGTTTGCCTACTTCAACGAAGTAGCTGGTCCAGAGGGCCCATAGGCAGATGGACTTGTTGTTTCATTAGTATGTAGAGGGACAGACATTTGCATCTTTATTGTTATCAGTGTTCATAGCTATTTAGTGTAATAATGGGGTTCGTGATGTTACTATTATTACTAATAATACTTACACACTCTTTAGTGTCCATGAGCGTGCTCTAGTCAATAGTTTCAATGGGATCTGGGCCATGAACAACATTCAGGGCTCGGTAGGCTCTTCTGCTGAAGTTTAACACGTAGTGGTCTTTCGCGACCAATATTATTCATAATAAAGGTTTTTTGGGTTAGATCACGTAAATATAAACGTGTCGTTAAACCCGCCACCACCCGACACGGCCAATTAGTAAGGTTTGTCACGTAAACAGAACATGCCAATTGGTTACTAGTACAGCACACCGGTTGTGTGTTGTAGAGAAAATCCGCAACGTTTACAATCTACAGGGGAAAATGTCAGCAATAGCAGATGAGCCAAGTGTGGTTCCCAGCATGGGCCTCGTTGTTGAGCATTGCTGCTCTCAAGTTTTATTTTGGCCAGATAAAACACCATACCAGATAATAGCAATAATCTCCTATTTGATCAAACGAAACTATTTTTATTCTACCAGGTAAGGCCCACTGAGCTGTATAGTTTTTCAGAAGCGACCTAGGCACAAATGATAGCTCAACGAAGTGGCTTATTGTGTGTAAATTCACAGAGACAAACACTATTAAATGCATGTTTCTAAATGTGGAGGGAAAAACCGGAGGACCCGGAGAAAAATCCACACGACCACGGGGAGAGACATGCAAACTCCAAAAATACAGGCGTCAGGGTCGGGATTGAACCCACGACCTCCAGTATACCAGGCGAGGTAGTGAACATCTCACCACCATGGCACTGTACGTAAAAATAAAAACGACACTCACAAGTGTAGATACTCTTTCTGACCTGAGTCCACCGAGAGGAAACCCAGAGCAGGTTTTGATACCACGTGGCATTGTTTACGCTGTGCATGACGAGCAATCAAACCCAGACATTGGCTGTGCACTAACCACTGCACCACTGTTCCCCGTACCCACACAACCACACGCACACACACGTTTGCAATCGCACACACACACTGCAGCTGTCGAGTGAGGAGGCATGCGAGATGTTGCCCGTGGCCGACATGTACCTGCTGCCGGGTCTCAAGCGGCTGTGTGGCAAGGTGCTAGCTCACAGTCTGGGAGAGGACAATGTCCTGGTCATGTGGAGGATGGCCAAGCTGTTCTCATTACCGCGCCTCGAGGACCAGTGCACAAAGTTCATGGCCAGGATCCTGGACAAGGCAAGTTGCCAGTTGCCACTGTGGGCTGTGTGTGTGTGTGGTTGTCAGTGCGGGGAGTGGTAGTGTAGCGGTTAGCGCGCTGCACTGCAAATCCGGCGACCCGGGTTCGTTTCCTGCTCACGGCCAACACCAGTGACGATTATCTGAACCGGTTTTGGGCCTCCCCTAGGTCGACTCGGCCTTATGAGTACCTGGTGCAGTGTGTAAACACCGCCACTAGAGAGGCAAAGCTGGGCGGGCGTGGTGCTGGCCACCCACCCCCTCGTGTGCCATGACGACCTTCAAAGGTGCTCGCTAACAGCACTTGCCCCAACAGTCTCTTAAGGCTATATGGGAGACCTTTGTATTTGTTGTTGTTAATGTGAGCAGAGCACCAGGAGGCTAAATGTGGCATGTTGACAGAGGTGGTGCCCCTGCCAGTCGCCTTGGTGAACCCATTTCTCCTGGGTCTGTTCCACGACCTGCCTGCGAGCCTTTGGCATTTTCCATGGCCTCTGAGTGCACCTCGCTTGGCAGCTGTGGTTGTTGGTAGATTGAAACTGGTTATCTGTGTATGTGATTGTATGAGTGACTGTATTTTGTGTGTGTCTTTGTGGAGTTGACTGTAGCCTGCCTATGTGTGTTTGTGACTGTGCGTGTTATTGTGTGACTGATTTCTTTATTTTTAACTGCGGGTGATGATTACCACAGCCATTTGATGCCGGGTACAGTGTTGTAATGATGACTCGCTGCCATTCACCTTTTGGCATTCATGGAGCAGTGGATAGATCATGGCTGCCCCTGGTAATGTATGTGTCAGGTTCAGTGTTGGCACATTGGCTATTAATGCTCTTTGCCCGCACGGTCTGGCCTTCATATAGCAGTGGATGGATCATGGTTGCTGTTGATGATGTAGTTGCCACAGTGGCGAGATGTTAATTCCCTCGCCTGGTATGCAGGAGCGCGTGGGTTTTATCCCGACAGACGCCTAAATATTTTGAGTTTGCATGTTCTCCCTGTGGTCGTTTGGATTTTTCTCTGGGTGCTCCAATTTTTCCCTCCACATTTCGAAATACGCCTTTAGAGTATTTGGTTGCCATAAATTTCCACGTGATAAGCCACTAAGTTGAGCGATCATTTGTGGCCAGGTCGCTTCTGGAAAAAAGGGTTATACAGCTCGTTGGGCCTTACCTGGCGAAATAAAAAAAATAGTTTAGTTGATGACGTTCGACGATGAGATGCCAAGTGAGGTCTTAGCGCGTTGTGTGCGAACCCGCCCGTTCCCCCGCAGCTCGTGGAGTCGGAGGAGTTTGCCGAGACGGTGAAAGTGGACGCCGAGGCGGTGGAGGAGCGGCAGGAGACGGACTCGATCCCCTTGGTGGACGACATCCGCTTCCACGTGACGTCCAGCGTGCAGACCTTCAGCGCCATGGAGGAGGCCAACCAGAAGCTGGCGGCGCTTGACGCGCTGCTCGCGCGGCTCGGTATCGAGTGCTAAGACGCCCCCCCACCCCCCACCCACCCACCGAGATGTCAAGGATGAGGAGGACGAGAAGGAGGAAGGGCCCCACCTCGTGTCGGCAAAGGTTGAAGGCTGAACGGATGACGCTCGGCTCTTGTGCATAGCAGAAACTGGCCTCCTGCTAAAGCTAAACGGCGCAACTTTCCTGCATGCAACTTATTTTAGTCGCTCCTCTTCATGGTTGCGCAGCGTCCCGTGTCGAGTGCCCACCGCACCTCTTCGTCGCTTGTGTTTGGAAATACAGGAGCGTGTGACCGAGAGACATTGCAGTCAATCGCAGGTCGCCGTGTCTTTGCATCGGTAATACGGTAGAGGCTAGCAAGGCCTCGGGCTCTACTCCCCTTTGCCCAACACTCTTGCCTGGATTTACCTGCCTCAGGAGTTCACTCGAGCTGGGCAGGAATCGAGGCAAGGACATGTCTGCTGAACCTATCGATGCCTGTATTTTCCAGATTGTAAAACACACCTCTTCCCTCTGCTAAAGCAAACGTGGGCGTATCCTTTGAGAACATCTTATAAGCTGGGATGAATGGTTTGTTAACAAAAACTAATCTTGGTGAAATAAGTATAGGCAAAATATTATGTTTAATATAATCAAGTTGAGGGTGTGGATCACCTTCCTGAAAACAGATTAATCAAGTGTTCTTTATTAGACATCTCCATGCCTTCACGCTGAAAACAAAATCCATAAGTTAACGTGTCGTCATATTGCTTTAGTTACCCATGTGATCTCATTCAAGTGCTGTTGAACACACATTTAACGACTGAACAAAAATTTGCATACAGGTGCTCTTGCCAATAATATCTGGTCATTCAGTTGCATCTATTTAAAGAGCCTGACTGTGCTGATGAAACCCTGAAGGTCATAACCAAGCCCGGAGTTATCTTGCTTAAACAAATGCTTATGGAAAATATTCGTCTGGAAAGCCAATAGAGGCCAGTGGACTAAATATATACAGGCTGCTTCAAAAAAATGTTAACTCTTCTGAGAATTTTCAATAATACCACTAGAAATGTGTGGGTCCAGGCTCTGGAGACCCAACTGGAGAAGATTCCAGGCATTGTGTTGACAATGATGGCAAACAAGTGTAGACTTTCATGATCAACGTTTTTGGGTTTAGATCGCGTTATTTATAAATGTGTCGTCATCCTCCACCACCCGACACGGCCAATCAGCAAAAAAGTGTCACGTTGACAAAAGACAAATAGTTCACTACTTTAGCCCACCGGTGTGTTGAAGCGTGAAACCACAACATTTACTATTTTTGAGTACGACGTTTCAACACACCGGTGGTTTAAAGTAGTGAACTATGTGTTTTGTCAACGTGACACTTTTTTGCTGATTGGCCGTGTCGGATGGTGGAGGGTTACGACACATTTATAACTAACGCGATCTAACCCAAAAACGTTGATTATGAATAATATTGGTCGCGAAAGCCTACGTGTTAAACTGAAGTGTAGACCTTGACTTTCTGAAGCTATTAACATACATTCGTTATTATATTACAGTGTATTACCCGTTCTTTTTCCTTTAAAAACGATAGTCCCATATAAGTTAACATTTTTTTAAGCGCCCTGTATTTAGATTCATATGTGGACACACAACGGCAATTTTGCTTATAAAAATTTGAACTAAACTTTTTTAGAGCGCAAAGTGGCGACTTGTATTTTCCCAGTATTAAGCGGAGGCAATGCAGAACCAACATTGTTGCGAGTTACATCGTTACAGAAAAGTCGCACCATTTGCCCTGCAGCTTTAGGGGCACCGTTACCTTGCCGTTTGCATGCGCTTCACGTGTCCCCCCCCCCCGCACAGCTTAACATAACGGCACGCACGGTACGTCGCGTCGTTTGAATGCGTACGGCAGCCGTCGGGCAGGACACGGCAGATACGTGAGACCCCGAGCCTTTTAACCGCTGGTAATTTTCAGGATCGCAGAGGTGTCGGTGACGACGCGTCTAAATGCTGACGTTCAGCCGGTGCTTCCGTAGCCGTCCGCCGTGTTGTTGTGTCGCCTTGTGATCGTGTGGAAGACGATGCGTCTGTAGGAAAGATCCTGTTACCTGTTAGCCAGGCCACCAGGTTCAACCTCGCGTTTTCTCTGTCACTTAATTTTGAATCGTTATTCAATTCACCTGACGGCTCACGGTTCCGTCCTTTACGTAATGCCGATTTTGAATTGCTCGTCCACAGGCCGCAAAAAACAATCGCATACCACCCGAGGTGGAAAAATATTAGTGCTATCAGTCTCTTTACATGGCCAATAAAAATGAATTATATTTGTGACCTGCTGATGGGCAAAGGGTGTCACCTAGTGTATTGTTATTGACCAAAAAAAATTAATTGGTGCAGGTGAGTGACCAATATCAATATCTGGTCTGGGTCCACAGCCCAGGCATTGTGGCAAGCATCAACCAAAAACGGTGCCCGTGAACTTAACACTCCCATGGGGAAAAATGCTCAGAAGATGCGCGGAGATGGCTCTACGCCATGGCAGTAACTCTCAAACTCTGGACGAAAGGTGCAGCCTCGGCTTTAACGGCTACTGTATAGAAAGCAGCTGGTGTTCATGGTGCCTGGGCATTCTAATGGGTTTTTAGTGCTTGGTGTTGTCCCAATTGTGGTTTTCGATTGCAATCGCCCGGCTTTGTTCGTGTGATGGGCACGGGCGTCCCTCGCTTCATTGGCACCGAATTCCAACTGTATTGTATGGAGCAGCTTAATTTCATGTATTATTATAATGGCCCTCTGGGTGTTGTCCCACGCCACTGCCGTCATAGCGTCGATCTGAATCTTTTTCATGAAATGAAAAAAGAGCAAGAAACCGGTGTTCCAATTTATATTTTTTCATTTGAAAGGCTGTGCATGTCGTTCGGTATAAACTGCCATGGATTGAGGAAATTGGGCATTTGAATGTACCGAAGACATCTGGTTATGTCGGTATTTTTTTTGTACGTCTGTCTTGAGACGGGCCAGATGAACTTCAAGAGGTGAGCACTTTTATATATGGATATTTGTGCATTTGATGAATGGATCCCTACTTATTTATAAGAGGTGCCATTTTCAGTGGATTGTGGTGTATTTTAGATGCAATTTGCTATTGCAATGCAGTTGTACAAAGTGCATAACTTTGTCAGAAAAAATCTATTTGGAGAAAAACAATCTGCAGAATAACAGCAGTGGTAATCCATTGTGAAAAGTCAGTTAAAAGCTGTAATACTTAAATACATGGCAAGAATTATTGTACTTAAATATTATTTGCATGCCATATGAATGTATTATCATTTCCAGATGTTGCCCTTCAATGAAATAGTGTTGCCGACATGTTTCACACGTTCACATCAGTAAGGGCAGTTGGCATGCTTACACATACAACACCGTAGCATTCACCATTTCAGTTGTGCGTGACTTTTTGTGAACACGACTTTCGAAAGGGGTTGGTTTGCAAGCATATTTGATTTCCTTCACAAATTGGAACCCCTTTTAAAGCATTGGGAGAGGAAGCCCAGCACAATGAAATCTTCCTTCCAATTTGTACATTTCTAAGTTGAATGTATTATGTATGCATCATATATACGGTCAAGTTAACACAGTACTAATATTCCAATTATTTACAACCGAATTGGGATTTATAAGCAATAAGTACAAGCCAAACCCTTGAATGTGAAACAATTTTGGGTTTATAGCAGCATTTAGAATGGATTTAGAAGTGCATTTATATGTGGTCTGAGAGATGTTGACCCTGGTAGTGTTAACCCAGTGGAGAGCATGACTTTTCTCATCTGCATGTTAAATGATTAAACACGGAGGGGGGCACTGTGATTTATGTCTTTGTATGGAGATATACAAATATATATTTTGATGTGTAGTGATGCATTAATAATTCTAAAGTGACGCAGTATTTTGTTACTCTGGTTACTGCTACCACCTCGCTAAGCACACGCTAATTTTCCTCAACCTCTGAGCACGTGTGTACTGCAGTTTGTCTAATTTTATTTAACTTTCACTGACTGAAAGCATCGGTGCTAGCCAGCATTATTATTGTACAGTCGCCAGCGATTTTAAACACTCAGTACATTGAATAATGTATACATATAAGATGTGTGTCATTAAAATGACAAAAAAAAACATGTTTTAGTGTTTACGTTTAATTGCCGGTTTACCGAATTGTAGGCATAAGTGGGACATTTAAAACTAAAACCGCAGTCCTTTTCTAAATGTCACAAACATTTATCGGCAATGCTGGAAAAGGCACTACTTTGTAAACTCGGCACATTTAACACGTGACTCTGTGATGTCACTGTTATAAATGTGTTCCCTTTTAGAGATTCGTTATTGAGGAAATGTGCCAAGTTTTTTGTTTTCTGCGTTGAGCAAGCCAGGCACACGGGGCTTGGATGTGGGAAGACCAGTGGGTGTAGTTGACACTGGCAGAGTAATATGATAATCACTATCCCTTAATTGGCTTCGGGTGGCACGTATTTAAACCCACCGGTAAGCTGCCCAGCACTTAGAGGTACTGTGCCGTGATGTCTACGTTGCTGTGATGTGTTGTGAAATTCCTCTGGCCCTGAAAAATAGTGTGGTTCTTGCATCGGCAGCCCGAATAACCTCCCCATCCCCATCAATCCCATATTTCCCATCCATTGTTTTGTTGTGCTGCCAACAAATCCCATCGATTGCACTATCCGGGCCCCAAACAAATCAAATCTTGATGTACATATGCACGTTGAACTTCTTTCGCAACCGTACGTAGCCAACCGTGCTACAATCGGAGGTGACGGCAGTAGTCTTTTTTTTTTTCCCCACTGCAGTGCAACTTTGCCATTGTGGCTTTCCTCCTGCGGTGAGGTGTGAGGCTCTGCCCGCATTCCCACAGCAGCCGCCCGAGTCGGGGTTACCACACGGACCCGTTGCGGCCTCTCTCCCACGTGGGCCGCGCTCGGACACAGCAGAGTCAACCCAGAAACGAGAGTTGAGTGATCATTGCCATCTTTTCTTTATTAACTTAAAATAATACGTGTTAGTTCAGGGTTGTATAAGCTAACTCTAGTACTGTAAATTTTAAGTATTGTACACAAAACCCCATGTAGTTTCCCACCAGTTATGGGTTGTAGGAGGGGAGTGGATGGGGACTGGGGGGTAGAGGGGCCGAGTCCCTTCAATGCGAGGACAATAAATGAGCCAAGTGGAGTTTCTTAGAATTGTTCCAGCATGGCTCAGGCCTGCTTCCAACAGCTGTGCAGAGACGAGCTGTGTCCACCCTCGACATGTTTGGCTGGCCATCGAACGAAGACGGTCACTGCATGGGTGGTGCTGCTGCGGCCGTCTGGAACGTTTTTTTTCCGATATTAATAAGCCACTGGAGCTATGCACTTTAAAATAATCTAGATTGAAAACTAATTTCTTTAGAACTGCGTTATGTCTTTAGTTTGTCCTTCCCCAGAACATGCCGATTAGCACGGTTGGTTACGTATGGTGCGAGTGAAATTATACATACATATGTACACTCGCGCAGCAGCGAGCTAGGAAGGCAGGGAAGGCAGACGAGCGAGCACCCAGCTTTCAATTTCCTTCAGGACGGCCTCCTTCACCTCCGGTAGCTCCTTGTGGAGGACGTGATAGGCGTCCTGGTACCACTGGCATGTGACATCGCAACAAAGAAAAGTTAAATAGGCAATTACGCAAACGTAGCACCCCACACCGGAACAGAGTAGCCACCTGACCTGGTATTTCCAGGATCGTCGTCTTTCTGAGCTAGCTCTACAAGTGGAGAGACCCGGGTGATGTGGTCTTGTTTACAGGTGCTGCTGAGAAGTCTAGCCGTGGCATTTTTTGGATGGTCTGGAGTTTGGAGAGGAGGGATTTGGTGGTGGTGGTGGTGCGCCATAGAGGAGCACGCTGTATTAAACGATGTAATGCGTGCATGGAGGATTCGGGGGTTACGGCAGCAGTTGGCGAGAAGAGATGGTGAACGGGAGAGAGCGCGGACGGGAGGGATGAGCTTCTGCAGACGTGAGATGCACCGTCAACGACAAGACGGTCCAAAACAAAACCTTCGGACACTATTCGCCGGCGGGAACCAGCGCAATTTTAAGAAAACCGCGTTTCGCCCGAGCCGAGGTATCCCGCGCTGGCCGTCGTCCTACCCGGAGCGTCTTGTCCTGGCTGGGCGCGAGGTCGTAGAGCAGCCGGGCTCCCTCGGGGTCGCACAGGCGGTCGACACCGCCCTGCAGCAGCAGGAACGGCCAGCGGGCCGACGGGGCGAGCCAACGGACGCGCGCCGACGTCTCCGCGAGGCCCAGCCCCATGGCCACGCTCACTCGGCCGTGATGGACGAGCGGGTCGGATTCGTACGCCTGCACCTGAGGGTGGTGGTGGTGGTGGTGGTGCAGGGGAAGGAAGCCGGTGGGTAAGTTCATACTGACGTCTGCCAGGTGTGTTTCGTTTTAGGTATTTCACAGATAACTCCCACAATCCGCAAGGCTGGACGGTGGCCCTCGTCCAACTGGAAGATTACAAACGCACAGTAGGGCAAGTTAAATAAAAGTATAAAAAAGAACTGTATGTGTTTTAAATAGTCATCATTGTCTTACCTCGTTGGAATCTCTGCTCAACCAGGCTGTGTTCACAGAGCCAACAGGACATCTAGGCCACATGAAATTCATAATTCGGGCCATATACATCTTGGGACAAAGAAAAAGAGAAAAGATTATTGCACAGAATTATAATACAATCCACGTCATCGGTCACGGTTTCCACATGATTACGTAAACAGGACCACTGCCTGAAACTTCGCGTGTTAACGTATACATATTTTTTTCCTCTACAGAGCAGTGTTATTAGTGACGAATATATATATAGCGTATATATCTGTATGAGCTTTCAACGAAGAGCAATTATGAGCGGAAAACATTAAACTGTACAAGTGGCCAGGAATGTCTGCGGCAAGTATGTGAAACACGTGGGACTACACCCGTATTTTATTTCCCAGACGTCAACTGTGGTAATTGAGTAGAGTGTTGTCGGCAAGTCTCAAGTTTATTTTAATTTGACCACGTGAGACCTCGAGACGAGGGCCTGACGTGTCACCGTGACGACAAAGAAAATTAAATGACGTCGAAAAGTACAGGTACCCCTCGATTTACAAACGTGGCAAATCGCGCACGCTTTTCGATGAACGAAATCGAATTTGCGCGTTAACGGAATTTCGCTGCGGCCACGTTGCCACGAGATCATCAAATGGAGAAGCCACCACAGAGGCCGCCTCGTCACCATCCGCGACAACGTCGTTTGAAAATAAAAAGTTTATTTTTGCGATTGTGATTTTGCTCGCTATTTGTTTTATTTCTCTTATCTGTTATTTGATTGATTTTAACGTGACTTTTTGCGTATGTCGGAGTAAGCGGCGGTGTTGTTTTTTGTTGTTGATGAATCCCGATTTTAAGAGTGTTCTTGGCTCACAGGGTACTTAAAAGTAAAATAAATAAACTGAACGGCGTCCGTGCAGTGTCAGCAGCGATATCTTCACATCGCGTCACCGGGAATTCCAACAAAGCAGCAAATATTTTGGTGACTTCCCTGAACAGGTTAATTATTTCTGGATATATAAAAAAAAATTGGCGTTCAATCGTTTGAATATTTTTTTTGTATTGTAAAAAAAGTGATATAGGTGGTGTATATTTTGAGGTTAGGAGTAGAGTTGGAATGACTGTCCGAAACAATTTTTTTTCGTATTAAATTCATGGGCAAAGCCAATTCCGATTCAAAATGTTGTGGGGCTTTGCTCTCCAACACAACCGGTGTTCTGTACCAGTAACAAATTGTCACGTTCTGTTTACGTGACAGCCCTTACTACGCTGCCAAGCCTGGTGGTGCCCATTCAGATGCTGTCTTTCCGACAGACCTGTTCTTCACCTGAGGACGGCTGCTTGCGTTGTGGCCGAAACGTCGTGAGAATTATTTTATTATGTTTTGTTTTTATTATTTTATTATTTCCCTTCTACGTGACTTTACCGAAAGAACCAAGAAGATGAAGCCCTTACTAGTTGGCTGTGTCGGATGGCGGCGGGTTTAACGACACATTTACGCGATCTAACCCAAACAAAAACACTTATGGAGTTCACATCTCGCCACCGCGGCTTCCCCCAGGTGGCGTTCGGCCGCGAGTCACCGGCCCTCACCAACGTGGGCGACGTGACGGACGGGCTCAGGGTGACGAGCGGGGAGATGAGGATGACTCCCGCAAAGTCGTCCGGGCATTCGCTCGCAGCCGCGATGGCCACGGCGCCACCCTGCTCACCACCACACAGCACGACTCATCATCACCACCACCATCGTCATTAATATCAGCCATGGTCCATCCACTGCTGGATGAACGAATGGCCAAGCGGTCGCCCTGCTCACCACAGCCGCCGCCACCACCACACAGCACGGCTCATCATCACCGCCATCGTCATCGTCAACAACAACCCACGATCCATCCGCTGCTAGATGAACGAATCACCAAGCGGTCGCCCTGCTCACCACAGCCGCCGCCACCACCACCACACAGCACGGCTCATCATCACCACCATCGTCATCGTCAACAACAACCCACGATCCATCCGCTGCTAGATGAACGAATCACCAAGCGGTCGCCCTGCTCGCCACGGCCGCCACCACCACACAGCACGGCTTATCATCACCGTCATCATCAACACGATCCATCCGCCGCTAGATGGAGGCATTCCCAAGGAGCCGCGCGATGATGTAATGATCCACCCAGCGCCCGTTGCCCACGATGTTCGACGACGTCGGTTGTTGTGGTTCTGCTCGTGTGCCGCCGTGCCAGATTCCAGACGTGTTGCTCTCTTAACAGCCCCAAAAAATGTCGATTTAAAGCTTTCGTGCCTGCAGGGATTCATATTCTTGGTTCTTTCGGTAAAGTCACGTAGAAGGGAAATAATGAAATAAATAAAATGCTCACGACGTTTCAATTGCAACACAAGCAATCATCATCAGGTGTGAAAACCACGGTAAGAAAATTTGAACAAAAAGTTGCTGTGGTTTTCACACCTGATGATGATTGCTTGTGTTGCAATCTAAACGTCGTGAGAATTTTATTGTTTTATTTTTATTAAATCCTTTATATTAAGTTCACTTGCTTGCTTGCTTATGACCGTGCAAATCTTTCGGTCGTTTTTTAACCCACTTCCCGTGATCCAATCGAGCTGACATTTTCCACACAGACTCGTTGTGCGTGACAATTAATGTTCGTGAAATTTTTTTTCAAAAATTTTACACTTTATAGGACAAAAATATTATGTTTAATTACCAATTGCTTAATGCTGCCATGCAATCATCTGACCCATAGGTGGCAGCCATCTCAAGCCAGAGGACGAGAGGACTCTAGCCGCCACGCATATAAAGGATTTATAGTGAAAAACTTTGTTTTTACGGGTACATTTTTTTAATTATTTCCCTTCTACGTGACTTTACCGAAAGAACCAAGAATATGAGCCCCCCCAAAAAAGGTCTGTCCAGGCTGTACGGGTGGGGTGGTGGGGGGGAACCTCTGCCTTGTGCGCGCGTGCGCCCGATGGTCGTACTTGCCATCGAGTGGCCGAGCAGAAAGCAGGGCCGCTCCGGGTGGCGCGTCCTCGCGAGCCTCACGTGCTGAAGGCAGTCGCGGACGTAGACGCCGAGCCGAGCCTCGGACACTCGCTCGCCCTCGCTCCTCCCGTGACCAACTGCGGAGCGACGCGCGAGCGGCGAAACCGCGGTCAGAGGACGGCGCACGCGAACGGGACAGAGAGCCCCCCCGAAAAAACGAAGAGTCGCGATGATAATAGCAGCAACGCTGCACTCGTCGAACAAAAAAAAATTTGACAGGCGACCGTTGCAGGCATTGGCCCCACTTTATAGCAGATGCAGACGTTTTAGACGATGGCTCTTCGTAGCAGACACATGCAGACTGTAGTCTTTGGCTTTTTCGGTAAAGTCACGTAGGTGATTTTGCTGCGGCAGTGCCACCTGAAGACGGAAGCTTGTGTTGCCTCCGAAACGTCGTGATTTATTTTATTTTATTTTTTACCTAAGTGACTTTACCGAAAAAACCAAAGAGTATGGACCCTTGCAGTCACAAACACTTCAAATCTAGAACATGCAGACTTCTATGATGAAGGGTCATTGCCTGAAACGTCTTCTGCATTTGATTGTCATATATATATGTTTTAATGTTAGTGTCGTTGTATTGATGAATGTGCTCGGTTCAAGTTATTTGTGCCCACGCATACACTGCCAATGCAGGATAACACAAAAAAAATGTGTGTACAAAAAAAAACACATTCATTGCTCTGTGATTGACGTGTTTATCATTTAGACTGTGAGCAACGTTCTTGCGTGGTGTGTGTTGACGTGGAGCATGAGGAATGGCACGCACCTTGATCCTCCTTCATCTCCCGAGTGCTGATGTTTACACACTGCACAAGATACTCATTTAAGGCTGGGTCTACCTAGGAGTGGCCCACAAAACAAATGCAAGTGTCCCTTACTTTAAGTGGGTTCGTTTTTATGCGATTTCACGCATACACGGTTAGCCTATTTCTCGCCAACATTCGTCCTATGCGGGTTTAATTCACTCATGCGCAGCGATGCAGTCAGACGTGGAGCAACGTTGTGTGGAATGTACTCGGTACAGATACACACAGAGATACATAGAGATACACAGATACATGTAGAGATACAACATTGCGTGTGTACTACATGCTCTACTCGGCGGGCAGCTGATTCACACAGAGATGCACGCATATACATAGAGAGATACACACAGATACATAGATACAGATTCAGACACATAAAGATACACAGATACATACAGAGATACACAGATACATAGAGAGATACACCCAGATACATACACAGATACATAGATACAGATTCATAGATACAGATTCACACACAAAGATACAGATATACAGAGAGATACACAGATACAGAGATACACACATGCATAGAGATACATACAGAGATACACACAGATACATACACAGATACATAGATACAGATTCACACACAAATATACACAGATACATATAGATACACAGATACACAGATACATAGAGAGATACACCCAGATACATACACATAGATACAGATGTACACACAGATACATACAGAGATACATCAAGAGAGACACACACAATGACATACACATAAAGATACAGTGATACAACATTGTGTGTGTGTGTGTGCGCTGTGCACGCTACTCCGCCGGCAGCTGCCTCGTGCGGTCTCGCTTAGCATGCCCGATTTCTCCTAAACCACTGCCGCACGGAGCGAGGGAAACTTGCACATCGAAGACTCCTCGAGACGTCCACACGGGCTGATGGGAAGAGGTCGCAAACGGGTTTTGATTCCTTACCCGTACCTGGCTGGGTACGGGTAGGGTACGGGTATCGGGTACCTGATTGCGACCTCTGGGATGAAGCCATGTTGCAGGCGTGGGTGGGTTGATTCTAGGAACT
>CM025647.2:3386043-3402705 GCA_014621495.2 Entosphenus tridentatus
CCCACAATCGGGCGACTGTTGCTTGTCACAAGCAACATAACCAAGCAATCCGAGGAATGTAGCCGTTGACTTTAGGAAGGAGGCATCTCGATCCGTGCCAGTTATTGCATAACGGCGGCGTTGGTCAAGATCTGACGATCACCGATTACAACTTAAAACGGTGGCATCTGCTGTTTTTTCGGGTGTTTAGCAAGAGTCTATAACACTGGTCAACACAATTTTTCTGGCATAAGGTATTCTAGCGGTTTTAAGGTAATTTTGGGGTGCTGATTCCAAATCTGGCATCAGTTTTTGTCTATCACATCAGGTTTTTGAGATATCAAATATTGCATTTTCAATAAAAACAGCAGAAGAAAAATATTAAATAAATGTGGATATCTACATAAAATGATATTATAAACACACTATCCTAAAAATACAGCACCATATTTTAACACTAAAGCAGTCACTGACTCGCAACAACTTGCAATCATAAGTGACAAGAGTTAATTTCGGGTAAAATCAATGAAAATGGGGTATGCCGATAGAATAAAAATGAGATGTGATAGAGCAAATCTGAGATCAGATTTGGAATCAGAACCCTGAAATCAGTCTAAAACAGCTGCAAAAGTCCAGGCCATAATCTTTGTTGTTGTTGACTAGTGTAATCTGTCAATACTGTACACGAGAGCCTTGAGTATCGTTCTTGTAAAGTTACGCGAAAGCCAAAACAGCGATATTCAAGGGCCGCGTGTACATCCAATAGCGGGGACACTGGCTGCAAGCAGAGTCACAAGAGTGGCCAGGCGGGGGGGGGGGGGGGCGTGCGACTAGGCCTCGGCAAGGTAAGCTAATTTACCCTTTTTACCGGTTAAAAGTAAAGGGTAAAGGTGTCGATATGGCAAGGGGTAAGGTAAAGAGTAGGGCAAAGGTAGCGTGGAAGAATTACCCGGTAAATACCTTGTTAACCGCTCGTTAAAAGCTCCGTGGCGCAGTCCGTGGCCTCCATTTAAAATTGGAATAATCGAGAGTATTCTATATGAATAAAGCGCTCTACCGAGCATTTACCTGTTATAGACCATCATGTGTAGTTCCTCAGTAATTACCCTGTAATCGGGTAATTTGTATTGGGTAAGGGTAAAAGGTAGGGTAAAGGTAGGCACGTTGCTTTTGACCTTTTACCTTACCTTGCTAAAGGTAAGGGTAGAGTGATTGTATTGCTTTAAGGTAAAAGGTAGGGTAAAGGTAGGCTCGTTGTTTTTACCTTCTACCTTACCTTGTAGGGCTCTCAGCTCAAATCCGCAGTGTTGTTCAGAAATCCACCTCTTTATAATAACGTATGTAGATCAAAAGCTCAGGGATACATGACGCACGAGTACATATCAATGTGGATAATACAACGAATTAATAACAATAACTTAACAAGAAGACCATTTGCTCTCTCCACCAATCCTTCGTGGTGTCGTGGATGGCGTCGCTGCCTGTGAAATGGTTGACCTGGGTTCGAATCCCAATCTCAATCTTTAACACAGTAAAATTATCATTTTAATTCAGTGCTCTGCATTACAATAATGTCCTTTCAACGCACTGTTAACACACGTGATCACACGCGTCACAACCGCAATGACGTGATTGTTCTGTGTGACGTCATTATTGAGTTACACATCCACGCGCGCATGGTGCAGTCACTGCACCACGTGGGATCCATTAGCACAGTTTTCATTAACCTTTTAGCTCTCAATCGTAAAACAATGTAAAATGTTAATAATACAGAGGGTTTGATGAAGCAAAGTAGTTGTGCTCGCGTGCGCCGTGCTTAATTTGTGTTTTCGATGATTTACCTTCCAAAAAAATCTGGCCCATGTCTCGTACTCCCCGAAATGGTATCTAGTTATTTAGGTGGTTCAGAGTGCACCCCAGGTTAGAGTCTCCAGGCTGTCGTGTCTCCTGGCATTATATGCTGAGGGCTGCGGACCTGGTAGTGTCCGTTCATTTAACTCCATGCCGCTATCCACCGCACGTACTTATGTAATTCTCCCATCCCAGTGGTTGTGCATGGCAGCCGACTGTTCTATACATCACCGGCATGCATCAGCTTACTCTTAAGTTTTTTCGGTAAAGTCACGTAGGAAAAAAATAAAATTAATAGAAGTAATAACAGCTATGGCTGCAGGGTTTTGGTAGTACATGTTGTTTATGCCATTTATTGTGAAAATTCCGTCAGTCCCTATGATCACTGTTTCATTGGTTTCATGGCTTTATTATGGTGATTTCGAAAAGTGTATTGGTTTAGCCATGTTTGTTGTAGTACAGAGTTAGACTGATGGCCTTAATCTAAGTTGTCTTGTGGTTGTTGTTGGTTGTTTGACTTGCATCCCACTGGGATTTTTGCACACAGCGTTGGTGTACGGTGTTTTTTTCTGCAATATTTTGCTGTCTTTTCTTGGATTTTCTGTTTGCACTCAGTCACATTCACTTTAAGATGTTTTTTTGTTCATGTTTTTTTTTGTTTGTTGCGGTTGCACCCGATTCAAGAGCCGAATGACTCACAGGGCTATACCTAATAAATGAACTTGAACCACATTCAGATAAGCTCCTCCCCCCTTAACCTGTATTTAAGAGCTTGTCTCTTGGAATTTTGCCTCACTTGATGCAGTAAATTTAGCTGTGACGGTCCCACCTGATGACGGAGATTTGTGTTGCCTCCGAAACGTCGTGATTTATTATTTTATTGCTATTATTCTATTAATTTTATTTTTTTACCTACCTGACTTTACCGAAAAAACCCAAGAGTATGAATCCTTGCAGTCACGAAAGCTTCAAATCTAGAATGCATCACCTTGACCTGCACCCATCCCAGAGACACCAGGGCCCACAATCCAATCGGGTTTGCAGATACTCTGTGGTCTGAGGAGCTTCCCATACCATCATTAGACCTCCTTTGCCAGTATCAAAATATAATAATAAGGGGTTTTCCCCTTTTTTCTGGCAATAAAACGGAAACCTTTTTACAAGGATTCATGTCTGCATTAACCACAATACTTTCAGTCAAAATACAAGCAAAAAACATACTATGATAATATATGCATTGTCCCTTGGAGTGGACCAATCTGTTTCAAGGACAATGCATATATTATCATAATGTTTTTTGTTTGCATTTTGACTGCAAGTATTGTGGTTAATGCAGTAAGATGAATCCTTGTAAAAAGGTTTCAGTTTTGTTGCCAGAAAAAAGGGGAAAAACCCTATTATTATAGCTTCCCATAATCTTCGTAACCTCCCGTCTGTCGGCCATTGAACCAAGACCCCAGCACTTTCAATTGAGCCTTGAGAGCGCTCACCTGGTGCGGTCTTGCGGGTTTCCTAACCGTGCATGACGAGGCCACGTGCGTGTGGTGTGTACACAGAGCTGTACTACACACGCGCACACACAAAACATCTGTGTGAACACGTGTGTAGGTTAACGTTTCTGTGTATACATGTGTAATAAAGGGCTTCGTCACACATTGCTTGGTCTCCGTTGCTCTTTATTCAGCTTCTTGCTCGCACCCCGCTGGTCCCGACAGCGGACCAGCGTCTCTTCGCGCGCGCCCCGCACACGCTCCCTCGTTCTTCCGCTCCTCCACTCCGCACACCGCTGGCCGACGGTGTGCTGAAGCCCCTTCAGCCACGTGGTTAATGGCGCGGATTCCCTCTGGCCACCCAATGTGGTCCAGCTTCCTGACTCTCCCAACTGACCCGGAGCCCTTCCGGGCTCCCACCTATATCCCCTTCACCACGTGATCCTGTCTCCTCCTCTCACCACACCCTTCCGGATCTTCAGATCCGGTCTTCCCACAGCGCCCTGCTAGCTCCGCCCCCATTCACCTCGCTTCCGATTGGACGGGGAGGTGAACGGCGGGCCCTCCCATACTGGGCTCCGCCCCCCAATACCCCGGGCCGTATGATTGGCCCAGAGCCCAGCAGTGAACCCCGTTTACGTTCGCATTACACATGTGTAGTAGCATAACGCTCTATAGGAGGTGAATTACCTGTTTCACTGATTATGGGAATTGCATATTGTAAGTGTTTAGCATGAGACTAACGAAAATGTGGAAATGTCCGGAGAGGTTCCCTTGCGTGTGAAATCATCAGTATACATGCTGTTATTTTTGTGCTGAAATATACATTTATCTAGACTTTTGCCATATAAAGCAATCAAGATTCAGCTACATCAGTGGTCCTCACTAATTTTCAGAGGGGGGTGCTGGTGGTGGGACTTTAACCGATAAGACATCGTCAGCGTGTGATGGCCGCCACACGTTTGAAACCATCGGGGGTTTGACGGCAGCACGATGATGACGATGATGGGGGGTGTTTTTATATTTGTGCGTTGTCGGGGGGCCGCACGTCAGCGGCCGCACTGCAGGCCACTAGGGGCCACCAGTGTGGACCGCGGGGCCTTGCGATGAAGAGCGCTGAGCTACACAGACTGTTTAGAACTCACATCAGTGGGTCAGGATTGTGTGCGTTAGATGCGCGTAGCAGATCGTGGTCCTGCGCCTGGAGTGTACTCGGAATGTCATGAGCCGACTTCGGATAGAGACGCGAGATGCAGACGTCGATCAACGGCGAACACTTTAATAGTTTTACCTTCACACACTGAGGTCGCGCGGAGGTTCGGCACAACGTATCAATTCGTCAATAAATATCGCTTTTCCAAGATCACGATACACGTGTGTAAAAATCGATGTTTTGATGTCCATATGTTTTTGCATGCAATGGATGCACATGATCCCATACAGTACAGTCATCAATGCTTGGTCATTTGGCTATTTTTACTGAATTCACTCTTTGTTTTTGTAACTTGCTAATGAACCACTGAGAAGCCAACAAGTTTCATTCATTTGCCAATTTATTTTATTTCTCTGTCATGCAGTTGTTTATCCATTCGTTCATTCACTTCTTCTTTCCTGTTTTTGGAGCCTTTTCCAGACCACAAATGAACCGTCGAGGGATGCCGAATTCATCTGAAACAAACGCAGGAAACGTGGAATTGACTTTGCAGATCACTTCGCAGAACAAAATGCGACAATTTTGTCACAAACTGCATACAGTAGCACCTCGGAGATCGAACACACCAGAACTCGAACAAATCGGTGTTCGAACATTTTTTGCCCCGGAAACCGAACGAAATTCGGAGGTCGAACGAGCAATCGCGACTTGAAATAACCTGTACGGCTGAGACGCGTATGGCCAGCGTGCCTGACGCTTGCCCAGACAAAGGTTACTCCCCTTCCAAACAATAACACCACCACCTCCTCCTCCTCACCACCTTCCACTCAAGCCAACAACTCTGCCTACTACAGGTAAAGTTAAGTTCAATGTTCATTTATTTCATTTATTCCATATATTTATTCATTTATTCCATGTATTTATTGTGTTTCTTGTTTTTTCGCATGATGTTATGCATGTAATTACTGTAAACTTCGCGTAAAAATGCTTTATAATGAGACATTTCTTGTGTCTGGAACCAATTAATGTCATTTACATTAATTGTTATGGGGAAAATGTATTTGGTGTTCGAACAAATCGGTGTTAGAATGGCCTTCTGGAACGAATTAAGTTCGATCTCCGGGGTACCTCTATATATGTGTCAGTATATCAGTTCGAAGACGAGCAAGTATTGTCTGAACAACGTGAATAGGGTTGCCACCTCTGAGGTAGGTAGACGCGGTTCATCTGTCCTCCAAAGCCCTGGAAAACTAATTCTAGATTTGAAGTTTTCGTGACTGCAAGGATTCATACTCTTTGGTTCTTTCAGTAAAGTCACGTAGGTAAAAAATAAATAAATGAAAAAACAACTCAATTAAATCACGACGTTTCGGAGGCAACACAAGCTTCCGTCTTCAGGTGGAACCGTTACAGCCAAATTCACTGTAGTAAGTGAAGAGAGCTAATAGAGAAACGCGACTACATAGTGTAAGAGGGGAGGGGGAGGAGCCTGGAAAACTCACAGGCTACACGGGAGGGAATCTTTGTTACGGGTGTGTGCGCGGTAGGCAAGCGAGGCCAGCACTGACCTACGAGCAGACGGGCGAGGTGGGACACCTGGTTGCCCTGCACCTGCACGATCACCTTGTCCTTAGAGCCGGGCAGCGGGGTGAGGGTCACGCTCGCCTGGACGCGGATTTGCAGCGTGTGCGCCAGGGCCTGTGGGTCCAGCCCAAACGCCTCCACGTTCTTGATGGTCGTCACCTGCTCCGGCGGCACACGCGCAGAGAGCACGGGCTCCGTGCGCACGCATTTCACGTTTTACCGTGACCAAGGTCAAGTCAAAGTGAAAGTGCTTTCCTGCCATTCACAGCCCTGAGTCAGTGGTGGGAATTCCTTTGAGGCTATGGCAGAGGCGCATCTATACAGAGGACACCCACTGTTGACTTCCCATCAAAGTGATATACATTTTATCGACCCCCCCACCCCCCCAGGAGAAATGATGGGCTGAGTCAACCCCCAGAGGCAGGTGACCTTTATAACCAGGTATGAGCTCGGTGATTAGAGACCTCTATGTAGGAATGTTGGCCTTTGTTCATACTGTACGTAGTCAACGGCGCTACAATCGTAGATGCGGGGGAAGAACAAACCAAACACAATAGGCAGTTCCAAAGAAATGGGTTTTCAGTCGAGATTTTATATTGCATAGCTCCAGTGGCTTCCTAATATCGGAAGAGCGTTCCAGACGGCCGCAGAAGCGCGTCTGACAGCGCGCGATGCGGTGACTTCGGTCTTTGTTCGATGGCCAGCAGCCAAAAGCCGCTCTTCTAACCTTGCTCAAGTTACGAAATGCATTGCACTCTTGATTGCACGCAACTCTTGAGCAGAATCAGAATCTTTGTTCAAAATCTTTATTCATCCTGGATGAAGAACTCTGCGCTGTACCACCACCCGGATTCACGTCAGAGGGGGCGCAGGGGGAGGCCGAAACATCGTGCGTTTATTGTTTTCGCTCGCACACTCGGTCATTTGCTCACGTGCGCAGCCTGGGGGGGGGGGGGGGGGGGGGGCGGTGGGGGCTTGCGCCAGCGCGCACCTTCTTGTTGCCGCCTCTCTGCGCCACGTGGATGTCGATGGGCTCGACGTTTCCCTTGCGAACGACCGGTGGCCGCCCTGGGAAGAGCAGCTGGTGGTAGGGCTGCATCCTCTCCAGGCACCTTGGTTGCAGGGCGAGGGAAACAACGGCGGGGGGGATGGTGAGATGGGGAGGGGGAGACTTTTGTCGTAATTTTTCCCAGTTTTACCCCGATGGTGTTATCGGCGGTGGCGTCACGAGATGAGATATCTCTCGCAGCGAAGTGCAACGCTTTGTGTGCTAGAGAGTGGCCCGCGGAAGACAATACTGCAGAGCTACCCTCGGAGATCCTTTCAATTGATCTCTGGCGCACAAAGTAGGGGAGCAGAACTTTCCCGCTCGCTCTGCCACTGACGGAGATTTTTTTTTATTTGCAAAGCTGCAATTTGGCCAAATGCAAAGACAAATTTAGCATCGTGAATTTTTTCTTTGCGTGCAGCCATTGGTGGCCTGAATGAAACAATCAACTCACTGGTTTAAACACAAGCGGTTGCCTGGACTCGAAACCCAGGACTCAGCGGCGCCAGCTCAGCACTCTGACCTCTGAGGAACCCAGCCACATCTAACAAAGGAAGACTCTAAGCCCGTACGTCGGGGCCACGAGGCAGTGTGTATTTGTATGTAGAACTTTTTTCGCACCGTATGTAGCCAACCGCGCTAATTGGAGGTGCGGGGGAAAGACAACAAACTAAACACAAAAAGCAGTTCTTAAGAAATTAGTTTTCAATATAAATTTAAAAGTGCATAGCTCCAGTGGCTTCCTAACATCGGAAAGAAGAGCGTTCCAGACGGCCGCAGAAGCGCGTCTGAAAGCGAGCGGATGACAAAAACATACTGTAATGTGAAATCCTCGTTACCGCCGTCGTGAAGATTGTAATATCTGTCGCAAGCAGTAGCTCCATTTATATGAATAAGGCTCCATTGTGAATGTGTCCCTATGCCCCCGGATGAGCGAATGCAACAAGCACGTTTGACCACTCGACCGACATACAATGTTCCTCTGTATTCTCAGGAATAATATGGTGTGTTTTTAGTTTTTATCAAAATCTACTTCGATACCGATTGTACATTCCACGCACACGAATGGTGTGTTCGCTTCATTCTGTTTGCATTCAAACACCAGCCGGGGTGGGTGGCTCCTCAGTGGCAGAGCGAGCGGCTCGCAATCGCAAGGTTGCGAGGGGTTGCAATCCTGTACGCGGCGGTCCCCCCCTCTGCGGTCGCTAAAAGTGGCGTCTACTTGTGCGGAAGTCGCAACGTTTGTTGTCCAGCGGAGGGACTGGTCCCAGCAATTAGGAATGTGGAATTCGCACTGCTGATTCAGGGCTTTAAAAGCAGGAGATGAGCAACAACCTAATTATTTGGTTCTTTCGGTAAAGTCACGTAGGTAGAAAAAACAATAGATCACGACGTTTCGATCGCCACACAGGACACGGGGGAATGTATTGTACAGAACTATTTTGCATTAATGGTGGCTGCCAGAGTGTGCAAAAAACACAAAACCGATATTTAGATAATTTCAATGTCCAAACAGTTTCCCGCATAGGTATGCATGTTTCTTTAACCTTTTTTTGCACCGTACGTAGCCAACCGTGCTAATCGGAGGTGCGGGGGAATGACAACAAACTAAACACGTAAAGCGGTTCTACAGAAATGAGTTATCAATGTAGATTTCAAAGTGCCACACCTTCCAGTGGCTTCCTAATATCGGAAGGAAGAGCGTTCCAGACGGCCGTAGAAGCGCGTCTGAAAGCTCGCGATGCGGTGGCCGTTTTTGATCGACGGTTAACCAAAAGCCGCTACTGCTGCAAGGATGACCGAAGTTCGCGCGGTGGTGGTTTATGCTCCTTGACGAGATCGGCAAGGTGTTGCACAGACGGTGATGTCCGTGCAGCCTGCGCTACGTGTGCGAGCGCTCACCTGCTCATCAGCTCGTCCCAGCGGAGGCTGCCGATGCCGCACTACGAACCGAGTTCGATTCCCGCTCACGGCCAACACCAGTGACGAATACCTGAACTGGTCCTGGGCCTCCCTTAGGTCGCCTTGGCCTCAAATGAGTGCCTGGTGCGGTGAGACAAGGGCGGTCGGGCGTGGTGCTGCCCACCCACGCCCTCGTGTGCCGTGCCGGCCTTCATAGGTGCTCGCTATGAGCACTTGCCCCAACAGTCTTTTAAGGCTATACGGGAGACCTTTGTTACTTTGCTCACCTGTTCATGAGGTCGTCCCAGCGAAGGCTGCTGATGGTGTACTGCTCTTGCTTGTCCAGCAGAGAGTCACACAGCAGAGGGTTCACGGTCACCACCCTGCAGGCATCAAGCGAGGGAGCGGCCGTTAGAGAGCTATAATGATTCAACTCTTACAATGTATCCTTATTCTCGTTGCGTGGATTGTATCACAAATTTTTTTTTATTCTCCTTCGCAACGGAACTGTCCACACTCTGGTGGGGTTCTGTCTTTCTGGTCCTCTCTCTCTGCAACCATTGCAGATTCTATATTCACCACAAGGGCAAACATAAAAGCATGGCCTTTGAGAAGTGAAAACTTGACAGTTTGTCGAATTACGAAGGGGATGAATATCCCTAGCGGTGATCAGTGAGGTGACTTAGAGAGACAGCTCCTACGAAGAGGACAGTTCTGCCTGTGAGGCCAGAGGGCATGGTAATGCCACCGCAATCAGCAATGATTACAGCACACGTGCTGCCCAGTGAGGGCGGATTTTTGTCTTTCCCCCCTCCCCAATTATTTTCCAATTGTGCCGGCAGCGTCACGTCATAATATGTTGAATTTTCCATTCAGAATGTTCGCAGAAGTACCAAGCAACTTGTTTTAGAACGGTCCGTGGAAGGTTATTCTACAGAACCACTTCTGAGATGCCTTCAAGTGACCTCTAATCCACCACTGGTGGTGCTGCACCATCTCACGTGTGTACGTACGTTGAACTTCTGTCGCGCCGGACATAGCCAACCGTGCTAACTGTCGGAGGTGCCCTGCTACAGAGCCACCGCGCATCGCACGGCAATCGCACCGAACGGCGATCGCGATCCCCAAAGATGACGTCGCGCGTCCAAATCGAGTCAAAATGTTATTTTTTCACACGATGGCGATGTTCGTAGTCAACGGTGGTGATTCGGCTGAAACCGCGAACACGTTACATTTGGAGGACGAGCGTTGTTCACTCGTAGGCAGCTGCCACCTGGCGACCGTCTCTAGCAAGGCTGGCGGGCCGTGGCGGGTGCTGCGAATGTTTGGCCTCGCAAGGTGATGACCGAAATAATCCGACGGCACCTCGGCCCTCCACCCACCCCTCCTGCTTGTCGGCGAGGTCGTTTTCCCTGACGTAGTTCGTGAGGACATTCCGTACGTCGTTTGCGCCGAGGATGTCTCCTTTCCTGAACAGAAGGAAAGAGAAAA
The DNA here is from genome assembly GCA_014621495.2 of Entosphenus tridentatus. Taxonomy (NCBI): domain Eukaryota; kingdom Metazoa; phylum Chordata; class Hyperoartia; order Petromyzontiformes; family Petromyzontidae; genus Entosphenus; species Entosphenus tridentatus. The sequence continues at coordinate 3,396,542 of CM025647.2, forward strand.
TGGGAAAAATGCAAGCGATTACTGAACGGAAATGTACCAAAGAATCACGTAACCACTTAGCACCATCTGAAAATGCGGCTACTAAAACACGCGAACTTGCAGCGCCACACCTCTGGAACAACCTCCTGGGATCGAACCCACGACCTCCTGCATATCAGGCGAGGGAGTTAACATTTCTCCACCATGGCGCCCTAAATGGGGGGGGGGGGGGGGGGGGGGGGGATTAATTTTTTTTTCGCGGGGGCCCATACAAACAGACACGTGCGGCGCGTACGTGCACACAACGGTAGAGGCAGCGCTGGGCAGGTTCAGAGGCAACGCAGAGTTGCGATTGGCCGGTTCCCCGGCGTGCCCGGTGGAAGGGTTTCACCGAGAGGGGGTCACGACCCTTACTTGTGGCCCGCCGGCTGGAAGAGTCCCAGGATGCGCGTGGACACCCCGTACAGGGCAGTGATGTCGGGCGCGCGGTACAGCGTCTCCCCGCACGCCCCCACCCCCTCCTCCTCCTCCTCCGCCACGGCGCCGTCCGGGGGATCCTCCCAGTTGGGGAGCGATCGCAGCCTGCGGGGAGACGCGGCGCTCCGTCAGCGGCCGCCGTCAAAAAAAAAAAATCTTGTGCCCGGCATTATTCTTATTATTCTTATTCCGTACGGCCGCTGATGTAGATGCAGAGCGACAACTGCGATTTTACATTCAGGTGGTCAGGCCCAGATAACCGCGTCGGAAGCAAAGTGGATCGGAGCACTGCGTCATTATAGGTTGTACGCTCTGTTCTGGATGACGACGGTCGCACACTGCCGGAGAGTTTTTAACTGTCCATTTGTGCATCAGGTTTCCGCATCTGCTGCCGTGGTTTCTGCAGTGGCTGCGGTGTAGAGGGTGGACCATGAACTTCGTGGAAGATCAAACACAGGGATCTTCTGTGTTGGGTCTTTCACGAGGTGTTTGTTTGTGAGTTGCGAGTTATTTTGAACCCCAGAATCCCCACACACACAACACCATGCTCAACGTAATTGCCACGTCAACATTGTCAACGTCATAACCGCACCGTTAACGTTAACATCAAAATACCGTCATCAACATCGTTACCACGATCAATAAAATTATAAATATCCCCACCACCGCCATCAACAAAGATCCCACGTATAGCCTAGCCTGTTGGGGCAAGTGCTGTTTGCGAGCACCTACGAAGGCTGGCACGGCACATGAGGGGGTGGGTGGCTAGCACCACGCCCGGCCGCCTTTGTTTCCCGAGGGGCGATGTTTACACACCGCACCAGGTACTCATTTGAGGCTGAATCGACCTAGGGGAGGCCCAGAGCCAGTGTAGATAATCGTCACTGCTGTCGACTGGGAAGCTACCCTACCGCTCCCCATCAGCACCAAAGACAAAGATCCCCCATATAGCCTGAACAGACTGTTAGTGCAAGTGCTGCTAGCGAGCACTTATGAAGGCTGGCAAGGTACACAAGAGAGTGGGTGGCCAGCACCACGCCCGACCACCTTTGTCTCCCCACCAGCACCACCACCACCGACAGCACCAGCGCAGCATCGAACTCACTCCTGGTGCTTCCAGTCGATGTTCACGATGTTCTCCACTCCCTTTGAGGACTCCTTCACCTGCATGAGACCCCTCTGCTGCATGCTCTGCAGGAACTTAGACAGCTGCCAGGGCGCAGTCACCAGCACAGAAAGCAGCCATCAGAATTTTACGGGAAAAGTATCGACAGCAAAATGTTATTCTCGCCGCTGAAATTCTATTATTATTATTTATTATTATTATTATTATTAAATCCCCAGGACCTCCCCAGTCAACGCTGGGGTGTATGAACCGCACATGTGTCGTCTGCTTCCCAGTGTATGTAAAAAATGTACTTGAAAAAGAGTAGGCCATTGTGCGCCACGCCATGATCCAAAAATGTGCCAGATTTGAAATAAATAATGTGACCCGCAGATAACTCCATCGGGAAAACACACCGCAACATCTCCACCCCCCCCCACCCACCTGCGAAGCGACTGGCGGTGACATCTGTGTCACCGCCAGTGGCCTCTCCGTGATGGCCTTGCGCCATAAGAAATGTGTGAATCCCAAACGTGCCAACGATGTTGACTTGGAGGCACTGCATTGATGGCTGGCATCCTTGGTGCTGTCTCATCACCACCATCATCACCACCACCACCACCAACGCCACCACAGCCATTTGCACAGGGGTTCACCCTTGTGCCGCTTTTTATTATCGAGTTAGAAGCGGAACGACGCCGCCGGTTTGTGGGCGAGACTTACTGACGACACCGACTGGCGACAGAATGGTGAATTATCGCGCGATGGCGGTCAACAATAACGGCGACGGGAACGTGCGGTTTCTCGCTCTCTCCAGCTCAGGTCGAGCCATCTCAGCAAGACAAACGTGCCATTTCGAAAGGGGAAGTTAATTTTAGATTTTGAGTATACTGCTCATTGTTGTTGTTGTTATTCGAGTTTGTGAATAGGGGAATTTTGAGTCCCGGTTATGAGTAGCACAATATTCGTATTGCAATAATTCAACTGACAAATGGGAGCTTTTATTTACATTAATAAGAGTAGAAAGCCCTTTGCTCTGCAACGGCAATGGGAAATAAGAGACAGCTGTGATTTTCATTCTCTTTTCACAAGCCTCCTGCACTCACAGCACTAAATTATTCTGATTTTGGATGTAATATAATGGCCAAATAACCTGTATTGTGCATTAACAAAACATACATTCTCTAGGATTTAAAGAATATTCTGGTGGAAAAAACGATTAAAAGGAGCCGCTATTATTCAACGTCTTCTGAGCTTCTTCTGCAATTTCAATTCAATTCAAATGTCTGTTTCCTGTTTAGCCAGTTATCTAGCTAGCTCCGAAGCAATGGAGAGAAGCCCAGGCAGCAGCCATCCACGAAACTCGAGGCATAGATTTAGATCATTTTCAATATTAGTATGATGACCTTGATGGGGTTTGTTTAAATATTTAACATACCTTCTTATAGCTGGATTTCTTCATGTCTATCCTCTTTCCGTTGGGACTGGGTGTGAAGCACAAAAAGGAAAAACGAGATAAAAAAAAAATGTTGACGGACAAATGGAACAAAAAGAAAACACAAACTCCAGCGCTGACTGGGTAGCACGCTCACTGGAATCACGACGTCTCGCGCCGTGCCGGTGCCGACGCGGTTACCAGCAGGGGATGAGGTGGACGCTGAAGAAGGTGCTAGTGAGCAAAGGCAAGTCGGACTTCTTAAGGCGGCATTTGATCGCTCGGAGGCAGCACAGCAGCAGAAGCTCGTCCATCTCCGCTGCAGGACGACAACAACGGGTAACAACAGCCGAGTATGTTTGGCATTCTCGCCACGCTTGCCGCACACGGAGGGCTATCGCGATGGCCACCGCTTTGTTTCGCAGGCACGAGCCTGCAGCATGATTCAGAGTCGCGCAACGCTGTACGGCGGCCCGAGTTCGATTTCCGCTCATCGTCGACACCGGTGACAATTATCTACACCGCTCCTGGGCCTCCCATTGGCGCGATTGAGCGATTTGCAAGGTGACTTTTCAAATTCGGCAAAAAATCGGACAATTACGTCGGCGAACAATAAACTCATATTTTTTTACTGCTATTTTTATTTTAGTGGGTAAGACCACTGAGCTATGTAGCTCTTTTTCTGAAGCGGCCTGGCTACAAATGATAGCTCAACGAAGTGGCTTATCGCGTGAAAATGTATCGCAGCCAAATATTTTAAACGCACGTTGATTCTAAGTGTGGAGGGAAAAACCGGAGGACCTGTAGAAAAATCCACGCGACCACGGGGAGAACATGCAAACTCCAAATATATATATATGAGTCAGGGTCAGGATCCAACCCACAACCTCCTGTATACCAGGCGAGCTAGTTAACATCTCACCACCGCGGTGCCGGAACATTTCGAAGGACGTCAGGGGACCTTCATCGTCTTGCGGTGAAGCAGACAGCCTCGTATTTTGCGGTTAATATTCCCGCGGTAATAACCAGGATGGGGCCTGCTGGATTAGAACCGCGGACCTCTGCAGCCAGCAGTGAACACGTTAGCACGTCATGCGATTGCCATGTCGTGCGATCGTTCATTCTGTGAATAATAAACGATCACACAAGGAATCGCATGACTCCAAAATTCACCGCAAAGTGATTAGTATACAGCCATAATGGCACTCATCGTCTGTTGTGCAGCATTTCAGAGGCAAGGGGTTTGGCGGATCACGCTGATTTCGCCATGTGCTGTGAGATTCTCAAGACATACTGGGCCAGGAGATGGCAGGACTGAAAGTGGGTACATAAGCCGCCTTGGCAAACCTTTGAGCGTCATTTCAACGTATGTGCGGTGAGTTTTAATTCATGTAATTGGCCAAACAACCCAACATGCAGGATGCCGCGCCTGTAGAGGTCTCACAACTCAGCGAGGCATTTCCAGGTAAAAATTAAGCGTCATTTATTATCATAGAAATGTATATAAATAAATATAAAAAAGGTAACGGTGCAGCCCTGCAATTACTTGCTCAATCCACTGCTGGTAAAAGGGTCTCCACTGAAGGGAGATCTGGAGAGCCTCACTAGAGGCTATTTGGCCCACTCTTCCGGAAGAGGTGCAAGCACCCATGCTGCATAGATAAATCAACTGAGGAATGTGTTGATGTTTTTAAATACAGATAAATGACACGACCATGAACAGGGATAGTATGGCATCCCACAGGGCCTGACATGGCAGTTGCAACAATGATGCAAACTAATTCAAATTCCACCCTCCCGCCACTGTCAACGCAACAGCATAAACTAAATCGGTGCACCACGGTAAAGTCGGTCGGCAGGTCCTGTGTGGCGTGGCATAGCGTGTGGGTACTGCAAACTCTTCCCATAAGTCTGCTCAGCATGGAAGAGTAGGCCAAACATCTCTGCAGAGGGGCTCTCTGGAGCTCGCTCGGGGCGGGAGGCTCTTCCGGCGCGAGAGAGGAGACATCGCAGGGCTGCGCCGCTACCGGCGTTGCACCTGGCGTAATTTTCGCGACCGCTCCGTCGTCGGCCTGGGCTCCTGGCGACGGCTCCTCGTCCTCCAGGCTCAGCCGCTGCACGTCGCCCAGGTCGGGCGGCGATCCCGTCGGCGGCACCGCGTCTCCGTCGCCCCCGGCCTCGGGGCCCTCGGCTGCGAGCTCCGACGCTCCGGCCTCCGACCCATCGGCTCGGCTTTCGGATTCCGCCGAAGCTGACCCTCCCTGCTGCCGTTCGTCGGGGTCGAGTGCGCAGCGGTGTGGGATGAGCGGAGGATGGGATTTGTCTCCGAATGCCCTGCAGCGGAAGATCAATACAAAAGTCAAAGCGTGATTTCCTGTTCAATTGAGCATCGAGGCGGTGTTCAACTCTTGTTTACGGCACTGCACCAGTAGTGGAAAGGTCACATTCCCGCAGCGGGGGGTGAGTCTCTATGTAGAAAAATCAACGGTTGACTTCCCCACAAAAGTGGAACACACGTAATCAACCCTGGATGATTATGGGCCGAGTAGACCCCCCCCCAAACCAGGAGTGGAAATTCCGACCGTGAGCCGCTCGCTCAACCGTTGAGCCAGAAGCAGAAGTTCAACACAACTGGGCACATTTGGACAGTCCCACGTGTTTCGGATGCAGGTCTCATTCGCGCTAAACGTGGGTGATCGTTAGTGTAATCGTGTAATGGCTTTTTGTTTACTTTGGCGTAGTGTGTCAAACATTTAGGATTGTCATTCTGAGAGAAAGTATTTTTACACCTTTCTTGAAGAGGGTGAAGTGTTCACAGAAACACCACGCTTTCAGAAGTACTCGGGGGCGGCCCCCCCGGCATCTCCAATTTGCACGGTCAGCTACGTACGCTGCGCAAGACGTTCAACATACATGCAAATGTTGGCTTCCTAGCCATTCTAGAACATCATTAGAATTCAGTCACTCGCTCACGCAACTGCAATATTCTGTACATATTACACGTGAATATGAGGCGACACTTTAATTACTTTCCTCTTAAGCACTTTACGGTGCTTATATATATTTAGAATTTGCATGAATCTCTCCCCATGGTTGCGTGGATTTTTCTCTAGGTCCTTCAGTTTTTCCGTCCACATTTGAGACTGAACTCTATAAATTTCCACGTGA
>CM025647.2:3407705-3426048 GCA_014621495.2 Entosphenus tridentatus
ATTTTTATTATTTTATTATTTCCCTTCTACGTGACTTTACCGAAAGAACCAAGAAGATGTCACGGTGTAGGCCGGTGAATCTCAACCTTTCTGGATTGGCGGCCACCCCATTCAAGACCACTTGTACCACTCCTGACTCCCCCCTCCCCCACCCCTCCCCCCCCGGCCCCGCGGGCCCCCTCCCCCGCCACCCACTCCCCTTGTCACTATTCCCCCCCAGGTCAAGATTACTAAGGTCACGATACACAGAGAGATCACATGTCCACTCCTCTAGTCAACACAGTTATGGTGAGGCTTTTATTTTGTCTTGTCTAATAGCATGTTTCTCTTCCTAAGGCATCTGCTGTTGCATATCGGTGTGGTTGGTGTTAGTAAAGCATCTGTTTCACGTTGTGTATTCGCACGTGTTTTGTTAGTAAGGTATCTTGTTTCGTGTTGTGTACTCGCGAGTTGGGTGTTAGTAAGGCATCTGTTTCACGTTGTGTAGTCACACGTTTTCTGTTAGAAAGGAGTCTGTTCCATCTGTTTAAATGTCTCGCTGGTTTCGCCCTCCCCCCGCCCCCCACCCCCTCGCTACTCCACCCAGAGGCGTCGTAAGGTGCACGGCCCAGGGGACGGGGCCACTGGTGCCGCTCTCTCTACCTGCTGTTGGTGAGGTTGATGGCGCACATTTGTCCCTCCCGTAGGTCCGGCAGACCGTCAGGGGGCGCCACCAGGCCTGGCAGCATGAGGTCTGTGGACGAAGCAGGAAGAAACCAGAGCCATGGGTCGTCGGCAAACCAAAATAACAAGAGGAACGCCATTTTTTTTTCGAATTCCGTAAAAACTCAACCCGTCAAGATGCGCAATGCTCGTGGTGAGAATAGGAGACGGTGGCCCTTAAAGAGCCGCGTGCAGCTACGGAACAGCAGGTTGCCGACCCCTGAACTAGACAATGCACATCCCCCCTGTCCACACAAAGGATAAAAGCGCCTTCTTCCCACATTTGTCGCTGCACGTACAACATAGTGTGGGTACACACACACCGCCGATAAGCACGGTTGGCCACGTACGGTGCGACAGAAGTTCAACGTAGACACATACAAGCCATCAGCAGCGTTGGTTCAATACAAGCAGATGGCTTTTACCGGTTTCGACATTCAGTGCTTCATCAGCAGAGCTAGGCTCGCTTGAAACATTGCTGGTGATCTTGCCCGATGTTTACAGGCAAGGTGGTCTGCCGGTATTAGTTTAAGAAAGCCAATATTGAACCAATGTTGCTCATAAGATTCATTCCCGGAAGGCTTTGGAGCTAATGCATGGTCTGTGAAAAAACATCCGTTACTTATTATGTGGGGAGACAAATATAGGGAGGGGGAGTTATTTATTTTGTTATTCACATTCTCGACGACGAATGATCATCCCGCACGTACACAAATGCAGTTTCATTTGGTCACAAACCCATGCTTTAGAACCAACGTATTTCTAAACAATCACTCAATGCACAAAGCAGCCCATTTCCTTTCATACAGGCACAATTCCGGAGCCACACTAGCTTCACACTGAAATAACTTGACAGTTATCTGTGCTTTAAGACCTATAACGTGACGCGGGGCAGCAGGTTCATCCCCCATCTTTCTATCCCCCGGCTTTCTATAACCGCTTTAGTTCATGTTGACGGTGTGTACGCGCGCGTCACAGCGTGATACGACGAGCCCGCGCATCGCCTCGATAACAAAACAAAACCCATCCAAAACGAGACAAGACAGAATTCAATTTCGTTTCACGATAACAGCTGCCTAGATATTTATTTGAAGGACAGGCTTGAGGAATGATTTCAAGTACCGTACAAGCAACTCGAAAACGTTCACGAAAGCATTTGCATTCTAGATATTTATCCGAAAATTGTGTAGACACATTGCCTCTTCACCAAGAGTCTGCACAGGCATGCCATTACTCGCGATAAGACCTGCAGCACCCACGTGAAAATGAAATGTTGTTTGTGTGTGCGCGATGACGATATTGCGTAATTCCCCATCGTTTAGTCAAAAAAAGCCTCGACGATTCTTAACTCAGTCTCCGTAGGCTCTTGCATTGGGATGTTTAGGCCAATGCCCATCAATGGGTGTGTTTCGTATCATGTGGATAGGAAGCCGGAGTGACCGGAGAAAACCCAGCATGCGCATTGGAGAACAGTCCACACTGCCTGGGCAACACAGCCCCCATGCCGACAATGTCTGGCAAAGATCCAGTGTGTCACCCATCCAAGTATTGAACCAGGCTAGCTTCTGAGATGTGGCGAGCTCACGCAGACATATAAACGCGTGCACCGTTCTCCACTGCTGCGTTTGAAAAAAATTGCGACCGTTCACGTATTTGGCTCGTCACCGCTACGTTTTTTTCTCTCGCCAGAATTTGTTCCGACATGTATGATTGCGTTCACATTCTTCGTCTTTTAAAGCGAACCGATGGACACTTTCAGGCATCATTTTCGACGGTTCAATGGGGGCACAGAGCCGCGTGCACTCGCTGCACAGAAGCAGCCATACTCGCGCCGTTCGACAGTGATCTTCCTCTTCTTGGTTCTTTCGGTAAAGTCACGTAGAAGGGAAATAATAAAATAATAAAAATGAAACATAATAAAATACAATTCTCACGACGTTTCGGCCACAACGCAAGCAGCCGTCCTCAGGTGAAGAACAGGTCTGTCGGAAAGACAGCGTCTTAATGAGCACCACCAAGCTTGGCAGCGTATATTTAAGCCGGGTTGGAGGGGGAAGGGCGCCTTGATCTTCCCGTCCGAAGCGGGCGTTCAAGTGCATGGCGTGCCGTAGCGGTGGAAGTTGCAATACGGCCACCGCAATTCAAACGCAGTCCCCCGTGCATTTCGCGCACCGCTTTGCCGAGTGGACGTTTCGTAGGCGGTAAACAGACGAGAAACCGGTTAGCCCGCCGCACCATCTACCGTCGCTCGGGGCACAGCGCTCGCTGCTGCGCATCGCCAGGACGTGCGCGCGACCGCGCCATGTCCGTGTGTATCTGCCGTTGCGTGGAAAAACTTCAAAGGAAATACGTGGACGCACAGGCGAACAAAAAAATACACCGCACCCAAAACAAAGGGAGCATTGAAAATGATTTTGAAACTTGATATTCCCTGCATTCCACCCCGCGGGCTTTTTAACTTCCTATGTAAAAAACAAACGGACGAGATTTATTGCTAAGCAGTGCCTGATGTGGAACAAAAATTCTTGTGCAAAATGACAGCCATGCTGTTGGGGACGGGGGGGGGAGAAAAAACTCCAACACAACGTTTTGGCCGGTGCTTCTTCAATGCAAGGGAAGAGTGGCCACAGCACGCAGATAAGGGTCATTATTCAAGGGGCGCCACAGTGTCGAGATGCAAACTACCTCGCCTGGTATACAGGAGGTCGTGGGTTGGATCCCGACCCTGACGCTGCCTGGTTATTTGGAGTTTGCGTGTCTCTCTCCCCGTGGACATGTGGCTTTTTCTCCAGGTCCTCCGGTTTTTCCCTCCACAGGTAGAGACGTGCATTTACAGTATTTGGCTGCTATTATTTTCCACGCAATAAGCCACTTCGTTGAGCTGTCATGTGGCCAGGTCATACCCACTCGGGCTGATGGGGCAAGTGCTGTTAGCGTGCACCTACAAAGAGCGGCACGGCGCATGAGCGGGTGGTGTGGTGAACACCACGCCGGTCAGCCTTTTGTCTCCTCAGTGCCATTTACACGCTGCAAGAGGGATCATTTGAGGCTGACTCAACCTAGGGGAGGCCTAATGTCAAACGGAGATAAACTCTCCACTGACGTTAGCCATGGCGGGGAATCGAACTCGAGTAGCCGGGTTCACAGCAGAGGTGCTTCCCACAATGCCAACGCTACCCATACACATACCTAATGTCTGCTTGATTTTATGCCTATGACTTTGCTGTGCATTCGCTGTATTTCTCTCTGCTCTTCTGCAAAACTAGCTTCAAGCGTATGTTTTTTTTCAGAGGGTCATAAATGAATTGTCTATACAAGTAAATCCTTCAAACTAGATTCGAAGCTTTTGTGACTGCAGGAATTACTCTTTAGTTCTTTCGGTAAAGTCATGTAGAAAATCAAATCAAATAATAATATAATACGACGTTTCGGTTGCAACACAAGCAACCATCATCAGGTAAGAATGAATGATGAAACACAGACACGCAAACAACATAGGCAGATACACATGCAGAGAGAGGCACATACAAAAACACACCGAGCGAGACACTCACCAAGACAAACAGAAGGACAACGACTCTGTGCTGAGGCCTTAAATAGAGAGGGGGGGGAGGGGCCGGGGTGAAAGACCCAAAGAGTAAGTAAATCCTTGTATAATTTTCTCACACGGCCCCATCAAGCTGATTTTGTGCATTATACACGTGCGTTTCGATCATGTAGCGCACACCGACCATGAGTTTTGAAAATAGCTCTTTAAAATGTTACGTTTTTATCCAAAGTTGAAAGAATTAATGCATCAGCTCTGTCCAGCTATCTGTAAAATCCGCAATTTTGTACAACCTAAAACGTACGTTTTCGGAGCCAATACTATGATCTAAATATGTTTTTGAGTTAAGTCACATTGTAGGTTTTTTGTTGTTGCAAAAATTATCGTAATAACCCTTGACCATCCGACAAGATTGCCACGCTAACAAAGATTGTATTTATACTTTGCCGCTGCATTGGTTAACTTCTGACCGATAAATCTCCTCACTGATGGCTTAAGAATTTTCTATGACTGAATTTACCATCAATATGCGACGTTTTCGGTCAGACTGCTTTGAGCATCAGAGGGTAGTAGTGAAAGCATGACAGAATCCAGGCATATGCCTTTTCGTTCTTGTTATTCATGTAATGTGATAAAAAAAAAGTGAATTCAGACAATCATAACCTACCAAACACATGGACGAGCAAATAAACATATCAACATTTAACAAATAAGCACAGACATGCACATAAGGCACAACAGATGGTCCCCGCTTCTTCGATGATATCCAGAGTTATATCATCGGGTCCAGGAGCTTTTCCTTCATACATACGTTAAGGGCAGCCAACAGTGGATAGAGCATAACTCACGATGATGATGAACAGAGTATATACACACACATGCACCTTGCTGTGGATGTATCCGTTTCACTGGGGGAGAACATTACTCTCATCGTCCCCCTTTGCAAAAATAACTTAGAGCAATGCTAAATCATACTTATTGTTTTCATCCGTGAGAATAAAACAAACTTTAATGAGCGAAACTCTTTCGGGTAAAAGGGCCCCGCGGAGTTGGGGGTGGCCATTTGAACTGTCAAGGAGAATGTTTCTCGAGAAATACTTCAAATGTGTCTGGCTGTGTGCTGGCAGGAAGCTGTAAACTGAGATTAACGTACCGAGCTTGCCCACGTTGGCCAATTTTACATTCCGTCCAGAATGGCAGCACTCCGCACAGACAACTACATGAATCCGCATGCCCTAAGACTAAGAGCGCCTGTGCAGCCTACTCAGGCTCATGGGGCAAGTGCTGTTAGCGAGTACCTATGAAGAGCGGCACGGCGCACGAACGGGTGGTGTGGTCATCGCCACGCCCGGCCACATTTGTCTCCTCAAAGTGCTGTTTACACGCTGCAACAGGAATCATTTGAGGCTGAGTCAACCTAGGGGAGAAACCAAGGCCAAATGGAGATAAACTCTCCACTGATGTTAGCCATGGCGGGGAATTAAACTCGAGTAGCCTGATTCATAGCATCGGGCTTCCCACTATGCCAACGCTACGCACATACACATATACAGACACCCCCCACCCAACTCCGTATAGCCTTAACATAATTTTGGGCAAAGTTTTGTTAGCGAGCACCTATTAAGGTCGGTATGACACACGAGGGGGTGGGTGGCCAGTACTACGCCTGGCCGCCTCTGTCTCCCGAGTGGCGATGTTTACACATGGCAACAATCGCCATTCGCCAGGAAATGGCGGTGATGCCACCACGGCGCTTGTGCCAGGCTATGTGCACATTAATGCCACGCACAACCATATGGCTGCATGCTCACGCATACTCTCCTTCCCCTGTTTATCGCTCTCTCTACAGCCATTCTTGCACGCCATTTCGGACCAGTGCAAAGAGACCGGGAAGAGTTACTTATCAATTCGGCAGACATTGCTTGCTGTGGTAATGATGGAAGAGTGGATGGATGCAGTGTTTTCTAAAATGAGAAAAAAAAACACTCGCGAGCGTATTCAGGTATAGGGGCATCGGGGTGCGACTTACGCTCTCCCATTCATACGTTTTACAATGTTAGATTTCATTCACAAATGCAAGTGCGCAGACAGAAGTGGGAAAAAAAAAGCCATACATGTCCAACAAAATATTTGAGGGGTGGAGTGGTGACGCAATGTTTTCGTGCAATGCAGCGTTGCACCCAGTGAGCTGGAAGTTGTATTCCCAGTCAGTAGGCCACGATGTCTGTCAATGTATTTATCCACAGTAAGGATCACTAACAGCGGGAGTAATGATAGCGTTGGAGAAGTTAATACATTATAAACATGCGGTTTTAAAGCAAAAGTTGGGGGTTCACCATTTAATCCAGTAGGTGTGTGCACATGCCACATTTTCAACTCTGATTTGAAAATATGATTTGACAACTGTGAATTTGCAAGTGTAATTTTTCTTTGTAGAATGTTTATTATTGCTGGTTTTTTCCCCCCTGTATTACTTTGCTGTTTTATCCAAGTTTCTGAACGATTGTTTCATGTACGGACGATTGTTTACCATTGCAACTCACGACTCTATTCGGACGTCTGGCAAAAAACATTACCCAAGCTGCAGAGTGCACAGCTTTCGTTGGCACGTGTCATGGATATTAGGAAGCCACTGGAGCTATGCACTTTTGAAATCTAGATTGAAAACTCATTTCTTTAGAACTGCTTTATGTGTTTAGTTTGTTATCCTTCCCCCACACCTCCGATTAGCACAGTGGACTACGTAAGCTGTGAATTAATTTCAACATACATGCATACGTTGTATCTACCCCTGTAACTTCCTCTGTAACATTCCATCATTGCCGACCCTAGTTTAGACTGAACACCTGTGAAAAAGAGCTTCCACAACTCCGAGAGTTTTTCCAGCTTCATTCCAATGACTACGTCTGTGTGTGAGCATTCAGGCTGCGTTGGCTGGGTCATGTAGCCCGCATGCCCAGCCACTGCATGCCTAAACAGCTTTTGTTCGGCCGGATTGAGGGGGCGTAACGGGGGCGTAACGGGCGCAGCACGGGCTAGATAAGAGATGGAGTAATGTGGTACAGGAGGATGTGGAACTGCGTGGACTTGCCGATTACTGGTACCAGCGGTGTCAAGATCGGCCTCTGTGGAGGAGGCTCGTGAAGGACGCTACTGGGCAATTAGAGGCAGTTGCCCTCTGACAATAACGGAGGGCGGAGGAGCGACGCTCACAACAACGAGCGGAGCGCCGGGTGGCTAAAGTACAGCAAGTTGGCACAGAAGTCAGTCGACCTGTGGCATCTGGGTCTGCCCCGTGCACAAGCGTCGTGGTGACGTCACCGCCACTTAGTGGCGAATGTTGTTGTTTGCAATCATGCTTACAAAATACATTTCTTTTTTCGGGGGGGGTCGACAATTTTTGGAAACCTGTTGGGTCAACTTTTTACCCCCAAATATGAAGGTGGGGGGTCCACACTTTTTTGTTTCAGGCCTTCTGAAAGGCTCTTTTAATCTAGTTGACGGACAAACGGAATGGCGGCTTTTTATAATGGACTAGCTTTATACTACCCGGCTTCGCCCGAGATTTGGATTCTTGTCTTGGATTAACACACGGCCTACGCGGAGGGTGGGGGGGGGGAGGATGCGTGACGTCAGCAGGCACACTGCGTGACGCTGCCGCATGCGGGTGACATCACATATGTGACGTCACTGCTCACTTGGCATGCAAAATATATCCATTATTGCGCCCCTTCCCCCCCAGAAAAAATACAAAAGTATAATTTTATACTTCTTGCATTGTGTACAATCTGGAAACTACCCACATGCCAAATTTCAAGTCTGTTGCATGTCGGGAAGTATGCTAAACATTTGTAACAGACACACACATTCACAAATTTCCCTTTTATAGAAATAGATAGACTTGCCCCAATAGTCTTGACAGACTGTAGGGGCAAGTGCTGTTAGCGATTAGCAGCACCTATGAAGGCCGGCACGGCACGCGAGAGGGTGGGTGGCTAGCACCACGGCCAGCAGCCTTTGTCTCCCCATTGGCGATGTTTACAAACCACGCCAGGTACTCATTTGAGGCTGTCGACCTAGAGGAGGGCCCAAGACCGGTTCAGATAATCATCACCGGTGGAGGCCGTCAGAAGGAACTAAACTCGGTTCGTAGCTAAGGGTACTAACAGCGGCACTACCGCTCCGCACATGCACAGCGCACGGTGTGATGAGCGACACACACACACACAACACGGGCAACACACGAGAAAAAAAGGACTGACGTCACCTGCTCATGAATATTAATGAGGGGGGGGGGTTCTCAATGCGGAGTGACGTCACCCGCGCGTGTTTGTTAATGAGGGGCGGGTCCATGTGGACGACGTAACCTGTTCATGATTATTAATGAGGGGGGCTGGTCGACGTGGAGTGACGTCACGCGCGTGAAGGACATTCCTGGGTGATTATAGTCGGTAATATGCATTGCACAAGGCAGTGAACTCATTACGATTGATATTTACTACTCCTTTCAACCTGCCTCTAATTGGAAGGGCAGTGGACACCTTTCATATTATTTGCGACATTTTTTTTTGCCTTGAGGTTAAGTCGCACGCCAAAGTCATTTTGTTATCCGCGGTTTATCCGGGGATCTTGCCAAGCAATTTTTTCTGGCATGCACTTTAACTCCTGTTATGGGTGAATTTTTCATAGACATGTGAAATTTGTCCTACTTTCCGCATATTTTTATTGCATGGAGTGGAGTAGATTTGCGGATAACATCGCGGATAATAGAATCCACGTCAATCACCCCCCACATCAATGCAGATAGCGTTTTGAGTATCCCGTGTAAAAGGTTATATTTATTCGTGCAAAAATTGGATTTGCCATTTATTTTAACTCAATGAAGCAATAGCTTCAGTAAGATGTGGATATGCCCAACAGTTAAAAGCTGCACTGGTGGACCGTATAGCTAAGACAAGATGCACCTCTATGGAAGCAGCGCATCCTCTTGTATGTATGTTGAACTTCTTTCACACCGTACGTAGCCAACCGTGCTAATCGGGGCTCTTGCAGGGTTAGGAGCCAACCTCTGGGTGCGGCACGTGCTCATCCAGGCTTACAATTCATCATCAGTTTGTAATCTCATTTAAATTGGACATTTAGAGCACGTCAATTTGAACTGGGTGCCTCAATTGCTCTGCCGCACTTACGTATCACCGCACCGCCGAGCGTTAGGCGACGGCGCTGATAAACAATTAGAGCGGTGGTGTCAACGCGTCGAACGGGACCTGACGCAAGCAAAATTAACCAAACGATGGACGAAAAAATTAAATCTGCATCCTGTTGCCTCGTGACAAAAACAACGATGGGAATTGCAAATTTAAGCTAAATCGCTGGACCGATTTAGCGAAGATGTCAACACCGCACACAGGGCGCCACGCACGAATTAACAAATGTCTCTGTCTCTATGGGGAGCAACTCCTTGCAGACTAAGCTGGGATTAAATATTCGGGGTCCTTACATGAACGAGCCACAACCCCCCCCCCGCCTGCCTGCCTGCCCCTTGTGCACGTTATAGGTGTCCACACTGGGTGCCTGATAACAACAGACCTGGGTGCAGGCGACTGCATCACACAGGCGTGTCCTCAACGCCCTCGTTCGACCTCGCGTCGACACAGATAGGCGGCGAGGCAAACCCGCGTGACCCGCCGGGGTGGTGCGCCCAGAGGGACGGGGCCGAGTGCTTGGTGGGTTGACTGGGTTCGCTGTCGGGGTGAAACGGGTTCATGCCGAGAGCAACCGGGTACACAGCCAGTGAAACATATCGGCACTGCTTCCCCCTCCCACCTCCTAGCTCTCCCCTCCCCACGACCGCTGCCTTGCCTCCTACCCACCCCTCACTCCCCCAACACTACAAAGCCACTCGCTCACCACGAACGCCTCCTCCTCCTCCAACCCCCCCATCCACCCGCCAAATCCCCCATATCCTTCCACAAGAGGCACTCTCAATCCCAACCGCACCACCCTCCCCGCCCGTCCCCGCAGCTCCACCGAGTCGCTAATCCCCATTCCTTTCCACCTACTATGATGTAGCGCAGGGCAGGACAGGAGGGGCCTTGGCGGTACAGCAGCGGGTGACAGGGATGGTCCGAAATTGCTCGCACTCGGGCTGGCGATGCGAATGCACGACCCAAACCAACCCACCCGACCCTCTCCCCCCGTCGTTTAAAAAAAAAAGTGCAATTGTTTCTTTACGTTGAAATCGCGGCTTTGCACGTGGATTTAAGGCGCCAGAATTGGAGAGGTTCGTTTTTGTTGTTGCTGCTGCTGCTTCGTTGCAAGAGCGAGCGTGTGAGCTCCCGTCAGATCGAAGGGGCGAGGGGGATTGTCTACGCGGCCTGAGCGATAAATGGCCCGCTATTTTTGTATCAAATGCGAACGAGACCATGGGTTGGTGTGACTCACGCAAGGGCACAATGAAGCACTGGCTAAAACAAAGGTGATGGTAGTCGTTATATAAATCCACACATTTACTAGAAAACTCCATTGTCCATTGCCCTTGAAATGTGTTCTCTCTTCAAGTAAATGTAACACAGCAAAGACGCACACTCGTGGGGCCACAGGCATATCCGTCGGCTCCCCTCTGCATCGTCGCCTCGTTTGTTGACTTATGGTCAAGATGTGAGTCTCACAAGGGAGGTCAGAAACTTTGGTGTTCAGTTTGACCAGTCATTGTCCTTTGAGGCCCATATATGCATCGCTTCCTGTCACTTGCTGACTTGGAGAAACTGATCCATGCTTTTGTGTTATCCCGGACTCGACTACTGCAACGCCTCACTGCTTAGGATACCAAGCAAAGTAGTGGGCAGACTCCAGCTTCTTCAGAATGCAGCTGCTCGAGTGCTTACACCACGTGCACCATTCCGTGAGCACATTACACCAGGTCCTCTTATCCCTTCACTGGCTACCGGTCAAATTCCGAGTGGATTTTAAGATACTGCTATTCACCTAAAAGGTTTTAAGAGGGCTCAGCTCATATTACTTGCAGGAACTAATGCATTTATATATTCCTTCAAAGTCCTTAAGATCTCCTGATTTCCAACTGCTCAGCTCTCCCAGGTCTAGGTTGCTCTCTTTGGGCGATAATGCTTTTGTTAGCGTGGCACCCAAGCTATGTTCGGAACGCCTAGCCACTTGAAATCAGGAAATCAGAGTTGGCAGATATATTTAAGTCTGATTTGAAAACCCATCTCTTTAAAGTGGCCTTCCCTCATAAGTTTGGTCAGCTGCCGCTGATTCTGTTTTTGTTTCCTGCTTTCCATGCATTGCGCATTGGGATCATAGGATGGAATGCGCACTATAAATTTGAATTAAAACTTAAAATCTAGATTGAATTATGATTATTTCCACACCAGCCGCGTATAGTCATAACATTATTATTATAAATACATGCACACAGTGTGTGCACAGTGTGGGTCTATGGGCGATTCTACAGAAATGCAGCAATGGGATTATGAATGCATCGCAGGCTTATGAGTCACGGCAATGAAACGGGCTCGTCCCTGGGCCCGTGCGTCGACCTGCTGCGTAATAAGATTTGGAAACTGTAGACGATCCCGAATGGCATTTGGATTAAATTTACCCATGCACGGCCTAATTGGGGATTTGCATCTCGCAGTGTCGCACAATGCGCACATCGGTGTCCTGTTGCCCAGTGCCAAGAGCGGGCGATGCGTTTGGTGGGGCTTGCTGTTGATCCCACAGAAAGCCGATGTATTGACATCATCTTTAATTTAAAACAAGGCGACAACCAACTGAGATCATACACCTTGTTAAAACAGACCTGCACGTGTACAAATATTTCCAGGAATGTTTTAAGTGCACTAAAAACAGGGTATGTTCGCAACGTAATACATTTTTTCACTTAAAGCTTTCGTGACTGCAGGGATTCATATTCTTGGTTCTTTCGGTAAAGTCACGTAGAAGGGAAATAATACAATAATAAAAATATTAAACAAAAATTCTCACGACGTTTCGACTGCAACACAAGCAATCATCATCGGGTGTGAAATGCTTCTACGTGACTTTACCGAAAGAACCAAGAAAACGTAATACATGTTAAGGCAACTTTGATCTTCATAGCAATGACAATGGTGAGGAATAGAATGATAACACTTTAGTTTACATTTTGACACTATCCTTCATGTGGACCGATGATGGGATGCCAATGCAGTGAGATGTCAATGGATAAACAAAGCAACATATTCGTTATTTGGTGACGAATGTGTTGTTTGTATGTTGAAGTTCTTTCGCACCGTGCGTAACCAACCGTGCTGATCGGAGGTGTGGGGGAAGGACAACAAACTTAACACAAAAATCAGTTCTAAAGAAGAGTTTTTGCTTATTCGTGATAGAGAATTATGACTGACCGACTTCCTGATAAAAATTTAAATCATGTTTTCGAAGCTTTCAATTACTAAAATATATTTGGCCTAAGTTTCAGAAAGAAAATCAGAATCCAAAGTTTCAGATTTTTAAGAATAACTATGGATCTTTTTTGGGGATTTTCGCATCGTTTACATTATGTACTACATGAAATAGTCTCTGTGCTAACAACAGTGACGTCACACAACGCCACGTGACATCGTTTTGCCCTGAAAAGGACGTGAGTGACATCGTGGAAGTGATGTCATAGAAGTGACATCACTTCCGGTGACGTGTTTTTGTATCAACCCAAAACAAGAACATTCATATTGTCCACAATGTCTCATCTATGCGACATTATTTGTATTAAACCGACAATCGTGAACACATCCCAAATGATAAATACACGTATAGAAGAGTCAATGCTTTGGAAGAGAGTTCTCTGAAAACAAACATCAAGTTGGCGCACCCAAAAATTATGGCTTGGAGGTTGATTGGTTTTACTCATAGGGCAGGGTTGGCCTAACCCTCTACATTTCTTTAAATCCTGTGCTAAATGATTACACACATACGATCCCTACAAACATTGAACGGAGGAAATCGCCTCCGGCGGAATGCCATACTAAAGGAGCTAGAAAACGTGCAGAGCCCACTGTAGGTTATTCATTAAAGCTAGGGAGCACATGGCTACAATTTTGCATTTAAAAACGGGGAATGTGCATAGCATAAAACCGCGTGAGAGTCAGTGGTCTGTTTTGTTGGGTTCTTTTGCCCTTTGACACACTCGGCATGTAATGACTCCTCAATCAAACGGCAGTCGCTTGCCTCAAAGCAGCGCACACATCGGCGCGATGTCCTCACAGCTCCTTTTACACGCCCCGGCTGCCTCCGTACAGTGCGCCCGCTGAGTTTTATTTGAGCCACGCTTCTTCCATCGCGCTGGCCATCGTTTTAATGAGGCAAGCCCACGACTCCGAGACACGGGACGGCACAGCGGCTGCGTCTCATGTCTCTGCGAGCCAACGGCCAGTTGAGACAGGCCTTCGCGAATTGTACAACGCAGTGGGGGGAAATTCGATACCACGGTGCCAGTTTCCACATAAAAATCCAGCAAGGGGGAGTCAAAATAAGATGTTACAGCAGCATATGGCTCACAGTAAAAGGGCATGAGTCAACGCCAGCCTCTGTATATTTACCAGCTAGCCACTTTCCTATGCCACTCACTCCTTTAACAGGGCACCAAGGAAGGTCACTCGTATTTGTACAATACGTCAAATGAGAATGTTCTCATTAGCGCTGAACGGAAGGTGAAATGTAATTGAACACATTTACGATGGAACGGTGTGCTCGGCTGTGCAGGAAACAGGATTGTGTGCTGAAGCAATCACGCGTCTGTTGCTTTATTTATTGAATGCATTCATACACAATGAGCTGTGTACAGCAGGAGGCTCTTATGCCCTCCAGTGGGAAACGTGAACACTGCAATGTATAAAACGATGCCGGGGTTATAGACATTAAACGATTCACTCTCATCCACCACTACTATCATACCCATCAACCCATATGGTTTAGCCGGATTCTTGTACAGGGAAATTGAGTTTTCAGGTCCATGCGGTGTACGGCCGTTTCAATATGGGGAAAATAAAACATTGTCTGTTTGTGTTTCTCCCTTGTGATGGGACTTTGTAGGATGAACGTTGACATTTATAAGGGCACGGGGTGACCAATAAGGTCTGAATTGGTCTGTAATAAGGTAGGCACTGAAAAGGGGTTGACAGGTATGCTACTAGTGTATGAATTGTTTCTATTTGAGGTCACAATTTGATTCCCAAATTTGAACAGTCTAATATTAAATGTGTATCGTTTGTATGAATCATCATCACCAACCATCTACTGCTGGCCTCCCCAAGCCATCGCCAACTCTCATGAACGTGCACATTAATAATTGTTTTTGTATTGTCCGTATTAAATTACAGACGATATTTTGTTTGTAATATTTTTTTACTGTTTCATGCTTGTAAAGTAATATCTTAAATTTTTCCATCTCATATTGGTGTCTCGTTTGTACTGTAACTCTCATTTTTTATATCTCGTATATTCGGTCTAATTTGTCCTGTTTGTAATGTCTGTCTAATTTTGTCCCATTTGTTGCCTCATTCATTCCATTCCATTGCCCAAAGCAAACATTTCCAGAAATTGAAAATGATGCATTCCTACATAATTCAATTCATCTATCATATCGGGAAAATACGAATTTATTTTAATCAAATAACTGTTAAGTGCCTACTCGCTTTCTTCTTGCGCAGCATATTTGGTATCTGTAGCATGTGCAGGGGAGCAATACGGGGCCGAGTGATTAAAGTACCTTTTGAGGATCCACTTTTGATGACTAAATGTGAGTGAGTGCTTTTAGTTAAGGAGAAACAGACTGTACGAGCTGGTACATCCCCCGTTTAAAACGTTATTTGTTTAACATTTGAATAAATTATGGGACTGCTTCTGCCGTAATATAATTACCAAGAAAACTAAGGAATATGTATTTAAAATAGAGAACAGATGGCAATTTACTGCTCCGTCTACAGGTCCAATGCTCAAAATGTCAGCATGATGTATTTTTTTTTCTTACAAGATATAGTTATTGATGTGCACGGAACAAATTTGTTTCGTTTGTTTCCAATTTCCGCAGTTGCTTAATTGAGTCTCAGGATTTCCCTGCTGAATTACGTGGATCCTAATTAAATGTCTGGCCTCTGTGTGTCACGCACAGCGGGACTCTTCAAGAGGTGGCTAGTGGGCCACGTCTGGCCCGCAAAGGTTCTGAGAGTGGCCCATTGAAAAAAGGCCGGCAGAGAGATATAGCTCACAGAGACAAAAAGTTGCATGGATTAGTGAGATGAAAAAGATGATAAATAACAGAGAGAAAAGAGAGAGACTGTCATGAAAATATTAAGATTTGATAGATAAAATAGTAACTGGAGGAAAATATAAGTTTAAACACTGGGAGTTGTAACACATAGTGTCACATATGTCAACATATGATGTCATGCAACATGAACAATCCTGATGAATGCATGGTCAAGGTTCCATACCTGCTCCACCAAGCAGCCTGTCCAACACAGGAGGCCATGTAGTGAAGACTGGCATCATGTCTGGGAGATTCCACAGGGTGTAAACTGTAACAACACCAAGCAAATGCAAATATCCCCATTTAGCATCGTAGAATGTTGGAGAAACTGTCGTTAGCGAGCACCTACCAAGGCCGTAAAGGGACACAAGTGGGTGGTGTGGCCAGTAACACACAGCCTTCGTCTCCCCAGTACTGTACTAATGTCCGCGTCGTAAGAGGTACTCTTTTACGGCTGAATTGAGTGAAGGTTGAAGGTGGCCGGGTGGCTCAAGAGATAAGAGTGCTGAGCTGGCACGACTGAGATCATGGATTAGGATCCAGGGCAGCCATCCTTTATTAAATTGGCTTCTCACGTGTGTTGAGCTGATGGTATCAGCCTGGTGAACAATGATTTCACACAAAAAAAAGATCACGTGGAATTTTGTTCTGCACTTCATTTTTATAAATTTCAGCTCAGAGCATTAAAAATACCAATTTGACTATCAGCTGCAGTTTACCGAGTAAACCAGAGGTCACTTGAAGAGATCTCACGAGGTAGCTCTGCGGTATCCGCTTCCGTGCGTTGTTCTCTAACACGAAGGGTTACACTGCCCTGCGAGAGATACTTTGTCTCATGACACAACACAGCCAGCACAATTGGAATAAAACTGAAAAAACCCCATGAAAATAAGACGACCAGAATCAATTTAAATTGACGGATCGGCGCATCGTTACACGCCAAGTAGTAACACACAGCTGTCTGGTGACCAATCGGATGGAAACCTTTCCATGTACCCGTGGGAAAGAGGCGCTTCTCCCATTCGAAGAAGACGGGGTTGGAGTTGAGCAGGTAAATGGTGACAACGTCTCCCTTGTGCGCGTACGCCCGCACCACACTCATGTCCTCCTTCTGTGGCACAAGGGCACTTAGCTCCTCGGCCGACAGCGATGGAAGTGCGCGGCCCACATCGGCACGCAGCTTTCGCCTGCCCGCCACACCAAAGAGGGATCCACGGTCAAGACAAACATATTATTTCATATTTACAGAGCGCCTTAGTACAAGGCGCTTTACGTAGTTTAAAAAGCGGTAACAAATTGTTATTTAGATGGCAGGGACGTGCAAAGGGCCGAGGAATCAGTGGCCGTAACAGAGGGCACAAGGGGGTCACGAAAGGGTAGGGGAGGGATGGGAAGGAGTAGAGGGGCGAGGGGAGGGAAGAGGAAGGAAATGGAGAAGAGGTGAGGCTTTGAGAGAGGAAAGAAAAGAGGTTAAGGAGGGGGACTGCTGAATGTACAGGAGAAAGTGTATTCCAGTGGAGGGGTGAAAGGAGGAAGGATTGAACACGAGATTGGGGGCAAGGGGGAGGAGGGACAGAGAGAGACAGAGAAGGTTGTGAACGACGAGGACGAGGGGGGCATAAAACAGATGGTCGGCTCGGAAGTGGCTTGTAGACCCACCTTGACAAATGTTCAAATTACTCGCAAATCACCTAACTGGCTAAATCCACGTAACATCCCTTCCGATTCTGAAACCACTGCTGACTATAATTTTCTGTGAACAAAAGCGCCTTTGCAATCGCCTTTCCCTATGAAGATGGCGCAAATACCCAAGTCATTATGACCAATACCATTTTAATTTTATACTGCAATTGTGTTTTGCAATCCGACACAATCCTCAATTTAAGGTGAAAATTTTAAAGAATGTTATATTGCGTAAAATAACCCCAAACGTATCTAGGAAAGCATCTGTGAGTTCAATATTGTTTATCGGGAGGGTCCTCAATTGGAATATGTTCACTCTCGTAACATTTCGTGGGAGCTTCATAGCAAAGGCTCCGTTAGCCAACACTTAAGTCAGCCAAGTCTATACGCCGTGGTGTAATGGTTTGCACATTGGATCTGTAACCCCGAAGTTACCGGTTCGATTCCATCGCTGTTGTAGTACAGAGTTAGCCTGATAACTGTAATCTAAATTGTCTTATGGTTGTTATTGTTTGACTTGCATCCCACTGGGATTTTTGCACACAGCGTTGAAATGCGGTGTTTTTCCTGGAAGACTTTTGCTGTTTTTTCCTGGATTTTTCTGTTGCGTGTAGTCACTTTAAGATGTTTCTTGTTCATGTTTTTTTGCTTGTTGCGGTTGCACCCGAGTCAAGAGCCGCATGGCTCACAGAGTTATACCTAATACATGAAAACAATGGTGCAAATTCTCTAAATGTGCCCCCGCCACCGCCGCCTTTGTCGAACCAGCGGTTTAAATGCGCACACCGCAGTCAGTCGACGTGGTGGTGGTGGTGTGGGGGGGTAAAGTGTCGTGGATTCTCGCACATCTTCCAAAGACGCCCAGCCACACTCGGGCGCCCTTCTGCTAGCAGGAGCGCGAGCAAGGAATTTCTGGGCTGCACATTTAGCGTTTCCATCCCGCTGGGTTGCATTAAAAGACATTTAACGAAATGTTCTACGATATGCGTTTGTAATTATTGGGTTTCCAGGGCAAGGGGCCGTCCATAAATGACGTCACGCGATTTTGGACGATTTTTGACCCCCCCCCTTCGTCACACGGTGTCACAAAAAGTCAGACCCCC
>CM025647.2:3426448-3448525 GCA_014621495.2 Entosphenus tridentatus
CCCCCAGGTGCGTGACGTCATTTATGGACGACCCCCAAAGTGAAATAAATAACTAAATTCAATCACAATGTGTGTAAGTTACGCAACTTTTACTGTTCTCCAATACGCAGTTGGAGTCTGCAAGAAGAGATGCCCTGACCGGTCATGCTCACGGCCAACGCTGCAACGATGGTTCCCGTGCCAAGCTACGTGCACTTGCACACAATGTAGACACGGTGAGTTTTCGCGTCATGTCCCCCTCTTGTAAAAGGTGCTCAGTGAGTGTCGTTGGTTATTAGGAGCCGTCCCTGTTCGTTGCTCAAGCAGAAGTCTCCACCACCCGCAGAAATACCAACATTTGGTGCCTGTGCCAGGCTAGGTGCATCACTTTGGAGAAATAAACCACGTGTGAGGGGCGAGGACTCGTTGAAGGGAGGTCATGACGAGGCATATCTCACGAATTATAACAGTAACAACATTACAACCAAACATTGGCGTTGTAATTAGAAGTATTAACCTAATTGCAAGGCCACGTAAAGTTGTAAAAGCCATTCATTCACTCACCGATCAGAGCCCTTGATGGCCGTGTTAGACTTTATTCTTAGCGCTTTGGCGAACATGACGAGCTTCGGCCGCTGTTTGCGAAATAGTTACGAACTTAGAATAACAGCGTTGTCGTTATTGTGATGAAAGTGGTAAAAGTTAAAACCAAAAGTGAACGAACGTCTCCACATCAGCCTCTCAGGGCCCCATCGGCACAGCCAAATGTACGGTCGGTTTCCCGGTTCCGGCAAAAAATAAAAGGTTCCGGGCACTTTTAATCTAGTTCTTGGTCAACCGACTTTGATTTATTCGTCAGTTACAGGTGCGTGTCGCCAATTAAAATGTTAGGGGAGTACAAATAACAATTCGGGTTGTAATAAGATTAACGTTTAAGACGTTCGCCGGGCGGTTTTAGTGTTGGTCGGAACTTAACGTCGTGTGGTTGCACGAGGGGGAGGGGGGGGACGACGACGGCGCTTCCGGTGACGTCACCAGCACGTGGATCTTCCTCCGTCTCCTCTCGTCGCGTTCAAGGCGCGAGCACCGCTCACATCAACAGCACAGATATCAGAGATATCCTCGCGATAAACCATCTTCACTGCGCCTTGCACGTATGTATGCGCGCAGAATGCGTCGAGCTCTCGGTTTTGTTCGCCGTGGCGTTGAGCGGTCGAGTGGCTTTTGGCTGGTACAACCTGTGCTAGGCGACGTTCAGGATGGGTTTGGGCCTGGCCTTTATTTGTGTCGTTTATTTGGCAAAGTTACTAAATGTTTTAAACATTTATTTGATTGTTGGTTATCGGACTGTTCTATTCTTGCGTATGGCGATATGTTCAGGGATGTGTTTTGTTTTACGTAGAGATAATTCGTGTAGTTTTGGTTTTCCTCCGTAGGAGCGCACACTGCACGGCGGTCCAGATGTCTTGTGACCCCCATTTAATTATCTAAAACATTTTTTTAAAGTAAGGTTTATCTAAAACAGATATGGAGATGCAAAGGAACAAAATAAGTTTGCCGTCAATTTATGGGGGGGGGGGGGGTCACGACACATTGACCACCGTGTACAGTACAGTGGGTTACTATACGTACTCTTAGGTTTTTTTCGGTAAAGTCACATAGGTAAGAAATACAATTAAAATTTATAAAAGTACGGTCCATATTGTTGGATTTCACGACGACAATCGCACACTTGTGGCTCGACATTAATGTATCTCGATGGCTGTACGAATATCCATATAATTAGAATCCAGACATAATCAGTCAAGGTTAAATACCGGTCTGACAACACGGCATGCGCCAAGATCTCGGAAACAAAGCAAAATTATTCAGCCTGGATAGTGCTTGCACCTGTGAACGCCAAGCATATACTGTACCGGGAGTCCGGGTTTACGTTGTGGGGAATAGGGCAAGCGGAGAAACTTCATTGTGTGCGGTGTTTATATGCTTCCCCCCTCCTTTCGACACGTGGTGGCCGGCGTGGTGAAGTATTTAATCAAATAACCCCGCGACCCGCACGGCGAGGCCCGCATTCAGCAGTGGATTAACACAAAGAGATGTTCCTATACATTGTGACCTACAAGTATCATACCTGTCAACCCCTTATCAGTGCCTACCTTATTAGAGGACCAATTCAGACCGGTATTGGTCACCCCGTGCCCGTTTAAATCTCAACGTTTATTCTAGAAAGTCCTATCACCACAAGGGAGAAACACAAATAGACACATTTTACAGGTAGGAACAACAGGTTCCACACTGCCCACCAGGGATTATTTCTCTGTCGTGCACGAATGCGCTGTCCAACCAAGTTCCTACCTGCCCACTCCGAAGGAACGTGTTTGGCTCGTGTTGAAACGGCTGTACGCTGTATGGACCTGAGAACTTAATTTTCCCTGTACAAAAATACGGTGTAAACCGTATGGCTTTACAGGTATGAAGTATAGGCGTGCAACGATTGAGTCAACCAGTGATTCGAGTTTGCCATTTGATTCGGGAATCGGTTGTATTAATTTTCACCGTCTCAAGTTTCTCTAGTTTCGCACCTCCGATTACCACGGTGGACTACGTGCTGTGCGAAAGAAGTTCAACATAATGTACATACACAGTTATATTGCGTTATCGGCATGATACATGGTATCTGTTGCACATGTCGTTAAAAATGTTTCTCGTATGCATTTCGTTCGGAAGAATCGATGGTGGAAAATGAATATTATCCATCGTTACATGCCTGTCACATGTAACTGTTGGGTCACCCAGAGGTGATCACCGAATATTAAGTCACGGGCTGTTTGTGAACCACGTGCCTATCTGCGTGTATCTTCATTTTGGTTTCCATAAATGTCCACATAAGCCATTTCGTACAGCTATCATTTGTGGTCAGGTCGCTTCTGAAAAAGAGTTAATAGCTTAGTAGGCTATACCTGATAAATACAATAGGGGGCCATCCATTTCGTACGTACGCATGGAGGGGGGAGGGGCGGTTAACCTAAATGCGTACGCTTGCGTATGGGGGGTCTACTGACAATGTTACGTACGCATAGGAAAAAAATTGAACCTATAAATCGACGAATAGTTACTTACCTCTTCACCACCGCATCGACTGGCCAAATTGTTATATTGTCGATGACATTTTATTATCACATCGTCATCCACTGCTGGATGCAGGCGTTAATCACAAGCATTTAACGATTATGTACCATTCAGCTTATCACTTTTACACTGCTACGACCATGGTTACTGTTCCCGTGAACTTAACTCGTTGATTCATCCATGTTGAGGACTTGGGTCTACTAGATTGTCGGTGTGTTAGGCCTTCCTGCCTGGGCCTCGCCAACTGAGATAAAAGTGTAAAAATAACTATTTTATTCCCCCTCCCCATCATCAAGGCCCGCACACCATGGCCAAGAGCATCCGCAGCAAGTGGAGGCGCAAGATGCGTGCCGAAAAACGCAAGAAGAACGCGCCCAAGGAGATGGCGCGGCTCAAGGCGATCCTGGGCACGGACGCTAGCGGCGACACTCGCATGGATGAGGTGAAGGATGTGGTGACGATGGTGCCCATGGAGAAGCTCAAGAGGGCGGCCACGACCACCACGACCACCACAAAGGCAGACGTGGAGATGAAGGGGGACAATGGTGGGTGAGGAAGCCACTTGTTGCCGGGGATCGTGGGTTCAGTTGGAACGATGCACACGTCTATCACATTTCGCAATTTAGTTCGCATGAGCCGCAGCCACTGGGGGGTGCTAGACCGTGACATTTAACAAAATTGGTACTCAATTGAATAACGACTCATTTCCATGGGAAACCATTGACTCGTGTGAAGTAATTGTTACAACTGATAATGCTGCTGTATTTAGGATAATAGAACGGACAAATCGAAAATACAAATAAGATGGGTAAAAACTGAATAGGTCCCTGATATAAGCACCCAACATTGACCAAATAGCTTTGGGAGGGGTTGAATTATTTGGCTAGTTTAATTTGTGTGTATTCAGGCATAACATGTAAAAAGGATAACAGGGATATTTGGGCCCGGTTACAATATTTTATAACCATTCTACAATCAGCTTGGGTGTCCTTGTGCATGCCTCAAATCCATATCGTGCTTTGAAGGCAGTACTTGGTATAATATGCAGATGTGAATGTTCTAAACCTGCTGGGGTGTGATATGGGTAGTAGACGGCACGTGTTCATAATCCCATCTGCGTTTTTAAAAGTTCACCTTTTGGGAACCAAATTTCTTCATAAAATGTAAATGTCCCGAGACTTGGCAATTTAATTAATATGCCTTTGTGATACTGGAGGTGGCCATCTGCGAATACAGAAATGTATTCTTGATATCCTGAATAACTCTTTGCCTGTGTGGGTTTACATTTTCCGATCGTACCAATAACTGGAATTGGCCAATGTCCCCAATGCTTAGTTTGGGTCTAACTCGCAACACACAAACGCCCAAGTGAAACCACATGGCACTAACTTCAAGCTTTGTGGTGTTATGGACACATTTCATGCAATAAGGCATGTGACGTTCACTAAAAGCTCGTCTAAAGTCCCGTAAATATTCAGTATTGATCAGTACATGATTGTACACCGGTATTTTATTACTAGCCTTTTGCCCGTCCAAGGATGGGTGTATTGCAGTAAATTAATATCACATCAGGGTCTGCAGTAAATTAATCACATCAGGGTCTGCGAAATGCAGACCCTGATGTGATATTAATTGCATCAATCCGTGTGCAATTTGTAAGGCTGTGGTGACACAGACCTATTTCATTTAAAGGTTATAATCCCTTGTTCATCATGACGTCCTTTTTACTTCAATGTCTCAATAGCGTTACGGAGATGGCATGATGTGAGGGTTCTGCCTTTGTAGTGAGGGGGTTCCTTGGCTGCCATGTGGAGTGACGTCAGCCGCTAATTATTATTAAGGAGGGGGGGGGGGCCAATTTAGAGGATGTAACCTGTTCATGATTATTAATGAGGGGGGCTGGTTGGTGGAGTGACATCACAAGCGTGAAGGACAGACATTCCTGGGTGATTAGAGTAGATATGTAGCCAAATCTAGTGTTGCATACAATGCAACAGTATTGATTTCTACTCTTAATGATGAAAACCATACTTAAACTGAGGTTAATGTGTTGTGTAAAATATCCTAAAACTCAACCCAGTGACTATGCATGTTCAAAGTTGTACGTTTTGGGGAGGGGGGGGATATTAAATGTCTACATAACCAACAATGGGCAAATTTCCAAGTCATCATGATATGGCAGTTATCAAGATGTGAATATGGCTGTACAGTTTTTAAATTAGAAATTCTAGAACATGCAAGGTCAGATTGCCTTGACTGGAGCCGTGCGAGGT
Organism: Entosphenus tridentatus; assembly: GCA_014621495.2. Classification (NCBI taxonomy): domain Eukaryota; kingdom Metazoa; phylum Chordata; class Hyperoartia; order Petromyzontiformes; family Petromyzontidae; genus Entosphenus; species Entosphenus tridentatus. The sequence goes on from CM025647.2 coordinate 3,431,830, forward strand.
TAACACATTGCCAAAACAAAACTTTAGTTTTGCCAAACAAATCGACAAACTGCTTGATAATACACATTGAGCAACTTAACAATGTTAACATTGTGTTTCGCAGCTGAAGAGAACCAAAGTATGGATTTGGACGACAAGAAGAACAAGTCCTACCTAAACGAGCATGGACAATACCCCAAGTGGATGAACCCACGCCAGTGTAAGCGCATCAGGGAAAAGAGGCTTCGCAAAAAGGGCAAGTGTAAAGGCATTGCCAGCAAGCACTCCAAGGGTCTGGAGTGGTGATGCAGAAGGCTTCTTCCCCACCTGATTGTCCCAGATGCCATAGGCAGTGTAAAGATAATTCCCCCCCCCACCCCTCATTTCATCACAGGTTAAACATTTGGGGAGACGAATGTGAAATTATCAGCTGTACAGGCCCTTGTACACCTAATTCATTTCCACAATTGCTGAAAAGATGGTGTGTGTGGGTTTTTGTTCAATATATTGTGAAAAAGTTTAATAAAAAATGTGTTGCACAACGTTCAGCCTTTATTACATTGAACTTTATTTACTGGATGCCATAAGCAATGACAGTTGCACAGCAAATTATCTACAAAGCAATGTTTTAATTTGAAGGTAAATGCAGCAATGATTCTACATTCAAATTATGCATTCTCATGTAGCAATACAATTAACTAATAAAAAATGCAGAACAAGAGTTTGTATAGTGAATGAAGGGTTTTATAGTGAAAAGGTGGCCGAATGAACAAGCGTCCCATCCCTTTGGATTTTGTCTTGTTTAAGCAACATTCATCATAGTAAAGAATAACATTAATACAGAAAATCTGAATGCATCCATGTGAAGATTGACAAAACACTTGGTTGCCATTAAATTTGACTAGCTAAATTATTTGCTTTCTTTAGAGGTGCATGTCCCTTTGGATCAAACCCACATGGGGTGTTTTAATTAAAATTTCAAACCAGCTAATAAAGAAAACTGAATTACATTTTACAGTATCGACGCTTCCACAAGACATCTTTCTCTCCTGACTGTACAGTATCAACGGAGCTCTTGCGATGAAGGTGGTTTGTCTACAACCAAAACAACAAAATGCGTTAAAGTGCAGAAAGCCAAAATGAGCCTTTAAAGGATACAGCCAGGGGGGTGAGGGAATGCAGCAGGAGGGAGTTGCCAAGTACGAGAGAGGGGGGGGGGGGACTACTCCCCGGAGCGGCAGCACGAGCGAGTGCTGCACTGCAGGTTCTGACATCCGTTGGCCGTCTCTGCTCGCGGGCCTAGAAAACAAAGAACATTAGAAAGAAAACCCCTCCCAACATTCACGAGAATGTGTCCACGCACATGTCTCCAGGCGAATATTATTGAGATATTTTGATTTAAAGCTTTCGTGACTGCAGGGATTCATAGTCTTGGTTCTTTCGGTAAAGTCACGGCAAGAAAATTTTCTTGCTGTGGATTTCACACCTGATGATGATTGCTTTTGTTGCAGTCGAAACGTAATTTTTTTATATATATTTATTTTATTATTTCCGTTCGTGACTTTACCGGAAGAACCAAGAATATTATTGAGATGGTTTCCATAGCACGGTAATAATGCTGCGCGTTTAAAAGTATCGACAAAGCTTGTCATTATTGACTTGAGCACTTCCAGCACTGCCAACGTAATTTGTTTCTGCACAACCCTGAAATAAAACATAAGTTTAGTGAAATCCTTTATAGACTAAAGGGGTCAACAAAAGCACCACACCAACAGAATTGCAGAACAGAACCCAAGTTTCAAAACACCCGTACGTTTAAACACACTATACAAGCACATATGAGGTCACTGCAGACCTGTTAAAATAAACGCAAGTCATACATACTCTGGAGTAGATGTTTTACATCAACCACACTAGCTTATATTATTACATTATTAAGCGTTACGCAAGTTGGGAATGCTCCACATTGCTGCTAAGTTGAAAACCAAACAGCTCTCGGTCTTCCTTTGAGCTTGACCAGACGCTGCCAAGTTGGTGCCATTTCCCAGCATCCGTGGAGTTTGCATTTCACAGATGCACTAAGCTGGGAAATTCCCCAACCATTGCATCAGTGCAATGCTATGCAAAAGTAAGCATTGCTAAAGGAAGCCCAATGATTAAGGTGAACGATTATGAACAGGCAGTTTATTTTCACGAGTTCCTATGTTAATCCTATTATTTTGCAATGTTCATTATTACTTTGATCTGCAATGCATCTTTACAAGGTGGGGTGCATGTTTTACTCATGTGGAAAGGTGTTGTGAATGGAGAGGTGGAGTGCACACAACACCCGTTAACTATATCTATGGGACCCTTTTTTCGGCATTATTAATATAACTTAAAACGGCTTTACCCTATCTGGCAAAAATACAGGTGCAAAGATGTTCAAACTCCACAGACACCTTTTAGAAGGCATCACGCCTGCATTAACCACACATACTTGTGGTAAAACAATCATTGATGCCACTCAAAGTTTGCCCTTTTAAAGTATATAAAGCATATATACGATTAGCTACATACTTAACTCTTTCCTGAAGGCCAGTCAGCAGATCTCTCTTCTGATGACTACAAAAAGCCTCTTTATTTTAACAAAAGATAATACTGCACTAATTTGTAAACACATTGCAATTTTCCTGTTCTCCATCTCAAACTGGGGTTAGAGCTAATGCTGCCCTGCCCTGCCACCCACACCCCCCCCCCTCTCTCTGCACGACATGAGTATGCAAACTTAACATTCCTGCGGAGGGAGCTGGTAGGAACGTTGGGTTGCTCGGTCAATGGCCAGGGTCAACGGCGGCGTGGTGTATTCTGCAAATATGCCCGACTGTGAGGGCGGGCACAAGCCGGCGTGAGTAGGTTAAACGTTGAGTTTTATAAGGGCACCACGGGGTGACCAGCCCCTCTCTCCCCACCCAGCCCCTCTCTCCCCACCCAGCCCCTCTCTCCCCACCCAGCCCCTCTCTCCCCACCCAGCCCCTCCCTCCCCACCCAGCCCCTCCCTCCCCACCCAGCCCCTCCCTGCATGACGGACACAATAATCCCCTGTGGGCTGGTGTAACCAGGAGGTTCCTACCAGTATAACCCTCACCTGTGATGAAGTCACAGTAGAAGAAGTGCTCATCATTAAGCATGGGACACATGGATACGAGATCCTGCAGCCCAGCGCCTGTCAGGTGGCGGCACCCAGATAGGTCCAGGTGCTCCAACAACGGCAGTCCCCCACGCATCGCCAGCGACCTGCGGGGCGTGCACACCGCTTTGTAGGTACCGGGCAACGGCAAAAACGACGATTGCCAAGAGCGAAGAGACTATAGAGGTGTGTAACGGTTGCATCGCTTCACCAATGAAATTATTATTTTTTCCTTCGGACTGGTTTTTACAGGTTTGGTGGCTTAGCACAAAGTGTGGTAAGCTCCTCTTTGACAGCAGCAAAACCTTTAAAATATTGTTTCTGAGGGTATCTGGGCATTTCTGAGGCCATACTCCTGTTGAAGGCTAGAGGGTTTGATGCTGGTCACACTGGGAATTAAACGTGTCTGGTTATTGTCCCCATACAGAGGTGCACACAAACATGAATGAGAAATGCTTTTAAAACAATGCTTGAATCGGTTCGCATTAAAATCCGATTCATATGTTCACGATACATGCATGAATATGCCATGTTGGTTGTTTGACCAAACTTAACCACACTGGTCAGTTCAAAGTTGATTTTTAAAAAAAGGGGGTCATCCAGAACCAATTCAGATAACATTAATCACCGATGTTGACCTGTGACCAGGCATCAAATTCAGGTTACTGGGTAAATAGTGCAGTACGCTAAGCATTTCGAAACCTCAAATTACATGTGAATTATATGCAAACGTCATTTAGGCTAATGGAGAAAAGCTGCATCTCAAACAAGACTACACTTAAAAGATATACCCAACCATTTTTTGTAACCATACACATGGGTAACCAATTAAGCAAGTACATTGTACGGAGTCTATTATGATGGGGAAAACTATATCAATACAAACGAGACAATAAATACAAGCCAAAATTTAAATCAGGAATTAAATCGTGACCCTAAATTGTGCCAATCGAATCGTCGCTCACGAGTGGGGGATACATTACATCCATAAATGGTACGCACCTCAGCCCTTCATCCGTTACGCGGCGACATCCAGACAAGCTCAGGAACTCGAGAACCCTGCCAGATGTCTCAGCGTCACTCGTGAAAATGTCCTTAGTTTCCCCCGAGGTGGCTTTCAGCACAAGGTCTGCGAGGGACTGCACCACTGTTGCGGAGCGGCAGATTTTTGAGGCTTTGCACGTCACGTGACCACAATGTCCCGAAGATTGTCCAGCAGGCCTCAGCGGGCACTGCTCTGTCCTTTGGTCACACAAAGTGCACAGCTGCACGCATCCGAGTGGCATGCCCTTCATCCCCATGGCCATCTCCTCAATGTCCAGTAGATTGACGGCCGTCAATGCCCACAGTGGTAAGGTGGAGCTTTGGCTGGTGAAGGACGTGCAGTTGCTGATGTCCTTCTCCCCGTCGTTGTTGGGTGGGAGAGGGCAGCTGTTGTTGACCTCCTCCAGCTCCACCATGACCTTGCGGGGCCCAGGGTCGCTGCCGAGTGGCTTGCAGGGACTCAGGGTGCCCATGGCCATCGAGATGCGGTGCAGGGCCACATCCGTTATCATGTCGCAGCCCGACAGGTCCAGGTGTTTCAGGTGCTTCAGTTTGGCACCAGCGGTCAGACTGCTGGTAGAATCCAACAAAACATTTCATTAAATCGATTGTTGCCCCCCTTTATCAATCCACTGCTGGATGAAGGCCTTCCCACACCTCGTCAGCCATGTGGATTGCATGACCATGCTTCACCACAATGATGTGCATGGAATGGAGAAGGGAGTGTCCAGGACTGGTTCAGATATCACTCCCCACTGAAGCTAACCATGGCCAGGAATTGAACTAAGGTCATCACATTTGTTTGCCAATACATCTAAACCACTGCACCATCCGTAATAAAACTGCACTGAGAAAATGTAATGTTAGCTTTTCTTTTAACTAGACACCAAGGTAGAGATACAAAAAAATTGCAGTGTTATCCAATCGAACTAAAATATTGGTGACTCACCTATTTAAAAAATATTCATCAACCACTAGGCCTTGTAACATTGTTATCCATTCAATAGCATTTGATAACGATCAAAAATTTAACACGTAGGCTTTCGCAACCAATATCCATAATAGAGGTTTTTGGGTTAGATCGTGTACATAAATAAATGTGTCGTTAAAACCCACCATCACCCGACACAGCCAACTAATGAGGGTTGTCACGTAATCAGAACGTGCCAATTCATCACTCGTACAGCACACCAGTGTGTTGGAGAGCCAAGCCACAACAATTACAAACTGAGTACGACGTTTCGCCAGTAATTACAACTAGCTTCATCAGCTGACAGCCAGATTTGTGGAGGAGTCTTACTGTTTCGTTCCTTAGAGGCGTAGATGTGTTGACTACCCTTCTGCGCTCTTGCACAATAAGGGCCGATCGACTGTTGTTGATGCCCCGTGAGGACTATGATAATAAAATCAAAGATTTACTCAATGAATTAAACGAGACCCAAACAGCACCTTGGAACGTAAAACAATGGCAATCATTGGCAAGTCATCAATTCCCAAGGAAGAGCATCAAAACCACCAAGACTTTATTGGCTACAAAAAATTCACAAACCTGATGTCCCATTAAGACCCATAGTACAATAGGCTCTGCCACGTACAAATTAGCACAATATGTAACTAAACAAATACAGCCTTATATCGGTAGGACCTCTTCGTTCATCAAAGACTCGTAAATATAATTTAAGATATTAAGCTTAATCCTAATGATATTCTTGTAAGTTTTGATGTGACATCTCTGTTCACGAGGGTCCGGTCAACGAGTCAATTAAATTACTCGACACTCTGGTAATGAACAACGGTTTAGCCAAAGATATCCCAAGACTAGCTGAACACTGTCTAAAGAACACCTACTTCTTGTGCCAAGGTGATTCTATAAACAAAAGGAAGGAGCAGCAATGGGCTCTCCTTTGTCTCCTGTGATAGCGAATTTGTACATGGAAGATTTTGAAACAAAAGCAATAGCCTTCAAGCACACTAAAACCATCTGCTTGGAGATGTGGATGACACATTGGTGTTCTGGCCACACGGCAAAGATACACTGAACACTTTTTTCTAAATCATCTCAACTCGCAAAACCCATCCATCCAGTTCACCATGGAAGTGGAAGCTGACAGAACTTTACCATTTCTGGATATTCTGCTCGGACGGGGTAGAAATGGTAAAATAACAGTGTTTACCGAAAGAAAACGCATACTGACGCCTATCTGAATGCAGTGTCACACCATCACCCCATAGAAATCTACTCTTATCAAGACGCTCATTCATCGAGCTAAGAAAGTGTCAGATGGTGACAGTCTGAGAAGTGATATTCAACACGTTAAAGAAGTGCTGCAAATGAACAGTTACAATGATGCACAAATCAACAGGGCATTGAATACCAAAACCATAGACAGGAAGGACAAGTTCAAAGGGCTCGCATAATGCACATGCATAATGTAAGTTGCCTCAGTAATCGCCCCCCCCCCATTGTGCAAGAGCGCAGAAGCGCGGTCAACACATCTAAGCCTCTATAAACAGTAAGACTCCTCCACAAATCTGGCTGTCGCCTGATGAAGCTAGTTGTAATTACTGGCGAAATGTCGTACTCAGATTGTAAATGTTGTGGCTTGGCTCTCCAACACACCGGTCTGTGCTGTACTAGTGACGAATTGTCATGTTCTGTTTACATGACAACCCTTACGAGTTGGCTGTGTCGGGTTTTAATGACACATTTATATATTTACGCGATCTAACCCAAAAACCTCTATGATGGATGAGCAAACAAGTTGATTTCAACATTCCGAGTCTCGTGAGCGTATTGTGAACAGTTACATTAAATGCCTTTTGGGTTTTATTAGTTATTGCCATACAATCGAGATGATGGTGATGTTGACATTCTCGTGTGGCTTATATCATCACATTAGCCTACTGTTTTTAACGCTGTGTCAACATAGTTTTTCCAACTAACAGTCAGACAGTAGAAATACCAAAAAGAAGTTTTGCAAATTAACAACCTTTTAAATGCTGAATCCGATATCTTCGTCTGCGTCAGGTCCAGATATTCCAGGTTTGGGCAGAGGCTTAAAATTCGCTGAACCTGCAACAATAAAAACAAAACATTGTATCACACTCATTATCATGCAAATCCTGAACCATAACTGTGCCCATCAGTGTGCATCTGGCTTTAAGGCTTGGTTCTGCACCATCAATTTTCATCATGTCCCAACAAAAAAGGAATGCCTTTGTGACCCACCATAGTAGTCTAGCTTGGCATAGAAGTTAATCTTCCACCTTTCACATGTAAGCTATAAAAACGATCAACATGCCCGCGATTGTCAACCCAGCAGTTTTCCTTAGCTTTTGAGGCATTTGTGTCTGCCTAAACTACAAAACACATTTCAGATTGCACATTTTAACATTTGCAGTCATTACATATTACTAAGTGGCAACAATCCTATCCATAGTTATACAATGAGAAACAAAATGCATAAATATATGAAGCTGGGCGTTGCCACTCGCATATAATTAAATACTTCAGAGGCAAAGGTTGGTGAATTTAACCGATCTGTGACACTCAAAAAGCCTGCTGCAGAGCTGCAAGACGATCAAACAATGCCAGTTATAGCAAATCGGTTGTGATATCGTTTTTTTTTCTTGGTAATCCAGCTTACTTCGACAAGCACACACTCATTCATATAAAATTGTCCACGCACACACCCCCCCCCTATACATAGGACCATCCTGAAAAGGTCTTAATAATAATCAAATGAGGATTCCCGGGACAGGAATAAAACACATTCCTGCGGAGGGAGCTGGTAGGAACGTTTGGTTGCTCGGTCAATGGCCAGGGTCAACGGCGGCGTGGTGTATTACGCAAATATTCCCGACTGCGAGGGTGGGCACAAGTGGGCGTGAGTAGGTTAAACGTTGAGATTTATAAGGGCACCACGGGGTGACCAGCCCCTCCCCACACAGCCCCTCCCCACACAGCCCCTCCCCACACAGCCCCTCCCCACCCAGCCGCTCTCCACCCTCCCACCCAGCCCCTCCCCACCCTCCCAGCCCCGCCCCACCCTCCCCACCCAGCCCCACCCCCCCCCTCCCCACCCAGCCCCTCCCCACCCAGCCCCTCCCTGCACGACGGACACAATAATCCCCTGTGGGCTGGTGTAACCAGGAGGTTCCTACCAGTAATTGACACATACCAGCGAGTTGTTGGCGGCCTTGCTCTTCGACAGCACGAGAGACTTGACGGACGGGCCAGCCACAGGGAGGATGGACTGAACCAGAGTTTTCAGACAGCCCAACTCCCGCTGAAGCTGGTTCTGCTCCAAATCATCATCTTTATCACAATCACTCCCTGAAAAATGAAATGTTTTAAACACGGCATTTTTTTGTGATAACACAGGCATTTTAATACCCATGTGATCTAAAATGCTTTTAGAGCAAAGATGTAAGACTTTAAAGACAATGTGCATGTATTGGTACATTATGACATTACACGTTTAACAAAACACAAACCCCTTAACTGAATCCTTTAGTTTGCATACCGAGGTGCAATAATTTTAAGCTGTTAATGTTTTAAAGTGTTACATCATACAGCTTTGTTATATATCTTTTGGCAACCACATTTATGCCTCACAGTAAGAAATTCCTGGGTTGGATTCCCGACTCGGGCGCCTTTCTGTGTGGAGTTTGTACGTTCTCCCCCTGTTCTGCACGGGTTTCCTCCGGATTCTTTGGTTTCCTCTCATAGCTACAAAAAACATACATTGTAACTGGTATCGGCCAAATATCATATACACTTTACTCGATTGGGATTACATTTGACAACATTGGCAGGACCCTCTCGAAAGTCTTGAGACTCATTGAGGTTTCCCTGGGTCAACATAACAGTAAAAAAAATAGTGAAACTAAGTAGGGGAAAAGACAGTAATACAGTTTATGCTGGTAGGAACCCACTGGTTCCACCAGCCCACAGGGGATTATTGTGTCCGTCCGTCCGTCGTGCAGGGAGGGGCTGGGTGGGGAGGGGAGGGTGGGGAGGGGCTGGGTGGGGATGGTGGGGAGGGGCTGGGTGGGGAGGGGCTGGTCACCCCGTGGTGCCCTTAGAAAACTCAACGTTTAACCTACTCACGCCGGCTTGTGCCCGCCCTCAGAGTCAGGCATATTTGCGGATTACACCACGCCGCCGTTGACCCTGGCCATTGACCAAGCAACCCAACGTTCCTACCAGCTCCCTCCGCAGGAATGTGTTAATGACAGCACTTTGATTACATCTGAAAGCTGATGCTCTTAAACAATGTTCTTTCTCCATCCCTCATGTACTGGTATAGCAGCTAGCAAAAAACATCTTCCTAATATTTTAGATATACCCAAGCTGTGTGTCAAAGGCTCTCCCTGACGCAAGTTTGTGGTTTCCTTAAATAAGAACATTTAAAAATCAACGTAGGGCATATTTTATTGAATTTTCATGGAATAACTGAAAGTCAATGTAGTTATCTTCAAATTCAAGTCAGACAGCATGAGACAGTGCCCAGCTCTGTACGTAAAATATTTTTTCAGCTGTATTTTTTTACTTACATTTAACATGACGATGAATGGTATAAAAGCATTATATAAAGAATATAAATAATTAGCAAAGCCAAAAGGTACACTAAAATTATGAAGGACCAAATTACATATTAGAAGGGCAGTCGGAGGAGACACTTTCGACAAAGTTATTCATATCAATGATGGAAGCCGTTTTCTGAACATTGGACAGGAGATAGAGGAAAAAATAATAAATGGAGAAAATATTGATTAATGCCCGAATACAACCTTCTTTGGTATAGTGGAGAGTTGATCAGCAATGTTTATCTGTTCATGTTGAGGTTGGTGAGCCGGTGGACAGCTGCAGTAGTAGCCTAATGAATATCTGAAATGCTGACGGTGAATAATTAAGGTGGCCGTGATGTACTGTGGTACAGATTGAAATGTGACCAAAGTCACACTGTAGGCTATTCGAATGACGCACAACACACTGTGCGCAAACCCTCACCGGACTCATCGATGTCTGCATCTTCATCACGGAAAGTGTACGGCATGGTGGTCTCGCCTCCCCATCCGCTGTCGCACGATTCGTCTTCGTCGGACACCTGCTCATCAACCACCTCAGGAGGTCCAGTGTACCAGTCCTCTGTATCAGAGAGAACCAACGTCAGAGCCACACAGGATGTGCACCCTCACTCTCAACATTCTACCCTTCGTCAATGGCTACGAGGCAGTGACCTGGCTTCTTTGGTTGAAAAGAAATTGCATCCGTCTATGAAACTTTATTGTGCATCAATGTCCAGGTGTAATCTCTGCAGTGACCACACCATACAATTTTACATCATCAAAATGTTAAAGTGCTGCAAACGAACGGTTACAATGATGCACAAATCAACAGGGCATTGGATACCAAAACCAAATAACAAGAGCATTGAAACTGCCCAAGTAATTAAAACGATCAAAATACCGTACATTGCGGGAGTAACTAATAAACTAGCCAGATGTTTGGAAAAACAAAACATCCGAGTCAGATTTGGCATGGTACATAAAATACAGAAATTAATATCTGGTACAAAAGATGTATTACCTAAGCGATCAACAGAAGGTGTGTACAGGATTAACTGCACGTGTGGTAAATGTTGTTGGGCAAACAGGACAAATGATCTGCACGAGACTAAAATAACATCAGAGAAATATTAAATTCTCCCAAATGCAACTGTCAGCAGTAGCAGAACATGCGTGCCAACATGGACCATTGAGTGCTCTGCCTTCTTGTGCATAGGCTTTCTTCTGAGGGTACCCTGGGTTTCCTCCCACGAACAAACCAATCTTAACTGAAATGGTGAAATGTCCCAAATCAAGACACTTCTGAACAAAAAAATCTTGAGACTGAAGATTTCCTTTTGAGCAGTATTATTCTAATGTAAAACAGAGCCAAACTTTTGGGGAATTATAATCTTATACATTTTTTTGGGGTAAATTTCATGTGTGCAAAACACCAATGTATGACTAGCATAGTAAGATGAAGAGGGAGAAAAACCCACCATTTGCCCAGCGTGTCGGGTAGAGGTGTTTCCACAGTGAGCCGTCCTTGCACACCAGAGCCCAGTCGGTGCAAACCTGGCTGCAGCGGCACAGATCCTGAACTCCAAGGTAACCAAACACCTGCAGCAGAACCTCTGGTGGCAGGAGACCTATGGGCGAGCTCGACACCGAGGCACCTTTTGGAAAGCACAAGGATAACAATAACGCATTGCATACGGGTGTCACGGCAAGATAAAAAAACATAATAGGAAGTGTGTGTTTGCGTAACGAGTTATAAAGTTATATTATGTAAGCGTAGGCGAAAAGTGCCATTTCACTAAAAATCCCCACTAGTTTGCAATTGGAAAGTTACATATTCTCTGCCAATAAAAGACTGCCTGAGGGTGCTATTTCATGCCAAATACGTTTAAATTGTCACGTACCAGTGGTTTTCAATTATTTTGTATACTTTTATCAAGTGGGCAATGTAATGTTGGCTATTTTACAGCAGTTACGAGGATGTTTACATCCTGTCTCATTCACAAAATGGTGCAGTTTTCGCTTGCATTGTTACATTTGAGAACTGCAAGTACTTTGAACAATAATTGGCATTTCAATAATACTCCTACTATAAATGTAAATCAATACACATGGGTTGTGGTGGCTTAATCATGGGGGGTTATTTTATTTTCACTATGCAGCACGGTTTTCACTTTAACACCCCTTCCTACACGATTATAGTCATATTTAGACTGCGGCGGGTCTACTTGCCTACGAATGTGTAACCACGGGGCCAGAAACATATCTTTTTAACAGATGACCAAGCTTAGGCTTTCACCTCTGTGGGTGAATGTATTTGGTAAAATTTACCAAAAAAACGTACAATATGCAACAACCATTGATCTGGAAGACCCACAGCCTATGGGTAACATCTTTTTATTTATTTTTGTTACATAGAAAGTCAGCCTTTAGTCAATTTATTTACATGTTACCCACTATATCCACAATGGCATGAACATGTCCTTCAATTGTTGCTGATTTGTACTGAATGAACACCATGTCTTAGATGGGTGTATGATAACAATAGAATTGAACAACCAAGCGGTATTTGTTTACCAGGGCAGGCTGCTTATAAAACTCGGAGAGTTGCCCACAATTGGCTTATTAAGAAAATGTTGCTGTTAAATATGAGTTTGGAAGGCATATAGGCTGATGGACTAGTGAATGATTATTGTTAAATGGAAACGGGCTTTTGTATATTTATACGTTACAATGCAGAACATTTGGGAAGACACCTTAGTTCAAACGGTGGAAACAAAACAAATATGCCCATTGTAAGACTTTTCTCACTGAGAATGACGACCCACCACCATTACAGGCACCAACTGGTTTCCCGATCGTGCTTTATCTACGCCCATTAACACATTCCTGCGGAGGGAGCTGGTAGGAACGTTGGGTTGCTCGGTCAATGGCGGCGTGGTGTATTCCGCAAATATGCCCGACTGTGAGGGCGGGCACAAGCCGGCGTGAGTAGGTTAAACGTTGAGTTTTATAAGGGGACCACGGAGTGACCAGCCACTCCCCACCCAGCCCCACCCCTCCCACCCCCCACCCAGCCCCACCCAACCCCTCCCTGCATGACGGACACAATAATTCCCTGTGGGCTGGTGTAACCAGGAGGTTCCTATCAGTATAAGAGTACTCAGTGCTGGCAGTATGGAATCTTTGTGTGCACTTAGCGAAAAATAAATACTTGCTAACAGAGCACTCAATTTCATAGTGCTTTTGCATATGCAACCACCAACAAGAGACACACATGAAAATTCAACAACAGCAAGGGTATATGAATAAATAATTCCATAGTAGTCTCTCTGAAAAAAAATAGAAAATAAATGAATGCATTGCCAGTTACACAATTGTCAGTGGTACAAAATCACCAGTGCTAGATTAAGTTCGAGGGGGGCCCAAGGAAGTCAAGTTTCTAGGGGCCCTCTTTATATATATTCAATTCCCTCTCTTTATTGCTTCACCACCACCTATGGCCAATGCCAAAAACACCCTTGTTATTCACCTTCGCTATGTTAGTTCTAGTTTTTATTTGCGATATAAAAACTGTAAAGCTACGTCAAAGTTAAAACGAAACGATTTCAAATATTGCACACAACTGGTAAGAATAAAAAAAGATTATTGTGCTTTACCAAATTACCAAGGGGCTATTTCATCATGCAAATGCAATTCTATTTTAACCATTATAAAGAAGTACATCCATTTTTGGGGTGCCCCCACAATGTGGTGCCAGGCTGAAGCCCCAAAGCCCCCTGTGTTGTCAATGCAGCCCTGACAATCACAATGTAAAATAAAATATACCAATATAGAACACGCCAACCAACAGACATCAGCCTTCCTTCAGAGCAATAAAATATTTAAAAATACTTTTTTTTTTAAACACACTTTAATGAAATGTACCGTACTCGTAATGGCAGAACTCCACCACTCCAGGAAGTGGCCCCGCAGCTTGCCATAGCGTAAGGGACCGTGGTGATTTACAGGTAACGTGAGTTGAGCGTGGACAATTAGACCCATAAAAAAGATTGTTTAAAAATATATTAAAAATTTTAATGATAGAATATAGTATTGTCATCAGTATGACATACCTATACTAAGTTTGCAGTCGATACATTGGGAAGACGGTTGAAATAGAGTTACAAGATTTGAGGATATGACAACAGACAGAGTGAGTTAAATAAAAGCGTGTTAAATGTTTAAAAATATGTTTTTTTCATTTTTTATGATAGACTATAGTCTTGTCATCAGGATAACATAAGCATACCAAGTTTGCAGTCGATATCACATTGGGAAGTGGGTAAAAATTGAGTTACAAGATTTTTTAGGGATACGACAACAGACGGATTGAGTTAAATAAAAGCGTGTAAAAAGAGCCACTGTCTATAATGCTAGCAGATTAAGTTGAGCATATGTTGTGTTATTGGGGGGTGATAATGATGATTGTGGTGGGTTGCTCTGTCATGTTAGTCTACTCACTCTTGCTCTTTTCTTCCTCCTTGCTGTCCAGCTCTAGTTTCTCCCGCCCGCGAGCCTGCCTCAACTCATTCAGCAGCTGCGCAAACTGCGATCCGTTGGAGCAATGCTGTGCTATCACTGTCGACTTGATCACTTTGAGCTCCTCGTAGGTGAAGTATTCCATGAGCAGCGGCTGAAAAACCTGCCAATCAGGCACAGCCAAAATGAGCGTGGGTCTAAGCAGCACCCATTACATGAAGATGAACGCTGGCTACATTTATCAAAAAATTGGAAACGGGCCCCTAGCAGTTAAAACACACTAAGTATAATTAAACCGCATCACATCTGCTTGCGGTAAATAACATAATTAATTGTTCAATAGATTAATTTGCAGATTATACGCTCTCTATTACGAGACTAATGGCAAGTGAATCATTTTGTTTCAAAACGCCAAAGGCAACAGGATAATGTTCAGATGCGGATGAGTTTTGTTAATCTTTTAATGTTGTCACCCATGTGGTTTAAATGACGTTTTCAATAACAATCTTTGGCAACAAAGTATGAGCAATATGAGGAAGCAACTGCTTGTTATTTTTTCCTCTAGTTTTCTTATCACCACTTCTCATGATAGCGGGATTCAATCAGCAGACGCTTTCCACAGGCGGACTAGCCAGTTTCAATTGGTAAACAACGATGAAGGTTAACCTTTAATACACGGCGAGACGTGTCTACCCAGTGTTCATTTGGACCTCAGCCCAGCAACTATATAATTTACTCATCCGGTCATGTTACTAAGCGTCGGGGCCATTATGTGGTACAGTCACTGGGCACACCCACTAAAACTATAATAAAATATAAAGTGGGCAACCTGTATACTTCTTGTACTTTAAAGATTGTCCAAGTAGCTTAGTCTACGGGGGCATTAATCTGGCAGGTTCAATACAAGTTGGTGAGATTCACCTCCTCTTCTTCTTTCATGTGAGGAATAAAATCCCTTGTGAATTCCTCCAGTTGTTCCTTGAGCTGCATGCCATAGTTGACTCGTTCGTATTCATTCTGAAAGGAAAAAAAATCATCTTTTTGTAAACGTTGCGCAAGGCAGATTTTGAAAATTGGCAAACCAACTGGCAATGGCAAAACATCACGTGGTTCCTATGGCTACTGATCAAAAACACAATACCAGCTTTCATTATAGTCAAGATAACTAAAGTATGTATAGAAAAATAAACAGTATCATGTTTGACCCATTTAAGATATGTGCATTACAATTATCTTTAGACTGGAAGCCACAGCTCCAGAGCTAAAATCACAGTAATGAGTTCATAAACGCAGCACTTAAAAACATTCTTACTAAGACTATATTTACTGCACAATTAAATATTCCTCAAGTCTTGCCAATCGAATGGTTTACAAAAGTTTCTAAAAGATAAACTTAATTCTCGCAGACCAACACTACTGTGTTCATTGCGGACAATTTCCACTTTCCCAGAAATGACCATGAAAGTGGGCAATGCCAGGTTAAACAATGATGCAATGATAGACAATTTGTTTTGCAGGAAATTATGTTGAAAGTCTGTAAACACAACTCTTCCACTGCTTATTGTTTAACTATCAAATATTCAAAACTGTACTGTACAGCCATAGTTTAGTGAACATGTTTAAATCAATTAAATCCTAAAAAGCATATCTTAATAAAATGACAGAATATAAATGTTCTTTAGATGATGTAAATTCAGTTACACATTTAAGAGGATGTAGTTTTTACGACCCAAACTTGCACAACTGTATAGTATTTCAACTTTACCATAGGCATTTGATGCAAATAATGAAAAACAATATTTAATAAGATAACTGCAATTAGCTGTGGCCACTGCATTAATAATTCATAGCCTACAGACTATGGATTAATTACATTTGTTTTTATTTTAAAAACAAACTATATAATCAACCATAACACAGGTTTTTTTTGGGTTAGAGCACGTAAATATATAAATGTGTCGTTAAACCCGCCACCACCCAACACAGCCAATTAGTAAGGTTTGTCACGTAAACAGAGCATGCCAATTCGTTACTAGTACAGGACACCAGTGTGTTGGAGAGCCAAACCACACCATTTACAATCTGAGTACGACGTTTCGCCAGTAATTACAACTAGCTTCATCAGGCGACAGCCAATAAATCAATAGAATATACAATCAAGTCACATGTTGATTAAATGTGGCATCCTATAGATGTATAAGGGGCTCTTAATAAATGTAATCTCAAGCTCAGTTTCAGTTTTCGGTTTCATTTATTTGGTATAGCCCTGTGAGCTATTCCGGCTCTTGAATCGGGTGCAACCGCAACAAACAAAAACCTGAACAAAAAAACATCTTAAAGTGAAGTCACGTAGAATGGAAATAATAAAATAATAAAAAATAAAACATAATAAAATAATTCTCACGACGTTTC
>CM025647.2:3459357-3475881 GCA_014621495.2 Entosphenus tridentatus
GCCGTGTGACGAGGGGGGGGGGTCAAAAATCGTCAAAAATCGCGTGACGTCATTTATGGACGGCCCTTTGTGCAGACCACAAGCGCGTGGCTTGTAAGCAGCGTAACGTGAAGTGGGTAATGATTCTCTGAGACAGGATTGTAAGCGGACTGCAGTTAAAGAAAGACAGCCCGAACCAACACACGTTTTAGCTATCTCCTTGCAGGGCCCTGTTATTAACAAATCTCTCTCTCTCTCTGTTTAATCTTGTGCACCACTGCCAACGGAGATTTACATTTTGTTTATTTAACGACGGGAATCCAATTGTCCACTTTACAAAACAACGTAATGATATTGTTGCTGATACAGTATTATTACACTGGTCAACACACTTTTTCTGGCATAAGGTATTCCAACGGTTGTAAGATAATTTTGGGGTGCTGATTCCAAATCTGCCATCAGTTTTTGTCTATCCCATCAGGTTTTTGAGATATCAAATATTGCATTTTCAATAAAAACTGCAGAAGAAAAATATTAAATTAATGTGGATATCTACATAAAATTATATTATAAACACACTATCCTAAAAATACAGCACCATATTTTAACACTAAAGCAGTCACTGACTCGCAACAACTTCAATCATAAGTGACAGATTTAATTTCGGGTAAAATCAATGAAAATGGGGTATGCCGATAGCATAAAATGAGAAGTGATAGAGCAAATCTGAGATCAGATTTGGAATCAGCACCCTGAAATTAGTCTAAAACAGCTGCAAAAGTCCAGGCCAGAATTTTTGTTGTTGTTGTTGACCAGTGTTATTTCACGATTGAATTTGACAATGTCTACGAAATGACAAATTCACGATGCAGGAATTAAAGTTAAGTTCAGACGTGGCGTTTCAGGGAGCATTTCCCCAACTACATGCATACAACAGATACGCGCAGGACGTTCTGTTCTTGCGTTTTGACAACACTACGACCACGAGCCAAATGCCACTGTCTAGGTCGTCTGCTCTACCACGACGATGCTTCTTTAGGGGAGAGTTCGCGTTGGTTTTCCTCTTACTCCTCCTCCTCGGTTGCAGGATTGCAGACTTCACACGGTTTTGTAAACGGCCCAGAGTTTTGCGTTGCATTTGCCACAAACGCACTACTTCTGTGGCTTGTCTTGAAAGTTTCCATTCACGAAGGAGGTGGGCCCATCTGCCCGTACTGTGTACACAGCACGCATTTATATATATTATAGGATTGCTTGTGCAAACTCGCACACCATCTCCTACCGCACAATGTATGTACCCGATGTTGAACTTCTTTCGCACCGTACGTAGCCAACCGTGCTAATCGGAGGTGCACTGCATAATTGGTGGCTCCGTCAAAGTCATTGTTTTGGTTTACGTTTTTAATTTATTTAACTCTACATTTGAAGCTTTCGTGACTGCAAAGATTCATACTCTTAGGTTTTTTTTCCGTTTAACATTGTATTGAAGTCTAGAATCGTTTCGGCTTACCCCCGAATTCTGACATAGCCGAGTCCGACTCTGCGATGTTTTATTGTATTGTGCAGTCGTTTCTCATCTCTGCTGGCGGTGACGAGCCAGTGGGGACATTCCCCCACTGTCTCACGGCAGGGATCGGCCAAGCCCTGTTGACTTACCCCTGAATGGTATCTAAAATGCAGTCAACTCGGTTGTGAAATATTGACCTTACATTTAGCAAGCGGGACGCTGAAAGCAAATGGTTACGACTGATGCTGGTTCCTAGTTACAGTATACAGTAGTCATTTATTGGAGTGTAATCCTTTTCAATTCTATGTCCAGAATTACACTCTCCCCAACAATAGAACCTTCGTGAACTCACGGTGATATATTCTGGCTAGGGTTATATCCGCATGAAAGTTGGTGTAAATGGACTCCCACCTTTCTCTTATGTAGACCATGAATTATTAAAGTCAGTGTCTCCTTGCCTCAAGCAAAGAAAATGGATTGGAGGGTGCTTTTTAATCTGTGTCAGTAGCCCTGAGTCATCATCATTATCATCCATGATTATATCCCAAGCCATCCTCATCTGTATGTACGTATGTTGAACTTCTTTCGCACCGTACGTAGCCAACCGTGCTAATCGAAGGTGCAGGGGGGGGGGGGAAGGACAACAAACTAAACACAAAAATCAGTCCCAAAAAAAATAGTTTGTAATCGAGATGGTTTCGCGATGCAACAATCCATGCAGCTCCTGCTGGCGTCTCTTCTTCACTGCTCCACCTCTACACTCTTTGGTTCTTTCGCTAAAGTCACGTAGGTCGAAATAAAATAATATAAAATAAAACTTGTTATGGATTCCTGCAGTCACGAAAGCTTCAAATCAAGATTGTCCCACCTCTGTGTCACGTCCTTGAGGGTGTGCACCGTACTTTGGCAGCCAACTGTACTGTTCGTCTCGATCTCCGGTCATCGTTCCTTAAAGCGGCTCGTGCCATCATTGCCCACTTACTTGCCATGGCAAATCCACAGGATTGTCTCCCAACTGGTGTGTGTGCTCCGTTATCCAATTCTTTCTTTTCCAGTCCCTAAGTGGAATTTCAAGCGTGCATCTCTCGCCACGCTTCTTTTGCACACTCGTTAATGTCCACATTTCTGATGTGGTAGCAAATGACATACGTCCCACAATTGCCACGGTGCAGAAGTCTCTCCAAAGGATGACCACGCTTCATTAATAACAATACAACAGGAACAGGGTGCTGTCGTATGAACGTAGACTATTTATACCGAACTACAGCAACATTAACTGGTAACACCACAATTATTCGATTGTGAGGTGATGTGGGATTGGAGTAAAGGGTACTCCCAACTTTTCTACGACGTCTGCCTAACGTGGAAGATTTGTAATCTTAGGCTTTTTCGGTAAAGTCACGTAGGTACAAATAAGTAATAAAAATAAATAATAAAATTATTAGAAATAAAATAAATAACATAATAAATCATTATTTTATTATTATTTATTTTTACCTACGTGACTTTGCCGAAAAAACCTTAAGAGTATGAAACCTTGCAGTCACGAAAGCTTCAAATCTAGAATTAATGGAAGATTTGCCCAAAATCCCCCCTGAAGTGGCTCATGTGAGAGTGTAGCTAGGGGGTCGAATGTCGAATTGACAACACGTGACCTGTCAGAGGGAAGGAGGTGTGGTGACATCAAAGGCATTGGACCGCGGTGACCTCTTAAGCATGGCCTTAAATAGCAGACCGGTGTCCCGAGAACGCCGATAATCAAATTACTCGGATTGCGCCAGATCTCGTCAGACTTGATATTTAATTCTGTACAATACAGCAGAGTACTGGGGGACAGGCGACTGCCATGCATAGGGCTTTGGCGCCGCGGTGGCTAGGAGATGTTAACTACCTCACCTGGTATACAGGGGGTAGTGGGTTCGATCCCGTCCCTGACGCCTGCTGCTGTATATTTTTAGTTTATAGTGTTTACCTATCTCCCTGTGGTCGCGTGTATTGTTCCCCAGGTCCTCAGGTTTCCCCCTCCACATTTATATAGCATGCGTTTAAAGTAGTTGGCTGTTATACATTCCTACACGATAAGCCACTTTTATTGGGCTATCATTTGTGGCCAGGTCGCTTTTGAAAAAAATAGCTCTACAGCTCAGTAGAACCTTGCCTGGCGAAATCAAATTTGTTTACATTTAGTTTAGTTTGTGGAGCCACTTTTTGGGCAGCAGAGGGCAGTGCAGCATCATCCACAGTTCTGTTGTCACGTTGACGCTACCGCGTCTACCGGCATTGATCAGCGCGGTCAACTATGGTCCAATAATTATCCCCTATTAACCCCACGCTGTGGGAGAAGCCCTAATCCAGCAGTGAACTCACAAAGGGCCAGCCACGATCACGCAGAGAGAAAGCGGTGGTTAGGTCGCAGTACGCTTGCAATGGACATGCGCAAAGGTCAATTTTTTTTAATCAGCATTCCTGCTAAGATTTATTAGATTTAAGATATAACACAGTAGTTACTGCACTGTACAGCTCACCGTTATGATACAACTCTTTGTTTCCCCCACGAGCGAACAGTCATCTTTTACAAATATTCCACTCTTCTCATGTCTCTCTCACTCAGGCATAGCAGTCCTCCGCCCCAACGAACCGTGTTTAGTAAAACGCATCCGAAAAGTCAAATCCGAAATGTCTTGCCATGGAGAAATAATTTGAACCAGCGGGCGAGATTACGATCAGGTCAATGGCTTAGATACCAATGGCACGGTAGATGGTTGGGAGGGCCGGGGGAGGCGGGGGGGTTACAACTCGAGCATTGTGAACGCAATGCTGGGCCCAGGACGCAAGCAGCAGGGCCCAGTAGAAATGTGCAGTGACACACACGACGCACCCTGAGCCTAGACGTGAAACAATGGGCCCACCCAAAAAACGCTTAAGAATAAAAACTGCTAAAATTATGTGCACGTCATATTAGCTGTGAATGCTGGCTTTGGTGCGTGCCAAATTGTGGCTTAGTTGGAGAGAAAAAAAATAGCGGTGAGGAAATGTGATTGCATTTGAAGGTCGGCATTGACATGCATTTTTGGAGGGGGTGGGGGTGATCACACTCAAGTTTGGAGTAAAAACCAATGTCTTGGCAGTTTTAAATTCGAGCATTCATGCACACTAGTGTTTTTGTTTGTTTTGATTTTACTGTTTAATGTAAAAAAATAAATGAAAAGGTTTTTTACTCCAAAGAGAAATGAGGTGTTGTTAAACCATTGCTCCTCTTTGCCCTGCCGATAACATTGTAGAAACCTTTAACAAAGTGCAGAATATACGTAAAACTATACTGTACAATAAATGCTTTTGTTAACCGCACGGAACATGCACCAATTTACTGCATATTCACTTAGACGTCACTGCAAACTAGTCATGTTAAGCGAATACCAGGCAGATAAAAATGTACAGCAATGCAGAAAGAGGGTTACAAACATTTCTGTACATATTTCAGTCCACTTCCACTGGGCAAGTAGGTATACAAAAGGTTCAGCATACGGGACGTGATCACTAACTTTAACCCAGTAATTTGATTGTTAATATCACAATATTTTTTGGGTTACAGTTTTAAGGTCGTACTACAATCATTTATTTTAACTAAAACTTAAATGTTGCGGTTTCGTTGACGTAGGAGTATTAATTAAAGCACGGTGTATAGTAGAATGTGTCACGCAAACAGAGAATAAGTTGAATCCCTCTTAAAGAGATGTAGGTTGAATGACTAATGCTTGATAAAACTACTCAGATTGCTACTCAAACGGATGTGTGGCTAGGAGAGGTGTAACGATGCATCGATGTGATTTAAAGTCGACATACGTAGACTTTGTTCGTTGACGTTTAACCAATAGCTAATGTTGAATGTGGCCATGGGTTCATGTGACTGTTGCAGCCACGAGAGGCCACTACATTCACTGCAATGTTACAAAAAATGTATCATGGTATCGAATCGTGACTCTGAATCACAGCTAATTAATCGATTCGCGAGGGGGGCCCGAATCGTTACACCCCTAATGGCCAGTGAATAAAATGCGACACCAATTTTTTTTTAAACCATGACACAAAGTAAATAGATGTTTTTCTTTATAAATTCTTCTTGTTTGCATAAAAAATGTTACACAAATTTAAAGTGCCGTTTACTTTACGATCTTATGAATTCACTCTACCCGACCCAATTTTTTTTTATGTTCACTGCTCAAAGTTTATGTTATAATGCATTCATCAATGTATATTTAAAACATAAATCAAGAATACACGCAAAACTCAAACATACCACTAATGACATGATAAACACTGGTTAGAAAAAAATTCTAGAGCCCTGTTTCGTGTGGGAAATAAACTCTGAAGTAGTTTACCATCTAGAATAGAACGCTGTTAATTTTTACAGTACCCCTAACCACTGCCAAGTCACGTGATTACAAGCTCAGTAGTTATATTCAGAGTTCAGTGGCTGAACAATAGCAACTACTACACAACCTGATGAAGTCATACCACTTTTTAACCACTTTAAAATACAAAAGCAATTGTTAACGTTTTTACCAGTGGTAAAAATGACACGTGATGATAATAATAATGATGATAAATAATTAAACGTCCGCCATTATCTGGGAACTTTTCAGGTATTAAACTTAAAACACGAAAAAATATGTAAAAACATGTTTAGAATTTTTTTTACCACAACCACAATTAGGTTTATAAGAGTCTTACGTTAACCCACGAAGCATGTTTCACCATGTTTAAATTGCTTCTACTCCCGCTACTGCAAGCACAGCAGCAGCAGACAGACGCAGACGACGTACACCAACTTAGAAAAGCCACAGAGAGATCTACGCTCAAAGGCAATCTGCAACATCGCAGGATGAACACAGCGCAATGCATGCAAACGACACGAAACCATTCCGCGCCTTGTCTGTCTACCTCCAGGCTCTTGCCTCTCTCCTCGTTGTGATGCGCCAGCAGAATTCGGAAAAAACACAAACCCGAAAAAAACCCAGACCTCTCTCACTTGTATCGAGCCAACGACGACAATCGGATGGGGTCAGAACAGCGTACTTTGATCTTCTTTCGCACCATACGTAGCCCACCGCGCACAGACAGCAAGACCATGAACGAGTGCATTACTGCTGTAAAGAAAGCATTGGTGAAGAGGGAGCTCATATTAACTGTGACACGCGTAAGGGAGAATTGGCGGATCTGCCGGAGAGAAAACAATCTAATATTTACTAACATTCAAGGTGCAAGCTTTTTTTTTACATTTTGAGCAAATGACTCACTTGATTTTTTTTACAGTGTTTATACTCGTGAACAAATGTGAACACAAAACCGGCAGTATCGGGTTCACAGAAATGTTTTGCTCTTGATGATGTTAACTAAATTTTGCGTACCTGTGGTATTTTTTTCCTTTTGATATTTTTTTTAACAAGGTCCACTCGGAGAAGGCAACTTTTATTATGAAACAATTCAGCAGATTATTGATTCTTGCCACAAGTCATGCTGTGCTTTCTTGTTGAACACATTCTGTTTTTATTATTCAACCTTGTCCATATCTGGCTACAAAAAAAAACCCTACCATGAATATTTCATGACAGAAATACTAATAAATAAACCTCATGCCCTATACCTATAAGTTCTACAACTACATTTGTCAAAGTAACCAAAAACATAAACCCATCTTTCCTTCGTGCGGTAAATTTACGCGAGCACTGTGGCTCAAGTTGAAATGGCGGGGCAAGTTTCGCAAATCCCCCCCACATTTGTCCATCCACCAGCATGAATGGGTCACACCGCGGTTAGTCGATCGGCAGGCCGCGTGCGGTGGGGCAAAGTGTGGGCACTCCCACGTATCCAAAGACATCTAGGCAGCATGGAAGAGCAGGCCAAAAACACCCTCGAGAAGGGGCTCACTAGAGCTTGCTCTAGCCGAGGCCCTTCTCACCAGAAGTTGGTGCAAGGACGTAATCACGGGGCACAACCTAGACTTTTTACTGTGGCTTAAATCAAGAGGCGCATGACGAACCGTCTGAAATTCACGGGACCGATCTGGATCGACAGCGCGCGCTCCCGTCACCGCCGGATTTAACATTTCCTCTCTAATTCTATTCGGCGCCTTCACAGGTGGCTCTCGCTGTACATCGACGTCTGCGGCGACAGCGTCTTGGCCTTGGGCAGGGTGTTGGGCCTGCTGCCGCCGCCGCCGCTGCTGCTCGGGGAGCTGTCGTTGCTGTCGTTGCTGTCGCTGCGGTTGGAGCTGCCGCCACCCCCGGCGCCGTCGCGGCACGGCTGCGGTGTCCGGGCGCGGGGCGTGGTGGGCCGCTGCCCCACCGTGTTGGGCTCCGAGCGGCTACGAGGGGGCTGCGGTGGGTGCTGCCGGTGGTGTGGGTGCGTGTGGTGGTGGTGGTGGTGCTGCTGCTGGTGCTGTTGCTGCTGGTGGTGGTGGTTGCTGTTGTGGTGGTGGTGATGGTGGTGGCTGTGGTGGCTGCTGCTGCTGCCGCCGCTGTTGTGCCGCTGGTGCTGCGACCCCGGCGGCTGGGCGCCGGCGTCAGGTTCTGGCGGGGAGGCCTCGTCCTTAAGAGGCGGGACCTCACCGCCCTGGGGTGTCGCGCCGGGCGCTACCGCTCCCCCCGCGAGCGACACGCAGTCGCTGAGCGAGGACACTCCGCTGCTGGCGCTCGCCGACAGGGTGGAGTGGCTGCAGTTGAGGTCGCGTGCGGCTGTCGTTTGGCCCGTCGGCGAGCCCGCCAGCGAACGCAGGGACATCTGCGGCACAAGCAACCGGCCCTCGTTTCTCTCTCTCTCTCTCTGTCTCGTCGCTCGTTTGCAGCCGGTGGAAATAACAGCAC
Source organism: Entosphenus tridentatus (assembly GCA_014621495.2). NCBI lineage: Eukaryota > Metazoa > Chordata > Hyperoartia > Petromyzontiformes > Petromyzontidae > Entosphenus > Entosphenus tridentatus. The sequence goes on from CM025647.2 coordinate 3,467,707, forward strand.
GTAAAGGTGCGCTCACGAACTCCACGTAGGCACGACTGCCGCTGTCTTGCGTGCATATCGTGTGACCGCCACATTGCTGGTAGAATGCACTTCACCTCGTTATGCTGTTTGTGAGTCGCACACACCTTTGCATCTTGTTATTTCTATCTGTTTCCAGCCGGCACACATTCCACGTTATTACGGGGTTGTTTTTTTCTAATCACGTACAGAAATTGTTGGATTTGAATTACAGCCGGTGAATATACATCCCTGCGTGTGCAAGGGTGCTGCAGCAGGACAGAGAAACGTGTGGACATGCACACCCGGAACGCGTGTCGTGTGAAGGCCCCTGCATGCTCGCGGAGTTCTCTGGCAGGATTGTTGCGCGCAGTATCGCACGCGATAGCTTTTGCTTGGAAACATTCGCAGGCCGCGCTGGAATACCATGGCCAGTCCAATGCAGTTGGACGCAAACACAATGTAAGTTTACCAAGGGCCAAATTCGATAATTGCTACAACATGACATCATTGGAACCTCATTTGCCAGTAACAAAATATGATAATTGTTTTTTTACCCTTTTATCTGGCAACAAAACTGACACATTTTTTTTTGTGCGTGCGCCTTTTAACGTCATTTGGTCCAACACCATGTGAGACTAGGCTCTAAAGAAAGCTGTCTTGGGTGTGGACCAATCAATTTCAAGGACAGTGCATACATTATCAGAGTTATGTTTTTATTTGCATTTCGACTGCAGGTATTGTGGTCAATGCAAACATGACTCCTTGTAAAAAAGGCGCCAGTTTTGTTGCCAGATAAAAGGGTAAAAAAAACAATTACTATTTCTAGATTTGAAGCTTTCGTGACTGCAAGGATTCATATTCTTGGGTTTTTTTGGTAAAGTCACGTAGGTCAAAAATTAAAATTAATAAAAGTTAAATTAATAAAAAATCACGACGTTTCGGAGGCAACACAAGCTTCCGTCTTCAGGTGGAACCATCACAGCACGATTGCTGCATCAAGTACCGAAAAAACCCAAGAATAACAATTATTATGCTACACCATGGTCACAAAACAGTTGGCACTTATTGATAGCAGCCATAAATGTTAACGAATCAATTCTCCTGCCGCAGGAGTATAAGAATAAAGACAAAGGAATGGTGTGCTGCATGCCGATGTATGCTTTTATGTGCTCGAAGTTGGATATAACTCGACGTGGGTGTCTCATCTGGACAGAGGTCGCAACCAGGTACCCGATACCCGTACCCTACCCGATACCCGGCTACCCGTACCCGACCGGGTACGGATACGGGTACCCATTTGCGACCCTGGTGCGGCCGGGTACGGGTACGGGTAGGCGGTGAGTCGCTGGTGAGTAGCCGTTAGTCACTCATTTCGGGTAGGGTACGGGTACGGGTAGGGAACGGCTACCCGTACCCGGCCGGGTACGGGTACGGGTCGCCGTTTGCGACCCTGGTGCGGCCGGGTACGGGTACGGGTAAGGAATCAAAACCCGTTTGCGACCTCTGCATCTGGAGCATGCGCGCAGCAGCCACCGTGGGTGTCACAGGTGTCTAAAAGCCCCCAACTTGTCTAGGCATGTCTAAGAGACAGCCACGGCATTTTGGATAAAACTCATGGCATTTTTGGAGTCTGCGGTTTTCTCTCTTCAGCGAGGTGACGTAAATTCCGATTATACCGACGGTGAAACCTTTAATTACACGGTGGTCCACGGACCGTAGGCTTAACGGGACCCTGACTATACTCTTAGTTTTTTCGGTAAAGTCACGCAGGTAAAAAAATGAAATAAAAATTAATAAAAATTAAATAATAATAAAATACTTGCGTTGCCTCCGAAACGTCGTGATTTTTATTATTATTTTATTATTATTAATTTTAATTACATTTTTTTACCTACGTGACTTTACCGAAAAAACTACGAGTATGAATCCTTGCAGTCACGAAAGCTTCAAATCTACAATTGGGACCCTGTATGCAATCTACATATTGACCACCGGGAGCCGCGAACGAGCAGGGGAGAAAACATGCAAATTCCAAATATACAGCAGGCGGCAGGGTCGGGATCGATCTCCCGCATACCAGGCGAGGGAGTTCACATCTCGCCACCACGAGATGTTAGGAAAGCAGACCGTGTTACTTTCTTTCCAAAAGTTTTTTTTCGGGGTAGGGTGGGGGTGGGGGGTGGGGGGTGGGGTGAGGAATGAAATTTCCTTCCATCGATTTCCCATTGCTCAGCGAGCATGGCAAAAGCTGACGACACCGGTTTGAGGAGGGGGGGGGTCGATACAGAACTGTTTTGGGGAGAAGGCTTTACGACATGGACTCGGCGCACGCGCGAGATACTTGAGCAGCTACCAGAGTAGAATTGGCTCCTGTCGCTCCTGCCTGAGCCTGAGTAGAAGCGAGGGTCGCAGAGATGGTGGCAAAGAACCTTGCCGGAGGCATTGAGGTCCAGTCCACTGAGCCACCAAACCACCGAGAGGCAATTTTTGTTCGGTAATGAGTCAGATCAGCAAATCGTTCTAATAATTACATTGCTGTTAGTTATTACCGCATGGACAAAGCCTTTAAGATGTACTGTTTGTTCATAACAATACGATAACAATATTGTCCCGCATTAGCACACAATCAACCACGTACGATCAAGAGAGCATGATAATGTTCTCATGGAGCCGTGAATGCAATGTCATTAAGGCATACTCTTACGTTTTTTCGGTAAAGTCACGTAGGTAAAAAATAAAACATTAAATTAAAATTACTTTGATTAATTTTAACTAAATGTTTAATTTTTTTATGTTTAATTTTTTACCTACGTGAATTTACCAAAAAAATCTAAGAGTATGAATCCTTGCAGACACCAAAGCTTCAAATCTAGAAGTCATTATGGCAACTGCGCGTAAGTTAAAAGGTGCGGTAGCGACGACCGGTAAATTGCTGCCGCACGAATGGTGACGACGACAAATGACAACGGGGGGCAATGCGAAACAAACGCAGTCACAATCACGGCAAGGGCAATTGGGAGGGGTGAGGTCCACGATGAGTTAGAAGATTTAACCATCGCTACGATTACAATTTTGGTTTCCGACTGCAGACACACGTACCTTGTGTAGGTTACGCATGGGCAGTGCTGGGGGAATGTCAGTGATTTGCTGGTGGAACGCCTCAAACCCAATGGGGAGCATTCCTGGGACAGAGAATTCACAGGCGATAAATCAGTTGACGCAAACGGTTCCATCGCGCCGACGCCAAGTGAGACTTTCGCTCGATTCGCGGGTGCACGGGAGACCTGGGGCTGATATGCATAATAATAAGAAATATTGCATTCATAATAGTCAGGTGATTGTTGTTGGCGCCGGTTCTAGGTGCCTTCCCACTCGTTTGTGCTTTTCTGTGCCCCCCCACCCCCCCGTGTGAAAAACTGTGCTCGCTACAAATTCTACAGCGTTTTGAGTCGTGATTTTCATCAACGATGCTGTTTTTAAATACAATTATTATCATCATGTTGTGCCCACAAAGCTAACGAAACGTCTCAGTCTGCAGTTTTTTTTTTGTTTGCCCAGAGAACTTGCTAATCTATGTATGTATGTATGTTGAACTTCTTTCGTGACATACGTAGCCAACCATGCTAATCGGAGGTGCATTTAATGGCAGATTGTCCCTGCGCGGTGCAAGGTGACCACAACACCCGTCTGCAGGAGGGCGTGAGTCTGCCCACAGGACAGCCGACGTTGCCAATGGTTAATCCAATTGAGTGGTCTGCTAAGGAATGTTCTGAACACTTCGTTGGCTCCGTTTCAAAAAACGTCGCGTGGTACATTACGGTTAACCGAGGAGGCCGGGGCCTTGGATGGTAAACCTGTGCAACAAGCGGCAAACGCGCTGATGCTCGGCCATGTCGCCACCCCTCATGTTGCACTTTTTTCGCACCGTACGTAGCCATCCGTGATAATCGGAGGTGTGGGGGAAGGACAACAAACTAAACATAAAAAGCACTTCGAAAGAAATTAGTGTTCGATCTATATTTGAAAGTGCATAGCTCCAGTGGCTTCCTAATATCGCAAGGAAGAGCGTTCCAGACGGCCACAGAAGCGCATCTGACAGCACGTGATGTGGTGGCCATATTTTTTTCGACGGCTAGCCAAAAGCCGTTGACGAGATCAACAAGGTATTGTGTGTTCATTTGTGGCAAGCACTCCGCGTGTCACACGTGCGCCCATTTACCGGGGTGTCCGACCCTGGGGGGCACGGGCGGAGGCCCCAGGACAGACCCCTTGCTCTTCATGTAGATGGACATGTCCCTGGTGCCGCTGTCCAGACTCCAGCTGCTGGGCGCCGCTGGGACAGCTGCAACAATTGAGGATCGGCGTCAACCACCGACGGTGTGGTGCAACGTTGCCTCGTGATCCATCTCAGATCAGCGTAGGGGACCTGAGAGCCAACCGTGTAACGATTCTGCACCACTCTCGAGAGTTTATGAATAGTTGTTTACGGTTCGTGGCTCAAACGCAGTGAGCTGACGGTTCTCAGCCTGGACACCAATGATTGCACCAAAGAAACGACCCTGTTAAATTTTCAACTGTATTTCATTGGGAAAAAAATCCCGCTCTGAGAATTTAAACATGGGTTTCGACTGCTGTCATGCGAAGAACACTCCTCATATGGCAGAGCCCACAGGAGAGTCCTTGCCATCTCGTGTGGACTGGAGGTTACTTGAAGGGATCTCAGGGGTAGTTCTGTGATATTCACTTCCATGGGTGGCTCTATAACAGGAAAGGTTTCACTGCCCTGTGAGAGCTCCGAATGGATACTTCAAGTCATTACATGATGCCGGTAGCACACTCAGGATACATTTCCCAGGTCGAGACTTCGGGATATGGGTGACCGAGTTTTTTTCCGTGTAGCTCCCAGCCTATGGAACACTCTTCCACAAGATATCAGGATCTCTCTGAGCCTGTGGAATTATTTTTTAAATGAGTCTTAAAACCTATTCATACAATCCGCTAATTAAACTTTTAGTGCATGCAGTAAATGGATTGTTAAAATGTATTCATGATATATTTATTATGCTGAGTAAAAACTTGATTTGAAGCTCACCCTGCCGCTCTCATTGACTTGCTTATTTCTGTGTCCCAGCACCCTCTCTATATAATGCCTCTCCAAAGAGGCGTTTTTTCTCTGTGTGTCTCTGTGTGTGTCTCTCTCTACGCGTGTGTCTCTGCGAGTCTCTCCCCTATGTGTATCTCTCTGTGTCTCTCTCTCTGTATGTGTGTCTCTCTCCGAGCTTGCATTCTTTCACACCTGATGACGGTTGTTTGTGTTGCAATCGAAACGTCGTGTATCCTATTATTTATTTTATTTGTACGTGACTGAAAGAACCAAAGAGTAATTCTGCTGTGTGTCTGCTGTTGCTGCTGTGTCCTGTACAGCGCTTTGAGATCCTTGATGAGAAGCGCTAGAGAAATGGAATCATTATTATCATACGTGGATATTAAATACTGGCTTGCACTAATTTGTTGTCATCAGCATATCCTCAGCCACCGTACGTATATTCACGCTCGTCTTTGTTTCTCTACTCACCGCGCTCAGCCATGGAGAGGTTAGGATCACTGGAGAGTTTTCCTGATCCCGTCACCTGCTGGATTAAAGCCCTGTGCATCGCCGGTGGCTGCTGGAATCGAACCGACAGAGAACAGCGCCAACAAGCAGATAATTCAAAACGAGATAAAGGCTGCAGCGAGGTGAAGGGATGACCACCTGCGGTACAAACAAGCCGGGCGGTCGGGATTAAAATAGAACATACGAAACGGGCAATACAAGCGAGACGCAAAGCGTACGTTAGATGGTTCTATGAAACAGACAATAATAGAATGTGGCAAGAAGGGCTTGGAAATTGGATTTTGATTGGTGCACTTGAGCATTGCGATTTGTTAAAAGTTGATTGTAATTTCACTGTTGTGAATTTAACTAATTATGTGGTGATGCTGTGTTGGCAGTGGTGCACGACGAGATATCAACACAATTTTGATTTAAAGCTTTCGTGATTGCGTTTGTTTGAACAAGCAAAATCTGTCTTCTTGGTTCTTTCGGTAAAGTCACGTAGAAGGGAAATAATAGGGAAATAATAATAATGATGATGATTGCTTGTGTTGCAGTCGAAACGTCGTGACAATTTTTTTTGTTTCATATTTTCATTATTTTATTATTTCCCTTCTACGTGACTTTACCGAAAGAACCAATAATATCAACACAATTGTCAAACTGTGGCCTTAAAAGGAACACATATACAAAAGGTGACAATTTGGGCAACGGCCCTCCTTCAGAGCAAAGAAGGATTTTCATTTCCAATTCAAATCTTCATTTTGACGATCGGTGCATGCACGACGAGCCCCCTGTGAGCTTCGGTCATTGACTGAAGGCCCTGGTGCTGGAGGAGTGCTTGGACTCTGGCCCCAATCACTCCTCAAAACTACCCAGACAAACCGCAATTGCGGAGACGGGGATCATGTGCGAAGGCTCGCGGCAATTTAGAATCAGAATATATATTTGTAATGGAGGAATCCGATGGGCTCTAAAGGTCTTTTTCACAGATTTCCACTAGGGCACGGCGTCAGAACGTTGCCACAACAAATGATACGAAAAGTATAGGAAACGTAGACTAATCAGTAAAAAGATACAAAGAAAACTAAGTTATTTTTTGTTATCTTACCAGATAAAGCCCACTGAGGTTTTAACTTATTTTTCCGAAGCGACCTGGCAAAAAAATGTTAGCTCAAGAAATTGGCTCATCATGTGGAAATGTATATCAGCAAAATAATCGAAATAATCGCAATGCATGTTTCTCAATGTGGAGGGAAAATCTGGAGGACCCGGAGAAACAATCCATGTGACCACGGGGAGAACACGCAAACTCCAAATATAGTTAGGACCAAATCCTACTTATCGCATTCTCTTGTGTCACACCGTCATCCAGGAGAAAGTTAGTCTGATACAAATTGGAAAGCGGTCAGTCTAGCAAAGTTCAAAGTTCATTTATTAGGTATAGCCCTGTGAGCCATTCGGCTCTTGAATCGGGTGCAACTGCAACAAACAAAAAAACATGAACAAGAAAACATCTTAAAGTGACTATATGCAAACAGAAAATCCAAGAAAAGACAGCAAAATATTGCAGAAAAATCACCGTACACCAACCCTGTGCAAATATCCCAGTGGGATGCAAGTCAAACAACAACAACCACAAGACAACTTAGATTAAGGCCATCAGTCTAACTCTGTACTACAACAAACAAACATGGCCAAACCAAAAAACTTTTCGAAAATCACCAAAATAAAGCCATAAAAGCAATGAAACAGTGGTCATAGGAACTGTGACCGAATTTTCACAATAAACGACCTAAACAACATGTACTACCAAACTCTGCAGCCATAGCTGGCTGCATGAGTCACCCCACAACATCAGGAGCATCAGTAGCAGCAGTGTAGGACTGGAGGCTGAATAGCCAGCAACATTAAATAGTAAAAATCTCAACCGTGAACAGTGAGAATTAATTACATCACTAAATGGAGCCCGAGTGAGCCATGGCATGCGTAGCAGTAGCAGTAATAATAATTAAAATGATGTCAGCGAAAATCAATAGCTGACAATGAACATTTGTTTCCATATCCAGGACATTAAACATCCCTTCGTTGTCAGATGCTTGACAATCATGGGCAGAGTTTGACTTCCATATTTGCAGGGGTTCGCTTTGTCCCTCACATCAGGAATCGCGGGCTTATATAATTAATTAATCACAAAACATCTTAATTGTAAACTCCTCAAAATAAATTAATAAAGGTATCCAGTTTGGAGAGGGCGTTGCTCTCCCGCAAACTCCGCCCGCGGTGACAACAAGAACAACAACAACACATCAACACACACCACACAAGACAATGCATTTACAAGCAGTGCCCCACTCTTAGCACATTTAGTTTTTATCTGCACCCAGGAGCAGAGGTCGCAACCGGGTACCCGATACCCGTACCCTACCCGACTACCCGTACCCAGCCGGGTACGGGTACGGGTAGCCGTTTGCGACCCTGGTGCGGCCGGGTACGGGTACGGGTAGACCGGGAGTCACCGGTGAGTAACCGTTTGTCACTCATTTCGGGTAGGGTACGGGTACGGGTAGGGAACGGGTACC